>JAOQMR010000005.1:29182851-29196968 GCA_027563865.1 Erythroxylum pelleterianum
TTTTATTTTGTAATAAAAATTATTTAAGCATATAAATATTATTTAAAGTATATTAAACAATATGCAAAGCACAATATTAATTATTATATAATTTTAAATCATATGAAACATAAATGAAAATATATCTAACCAAATTTTTTATATGGATTATAACATAAGTGAAACTAATATAAAAAATAAATATTAAAACATATAAAAAGACAAATAATATTATATAATTCTCAAATTAAATGTGAAGATGGGTTTGTGGATATTGTGGGAATTATGCGTAAAATATAAGGGTAAAAGATACTAAAAAATAGACTCATTAATTGATCTAAAAAATGTACTGAAAAAGTAATTTTTTGATCAATTCCAAATTTGAGCTTCTTAAAAAGTTATATTTTAGGTGCCAAAAAAGTTATATCTACTAAAAAAGTGTTTTTCATTTTATAGCCAAATATTCATTTTAAAAAAGATTTTACGGTGAAAAAAGTGTTTATTTACCTTCAAAAAGCTCAACCAAACAGGCACTAAAAATTTATTATTTAAATTCAATGCTCATGTATATCTTTAATACAATCTTATTTTTTTTAATCTTAAAAACCATCGGCCTTCTCTTTTTGTATGAGATTCACTTCAATTCTTATTAAATTATTTCAATATCACCAACCTATCTAATAAATTATTTAAGTTAAAATTTTAACTATTAAAACAAAAGAAAAAAGATATTCATTAAATTATCTAAGAAGATTAATGAAAGCAAATGTGAAGGGAAAGAAAACAAACCTGAAGTTTGGGAGAGGCCCAATAATCACACAAATTGTTCCAATTTTCTGGAAACATATATGCCTGAACATGTCTCGTTCCCTCCACATCATAAAGAAAAGATCTGTAATAGTGATGCAAACTATAACGATGATCCATGGTCCTTTGTTTCAACAATGAAGTGACACAATTTAAAACATTAGGTTATCGATATCAACAATATTCAATTTCATCTGTGAACAACAAGTAAAAGAGTAATTAATCTTAAAATAATTGAAACAATATTGCCTATACTTGAATAAATTAAAATTTTACCGAAACTTTATCCAAAGCATTTTTGAGCAAATTGTCTTCCTTCAAGTCCTTAACATGCTTTAGGTAAGGTAATTATGTTCTAGTAATTATCTCTAACTTACTAAAAAATTTTGCTGATTGAATCTTGTCTAGACGATGTTATAAAGTATCAACATGCATTGATAACTTTTTGTTCATTGCAGCATTCATTCGTTGCAACTCACAACATCTAATTATACCTCTATCTCCTTTTTTTTTTCCTTATGTTAACATTGGAACCTGACATAAAATGAATAATGATAAGAAAATAAGCATTAAACATGTAAATATATATTTGAGCATAAGTCTATTTTAAAGTGTTAAAGATTAACAAACCTACAGATCCTTCTATACAAGTTGATTCATTATTGGTTTGAGGAAGAATGAGGTTGTTGTTGACTTGCTTCCTTAGTGAATGAGGTTGAATGTTATTATGGGCTAGGAACTGATTGATTTGTTTGTTATTAGGTAGGAATAATTTTGATATCTGTCACCCTCTTCCCTTTGTTTCTACCAAGTGCCATTATATTGAATATCTATAAAAACGAAAATAAATTTTATTAACATTATAATATATCTAATCATCATTACAAACATATATTCAATCATCATCAATCCATATTAACATAACTCAACTATCAACAATCCGTATTAACATAACTCATTCATCACCATCGTCATTAATATCACAATGTTTTATATCACTATTGTTAGTGCCATCAACACCTGTGTCAACACTTCTACTATAACTTCCTTTTGAACATTCACCATGATAAATCAATGAAGTATATAATTTATCTATACCCCGAATTCGCAAGTGATTATATACCACATCTTGACTTTGAATGTTCATATTTAAGCAATCTATGCATTGGTAACGAATACAACATTCTACACCGATTTGATCTTTTAAAAATTGCATGAAACTCTTAACTCCTTCTAAGTATTATATGGAACATTTCTAATGAGACATCCAACTTTTGTCTATCTAGCCATACAATTAAAAGTAAATTACTAAATTACTATATGCAATTTATGTTCTAAATAATATAATGATAAATCAATACAAGTTTACATATTAATTTTTAGTTCAAACAAACAATGAAATTGAGTTTGCTAAGAATAAGAAGCATAAACCCAATATAAAAGTCATCATGTACAAGTAGTGAGTTTTAAACATACCTTTTTATAGTGGTGAAGATTCATCTACATGGAATATTATTAGGCTTAAGGTTCCACTTTTAAAGGCTTTTAATGTTAAGATAATAGATAAGAAGGCATATTGGTTGAATAACTTTACATTAGAGCTATTGGATGATGAATTATAGTTTTCATATATACTATATATTTTAGATCATTAATTATGTTTGTAGTTAATTTTGATTGAAATTTTGTAGTCCTTTTTTAGTGTAAAAGAATTTTCTTTTATATATATTGTACTCTTTGAATCATGAAAACTTCATAAGAATGATTGAAATTTTATATATGGTTTTTATATATGTTTTATAAGGATTATGTAATTAGGGAAGTCTTGATATTGCATGAAAGCGAATTAGCATTCTAAAATAAAAGGAATTAGCTGAAAATCCAAATAAGATGATATATTTGAAGACAACACTATATAAAATTTATCTTTATAGATTTACCACAAATTTTTGTGAATTATAGAGTTGCTCAAACATAGATAAACATCATAATCTTAATTTTGGAGTACATGATTTTTCTAATAAGTAAATTAGTAAATAATATCGATAATAAAAATAACCTGACTTCACATTAATAGCTTCCACAACAATAAATTATATTATTGATTCATTATGTTAAACGAAATAACATACTAACTTTTAAATCAACTTAACATTATTAAGAAAATGTCAAAAGCAATTCAAAATGCTACTAATTTTTTAGAAACAATTCAAACAAATAACATGTTATAGGTAGAAAAAATCCAAATCAAATAACATACTACTAGTTTATCATAAACAATTCAAACAAAAGCAAAAAAACCTCTAATAGAACTTTCATCAAACATGTTATAGGCGGTACTAAAAAAAGCTTCCTAATCCATCTAAGCCTTAATCAACCCATTCTGGATGCATTCACCATTTTACCATCTTCATTATTATCACAACAAACATTCACCATCAACCAAACGACAACACACAAGACGCAGAACACAAAACCCAATAGAATATAGAACTCAAATACAACAATGAAAGCATAACATAAAAAACTCAAATGCAAAGGATGGATATCATTATATTATATTACTTACCATAAATCATTTTTTCTGTAAGGATCATATATAATTATAATTCAAATTTCATGTTAAAACTATTTGAAAATTTTTGACATCATATAAAATTGTGAAATCATATAATTTAAAAGATAAAAATAAAAAGTATAAATCTATGTAATATTAACTAATTTTGAGTTTATAGTTTCATAAATTATTGAAATAATTTGACATTTTTGGTAGCTAAATTTATTTTTACACTCAGAATCATTGTCAATAATATTGAATTTGCTTTTTCTCAACTATGATTTTAGTCACAAAATGATCAAGTCAAAGTTAGTGAATTCATAATTATAAAAAAGAGAGTGATTTGTTAGTTAAGCTTTTGGCGACGATTTAAAAAATTAATCGCCAAAAGTCGACACCAAAGGCTCGCAACAACTCCTAGAAAGCGTTGCCAAAGATTGCATTTAGCGAAGATTTTGTAAAATATCGCTAAAAGATAAGCTTTTGGCAACGTTATTCAAAATCGTCACCAAAAGTTGACTTTTAGCGACGATTTTGAAATCATTGCCAAACAAAATGTAGCCAAAGGTTACCTTTATTATAGTGACAAAATTTTGAAATTATAATTTTGTAACATTTCGAACATAAATATTCAAGCAGTTTTTAACAAAAGTTTATATGAAATCATAAAGAAATTGGGTCTTGGTGTAGAAGTTTTATATGTTTTGAATGTTAAGGTTTAGTACTTGTTTTACTTGAAAGACCATCTTAAATATAATTTTGTTTTTAAATTTATTTTAAAACTATAATATTTTTAAATAATCTAATATTATCTAAAATTTAATCTAAAACTTCTTTTAAAATATAAGAATTGTTTTATCAAAATGAGTAAAGTGATCGTGGAAATTTTGCCATAAAATCTAACTAATTTCAGAAGATAATTTTAATATAAGTCTAAAATATTAAATTATTAATTTAATAATAAATCTTATGAATGCGTAATTACATTTTTTGTTACTTTTTATTTGAAACAATTCAAATATTTTATTTGATTTTGTAAATGGAATAATGTAACTAAGATATTTTCTTATCATATGAAAATTAAAAACTTATATTGATTATTCCATGTAGAATTAAATTATCCAATGTAGAATTTATTTTTTTTATGAATAAATATTTAATTAATGTATTATCATAAATAAATATATGCAAACTATAAGAAAAACAAGTTCTATTATAATCCAATTAATTAAGTGTGAAGTTGCAAATGAGCACTTAGTACACCTAAATGCTAGAAAATGTAACTTTATCACTTTAATTCGAATTGATTTTTTATTCTACTTATTAAATTCTTACCTAATGTCTTCCCATATGGTTGTCTAAAATGTAATTAGCTAAGAAAATGAAAGTTGCAAAATACAAGAGAATACGGAAGTACAGAATGGAGGTGTGACTCCCGTATAAGATGACACCTCTGAAACTGTAAAGCCCACAATGGGGAAAAAAAACAAAGAGCTGAGCCATAACAACTAACCTAGCCCATAAAACTATTAAACGTAGGGCATAGATAGAAGACAACAGCTGGTGTTTTTAACAATAACAAAAACCAACTTGTCTTCTTTATTTTCCTTCCCATTTTTCCTGTTTGTAAGTGGGTAAATGCACCATCTTTCTCCTACATATGGAAATTTTCTCATTTATTCCATCATTTTGTTTGTTTTGCAACAAATTGTCCCTTAAAAAGGCATGGGCTTCACATAGTTAAAATTCCAGCAATAATTATATGTTTTTTATTATGAATTTTAGTCATCCTACAATAGTTTATAGTTGGAATGTATATTGTGAATGTTTGGGACAATAAATTGAGGTCATGACAAAGATAAAAATGGAGAAAAGGTGGCTAAAAACTGAGAAAAGAAGAGGAGGTAGGAGAAGAGGAGACGGTGAAGAAGACGACAATTTTAGAAATTTAAGTTGTATTAAAGGGAAAAATAGAAAATGCAAAAGTTAAACGTAAAATTGTAATTTAATTCCAAAAAGGGTATTTTTATTAATAAAAACAAATGAGGGTAAAATAGGATTTATAATAGTTAAGGGTATTTTTGTAATTATGGTTGCTAGGTTTAGGAGGGATAATTATAATAAGTAGAAAAGGGAATAATGTTGGATTATTTAGTGTAATTGAGTAGAAAATTTTTCTTAAATAACTTTAATAGAATTTTGTAATGTCTAGGTTGAAAAGTCAAAGTAAGGAGTTAATTGGACAGTCAATTAGTTGAATCTGAAAATTAAGTAAGGATAACCTTAGATTATACTCTTAGAATAGTATATGGTTCTTGAAACTTTTAATAAAAAATTAATAAATTGTTTTATAACAAATCATATTTTAAATTAGTCCCTAGTTAAATTAATGATAAGCAATTACATTTATGGATTTTTAAATAATATGAATTGTATTTATTTTATTTCACAAATAATTAACAAAGTACAAGGTGTTTCATATTATTTTTTTACGTATTAAGAGGTGTATCACTTGTTAATTGTGAAAATGTATTAATTAAACAGAGATTGGCTGATAATAGCTTGTGAATAAAATGTGTAATTCATGAATCTACGCTTACTTAGGATAGGCTACATTCGATTGTTATAGATTGATAAGTTGCTTAAATATAAGCGAACAATGGCTAGGTACCTATCTATGGAGCAGGTACTGTGACATCTTGAGTCCTGAAATTGTCCTGTGTCGATGGCTAAACATTGGAGTGGTACCGAAACATCTTGAGTCTTGAGGATATCCTATGTCGATGGCTAAGTGTTGGAGTAGTATTAGGGTACAAACTTAGATGGAGAAATTGAGGTAGCTTCTGTCGATACCAACTTAGATTCAGAAATTGAGATACCCTTTGTCAATATTTATACATCTAATTACGTTTCTACTTAGTGAGAGATTATGATAAGCAGAGATCAGTCGGTAGACCATTGAATGTAAGTCTACTAGGTTAAGCAAGGCCTAAGCAATTCAGTTAATTATATAATAAAACATAAATGTTAGAAATAAATAATATTAGTCTTAATCATTGCTTTGACAAATTTTGGATGATTGTTAATTTTTTAGATAGGCTGAGTAATGTTCTCTATTCTAGTGTTATATGTATGTTTTAATCACTTGACTAATTTCTATATATATATATATATATATAGAGTTATTTGATTTTAAAAGTACAATCATTTACTCTTATTGAGTAAGCAACTCCCTCCTTGCTAATATTTTTTTAGGAGATAAAGAGATTATCGATAATCCCAGTGCATGTGATTGATAGAGTGAAGATTATGTGGGGCCAGCAAATTAATTAAGTAAATTTGTTTTATTGTATATATTTTTTAATTTGATAGTTCAAGTAGTTATGTTGTATAGAATACTTTTGTGACTGACGGACATCCTTTTTCTTAAACTAATGAGAATTTTGGTAATCACTATTATGCTTTGGGAACAATTTTGACAATTAAGGTTTAAGAGTGTTTGGAGTGCCATAGGTGGTATTATAGGGGGTTTACATTTTTAAGGACATGTTAAGTAAAAAAAAACTAATGATATATTCTTGTCTTATCTAGGATGGTTTTAGGAGAGGATACTGCTGGCACAAAGTCGACTAAGAATTGGGTAATTTGATACTTGCTCCAGATGTGCGTGATCAGGGGAATGCCTGAACGGATCAAGAAGGAGGAGAGGTCCTAATGCTACCATAAATGATGCGTCTCTTTCACATGATGCAATAGGTTGTTACTAAGGCTACAGTTGGAGGTAATTCTACAATGGATTGCAACTATAACTGAATTTGTAAAATGGGTAGAGTAGAGTTTCGAGGTACTATTGATCTTGAGGAGGTTAAGGCATGGTGGGAGAAAATATAGTTAGTTTTAGACTATCTAGAATGTACCCTAGAAAGAAGGTTACAGTATATTGTTTCATTATTCCAGGGTAATGCACTAACTTGGTGGAAGTCAATGAGGAGATCTTACGAGACACAAGAGATGACTTGATAGAGAGTTTAGAGATAAATACACTTCAAGGATATATTGAGATCAAAAGAAGATGGAATTCATAAGTTTGGTTCAGACAAAAGAAATGTCGGTGGCAGATTATGAGGCTTACATGGCAGTATTCTTTAAGTATGCATTGAAGGCTATGGCAATTCCAGGAGAAAGATGTTATCGGTTTGAGCAGAGTATTCGCTTTGATTTGGGAGTTGCTACTTCTGATTTCAAGAAGTTACTAGGGACTACACTCAGAGTAAAGGATGTGATATAATAAGGCATAAGGAGAGCAGAGCTAAAGAGGCAACTAGAGAGTCACTATAGAGAGGGGAGTCAGTTTGTCAAGAGGAGAGCTAGTAATTCATGATCTACTAGTGCAGGGGATCTAGGAGAGTTAATGCCACATTAAGCAAGAGTGTTAGTTTTTACCAATTGGTGGAGATAGTGGAGTAGACAGGGAATTAGGACAATACAGCACTACTAGTGACCATTAGCAGGATCTGACCAATGGGTTAGTTAGAGGTTCAGAGGTCCTTTTAATAAAGGAATTGGAAGGTTATAGAGTTGCGCTACTTATGGGAGAGTTCACAGAGGACCATATTGGGGACCTATTGGGACCAGTTAACCATGCCATATTTGTGGAGAGCGGGGGCACTTATAAAGGATGTTTCTGACAGTTGGGAAGATTTTGAGAGTGAGGGCAGAGGAGTCAGTATGTGGTTAGAGCGGTGCCTGTGTCTTTGGTTTGGGTAGAGGTTCGGGTAGAATTGGTAGTAGAGGTAGTGGTTACAAATACTTATGAGAAATCTTTAGCATAGGGTTAAACTCAAGCAAGGAAATACCATAAGACGAGGGAGGAGGCACTCGCAGCTAACGATTTCATTTATGGTACGATTTTATTGTTTGATATTAATGCTTATGTGTTAGTAGACCTAAAATCTACACAATTCTTACATTTCTTTAGAGTTTGCCTGTATATTTTCGGGAGAGGTTTGTCCACTAGGATATGACCTAAATTCTAGTTGCCATTAAGAGAGTGTGTGGTAGTAAATATTGTAAGGAGGTGGATACTAGTGAGGATTGGTGGAGTGGAGTTATTAACTGACTTGATAATGATGGGTTTAAGAGAATTTGATGTAATTCTCTACATGAATTGGATAACATAACATCAGGCTATAGTGTATTGTTATACAAAGGAGGTGATGATAATGTCTTCGGGTAAATCAAAGGATCGCAAAGTGGTTCCAGTATGTGTATCTCAGCCATGACTGCCATACAACTGATATTGGAGGAATGTGAGGTATATCTAGTTCATATTATAGATATAAAGGAGGTGAGTCCTGGGTTAGAGGATATTCTTGTGTAAGGGAATTTCTGGAGGTATTCTTAGATGACTTATCAAGTTTACTACCTTAGAGATAGATTTTACCATTGAGATTATGTTCAAATTTTCACTAATTTTTATTGCACCTTATAGGATGCCTACTATTGAGTTACATGAGTTGAAAAAAAATTAAAGGGATTGTTGGAAAAAGGGCTTTATTAGACCATGCACATCACCTTAGGGAGCTTCAGTTTTGTTTGTGAAGAAAAAGGATGGTAGTAAGAGACTTTGCATGGATTGCATATAGTTAAATAGGGTGATCGTGAAGAATAAGTACCCGTTGCCTAGGATAGATGATCTTTTAGATCAACTAAGGGGAGCTATCATATTTTCCAAGATTGACTTGAGATTGAGATACTGGCAGCTGAGGTTAGTTAAGCTAAATATTCCCAAGACAACTTTTCGTACTTGGTATGGATACTATGTGTTTCTATTGATTCCTTTCGGGTTGACTAATACACTAGCCATATTTATGGCATTGATGACAAAACTTTTCAGGAGTATTTAGATCTTCATGTTATAGTGTTCATTAATGATATATTGGTGTGTTTAGGGAATAAAAAGGAGCATGAGTAGCATTTGAGAATTGTATTACTAATTTTAAAGGAGTGACAATACCATGCTAAGTTGAGTAACTGTGAGTTACGGATGGAACAAGTAGTTTTTCTTAGACATGTAGTGTCCCGAGAGTGAGTTATGCCTGATCCTGCTAAGGTAAAGGCAATTATGAAGTGGGAACTACCTAAAAATATATAAAATATAAGGAGTTTTTAGGATTTGCTACATATTATCGGAGATTTGTAGAATGATTTTTGAAAATAACTAGTTCGTTGACCAACCTACTGAAAAAAGGGTTTCAGTTTAAGTGGACCAATCAGTGTCAGAAGAGTTTTCAACAAAGATTGACTTTTATCCTAATTTTGTTGCTACCATCGAGTCGTGGAGGTTTTGAGGTATATACTTATGCTTCGAGGATAGGCTTAGGGTGTGTGTTGATGCAGCATGGAAAAGTGATAGCTTATGTCTCTCTTCAGTTAAGATTGTATAAGTTGAATTATCTCACCCATGATGAAGAGTTATTGTGCATTCTCTTAGGATTTGGAGACATGATTTTTTTAGGAGACATTACAAATTCTTACAGATCATAAGATCTTAACTTAGAGGGAGTTAAACTTAATTCAGAGAAGATGGGTTGAGTTGTTGAAGGATTATGCTTGTAATATTGATTACCATCTAGGGAAGGCTAATGTAATAGCTGATGCTTTGAGTAGGAAAAGCTTAGGTGTAATGGCTAGTTTTCCAGACACAGTATGATAACATTGGTGGACTTGAAAGTACTGGACTTGAGATTGGAGATTGATTATGTGAGTGGTTTATTGGTGACATTATAGGTTTAACCAAATTTGGGAGATAGGATCAGAGAGGCACAAGTTTGAGATTCTTATCTGATGTGGAAGAAAGAGAGAGTGCAATAGAGTAGGGGGCTAACTTTTCAGTAAGAGCAAATTGAGCGTTGATGATTGGGAGGTGAGTTTAAATGTCAAATACAGATGGACTAGAGAAGCTCATAGTGCTTCATATACTATACATCCTGGTATTAAAAAAATGCATCAGAAACTGAGACCTTACCGCTCGTGGCTAACAATGAAGAAATATATAGCATAGTTTATGTCGAGGTGTTATGATGGAAATTAAACCTTCGCCATTTCATTGTGGAAGTGAGAGAAAATTATGATGGATTTTATGGTAGCATTACCAATGACTAAACCTAGAAATGATTTAGTTTGGGTGATTATAGATTGGTTGCCTAAATCAGCTTATTTCTTACCTATATAACAGACAGACTCCTTGGACAAGCTTCCCAAGTTGTATGTTGATGAGATTATGAGGTTACACAAGGTTTCAGTGTTTATTGTATCAGATCAAGATCTACGATTTACTTCCTAGTTCTATATGAGTTTACAGATAGCTTTAGGGACTATGTTGAATTTGAGTATTGCATTTTACCCTTAGTCAGATGGATAGTTGGGCGCACAATTTCAGACATTAGAGAATATGATGAGAGCTTGCGTGCTGAACTTTAAGGGTAATTGGAATAGATATCTACCTTTGATGGAGTTTGCATATAATAATAGATATCACTCCAGCATTAGTATGGCATCATTTGAGGCATTATATTACAGAATGTGTAGAGATTCGATATGTTGGGATATCGAAGGTGCTAGACTGTTAGAGGGACTAAAGTTGGTTCAAGAGACGATGGAGAAAATAGGGGTGGTAAGGCAATGCTTGAAGGTAGCTTAGGATCAACAAAAGACTTATACCGATCAACATCATCAAAAGATGGAGTACAATATTGGATATATGGTATTTATATGGGTATCACCTTGGAGTGGAATTATGAGGTTTGATAAGAAAGGGAAGTTGAGTCTGAGATACATCAGACTATATGAAACTGTATAATGTGTGGGGCCATTAGCTTACAAATTAGCATTACCGCTAGAGTTATCACAAATTCATGATGTGTTTCATGTTTCAATGTTGAGACGATACCTTTCGTATCCTAGCCTTATTATATCGATGCTTTAGATTGAAGTTACAAATGATATACTTATAAAGAGGAGACAATGGGGATATTGGATAGACAAATTAAGAATTTAAGGAGATGGGACATTCTGATCATGCAAGTTTTGTGGAGTCATCATCGATCTCCAGGAGAGCTGACTTGGGAGGTAAGGGACGAAGCTTGACATCAATATCCTCATTTATTTGGATCCTCAGGTACGTAATTTAATTTCAAAGATGAAATTCTTTTAGGGGGAAGAATTATAAAGTCCACAATAGGGAAAAAAAAACAAAGAGCCCAGTCATAACAACTAACCTAACCTATAAAACTATTAACCATAAGGGTATAAATAGAAGACAACAGCTATAAATTATAACACCAACAAAAATAAACTTGTCTTGTTCATTTTCCTCTCCATTTCTCAATTGGTAAGTATGTAAATGCACCATCTTTTTCCTGTATGTGAAACTTTTCTCATGTATTCCCTTATTTTGTTTGTTTTGCAGCAAATTGTAAAAAAATTGTAGAGGTTAATAACTCCAAAATCCCTTAAAAGGGTATAGAATTCACACAGGTAAAATTCCATCAACAATTATATGCTTTTATTGTGAGTTTTAGTTATCGATTTAGTTTATAGTTGGAATGTATATTATGAATGGTTAGGAAAATGAATTGAAGTCACGGGAAAGATAAAATGGAGAAAAGGTGGCTAGAAAATGAGAGAAGAAACGGAGATAGAAGAAGAGGGAGTGAAGAAGATGAAAATTTTGGAAAATTTCAATTGTATTAAAGGGCAAAATACAAAATGCAAAAGTTAAGGGTAAAATTGTAATTTAATTTCTAGAAGGATATTTTTATGTTAATAAAAATAAATGAGGATAAAATAGGACTTTTAATAGTTAAGGGTATTTTAGTAATTATGGTGATAAGGTTTAGTAAGGATATTTTTTATAATTAAGAATAAAGGAGAAAAGGGAATAATGTTGGATTATTAAGTGTAATTGAGTTGACAAATTTTCTTAAATAAGTCTAATAGAATTTTATGATGTCTAGGTCTTAAGGTCAAATTAAGAAGTAAATTGGACTATCAATTAGTTGAGTTCAAAATTCAAGTAATGATAATCTTCGACTATTCTCTTATAAGAGTGTATGTTCTTGAAACTTTTAATTTTTGTTATTAATAAATTATGTTATAGTGAATCATATTTTGAACTAGTCATTAATCAAATTAATGATTGACAATTACATTTATAGATTTTTAAATTATAGGAATTGTGTTTATTTTATTTTACAAATAATTAACAAAGTACAAGGTATTTCACTTTTATATATTTTGTTACTTATTATGACATGTATCGCTTGTTAATTACAAAAAATGTGTTAATTAAATAAAGACGTAATTCTTGAATCTATGGTTTGCCTAGGATAGGCTACATTTGATGTCATTGATTGATAGGTTGTTCAAATATGAGTGAACGATGGCTAGGTATCTGTCTGTGGAGTAGGTACCGGGGCATCCTAAGTCCCGAAGATGTCCTGTGCCGATGACTAGGTATCAGAGTGGTACTAAGATATCCTGAGTCTTGAAGATATGTTGTGACGATGACTAGGTACTAGAGTGGTACTAGGGTATCAACTTAGATTGAGAAATTGAAGTATCATGTGTCGATATTTATACATCTAATTAGGTTTCTACTTGGTGAGAGATTATGATGAATAGACCATTGAATGTAAGTCTACTAGATTAAGTAATGCCTAGGCAATTTAGTTAATTATGCAATAAAACATAAATGACAATAATGAATAATATTAGTCTTAGTAATTGCTTTGATAAAATTTGGGTTGTTTATTAATTGTTTAGATATGCAATGTTGTATATTTTAGTATTATATGTGTGTTTTAATCACTTGACTAATTTCTATATTTATAAATTGAGTTATCTGATTTTAATGGTACAACTGATTTCTCTTGCTGAGTAGGCAGTTCATCCCTTGCTACTATTTTTTTAGGAGATCGATAGATTGTCTATAACTCTACTGCATGTGATTGAGAAAGTGAAGATTAGGTGGGGCTAGCAAATTAATTGAGTAAAGTTGTTTTATTGTATATATATTTTTTAATGTGACGATTCGAGTAGTTATGTTGTATAAAATACTTTTGTGACTGAGGAACATCATTTTTCTTAAACTAATGAGAATTTTGGTAATTAATGTTAAGCTTTGTGAATAATTTAAATAATTGTAGTTTAAGAGTATCTCGAGCGTCACAGAGTGTCAAACAACCAATGCAAGCTAACTCTTGATTGTACCTAGAAGTACATATATAGAGCAAATGGAGAGAACCCATCTTCTCAAGGTATATCGAAAAATTGTAGAATCTGACTCTTTCTTTTAACCATTGGAATCAATCAGACATCAAATTCGAATACAACTTGCAAGAAAGACTTAAAAGTTCCGAATGAACCAGTAGTAGTATTTAAAAATGTAGACCAAACTTGATGATAGAATTCGAATACGTTAGTAATTGGCTTTAAAAGCAGTAAGAAAACAATTTATTATTTTAACTTTTTTGGTTGAACTACGACCAATCTTCAAAAGAGAATTATAATCCATGTAAATTTTCCAAACTTTTAGATGCTTAGGCGTTTACTTTCAGAAAATAGTTTTTTGTTTTCTATCTTTATTTTTTGCATATATTTTCAATTTTCATTTTCATTGGAAAATTGTCGAAAACATGTTTACTAATTAATATTGAAAAAAATATTTTTTAAAATTGAAAATTGCAAAACATGTTTACTAAAATTGTGTTTT
>JAOQMR010000005.1:29204761-29221834 GCA_027563865.1 Erythroxylum pelleterianum
TAATCAAAATTAATAATTACAAAACTAAAGTGTTCAATCTATTACATAACGATTGGGTCATGGGCATAATTCCAACATGTTCAAGAGGATAGATCATATAAAAATTCAATTTGTGGAAACCGTTTTAGGACATATTCGAAAAAAGAAACTTGGTAGAAAATCTAAGAAGAAAAAGCTCATTGCCCTTGCTTCATCCCCATGAATGTATCATAGAACATAGGGAGCAAGAATTTTTCTAAAAAAGTGAAGATGATTCACCATTATCTATACTCAAAATAATTCTAACTTGTTAGCCTTACGTAGAAAAAATTAATACGGATAAAATTTAAAACATCAAGTGGATATTTAGTAAATACTAAAAGGTCATATCGAATCAACAATCCCACTTCAATGGGAGAATCATTGTAGCTTATGACCTTTATACAAAAATTGTAAACCAAGTAGTTTCTTCTGAGCAATTACTCCATTTGGTGATCAATAGAAATCAAAATCTAGACGCCATCGAAGTTACTTGTGTATATGCAGCCAATCTTGAATTTTACAAAAAGTACTTTAGGGAGACCTCACCTCATTAGGCTCCTCTATACATATCCTTTAGTTTGTGTTAGAAAATTTTAATTGCACACTATTTGCACAAAAAAATAAGGGTTACATATTCTCATAAATAGAAATGAAAAATTTAGAGACTGGTTGATCGCTTCTAAACTTTTTAATTTAAGGTTTAATGATGCTTTCTTCATTTGAAGCAACAAATAAGAAAGGAGCTGGCCGATTAGGAAAAATCTAGATAGAGCCTTGATTAACTCTTTATAGCTTACTAAATTCAACCTCAGTATGGCTCCCTTCCATAACATTCTTTACTCTATCCATTCTCCAACTGAGGTTATGTTAGGTTCCACTTCTACTAAATTCACTTAATCTTTTAGATTCTATAACTTATTAGCAAATTTGGAAGGATTCAAGGCTGCAGTTTTGAAGGGACTTAATGCCAATATAGAGGGTTAAGACTCTTATAAGTGTGTAAGGAAGCTTAGAGTTGGGAAGAATGAACCGAAAAAGCTTTATTTTGATTAAACACTAAGTTGATATCTCCAAAGAAAAAGAAGATTTGTGTGTGGCTCACAATCAAATCTATCTCTTCCCTAGGGTTGATGCAATAATGTTCATTAAAAGGAAAGCTTTCAATGTATATAACCAGGCATTGAATAATCATTATTATTAACTAAAGTAAAGACTCAAGATACATTGGCTAAGAGAGGGAGATATAATTGCTAAATGTTTTCATAATCCCATCCTTAGAAATAAAAATACAGATAAAATTTATTCTTTAGAGAATAATTTTAGTGATATTAGGGAGCAAGATGAGTTGAAAGAATTGACAATTCAATCATTTCAAAAATGTCCTATGTATTACTAATAATTATGATTCTTCTTTACTGGAATTAAAGTTATTCATTTCTAACTCATTTTCTCAACTATATAAGGATGCACTATCAAATCCTTCTTAAAACTTTAGGGATCAAGAAAGCCTTATTTCACACGAATCCTAATAAAATTCTTAGCCCCAACGAGAAAAATTATTGCTTTTTATAAAAAAATATGGCATATACTAAGGTATTTGATTATAAAAGCTAATATGGAATTCTTATCAAAGGTCATAATGCTAGTAAGATGAACAATATTGATGTATGTTTAGTTCTTAAAGTTTCTAAGCTAAGTTCCTTAAACAATTTCAAGACAATGTGATATTGTAATGTTATCTATAAGATCATTTTAGAGATGCTTGCTATAAGGCTAAAATGTGCATTAGAAAGCTTCATTATTGCTATTCAAAGTGAATTCTTAAATCAGAGAAGCATTAGGTATAATATTTATTAGTACAAGAATTATTCAAGAGCTACAAAATTAAAAGGCCCTTAAAAAGTTACTCAAAAGATAGACTTCATTAAGGAACTTGAGTTTGTAAGTTAAAAGTTCATACTTGATTCTATAAATGCCTTTAGCTTCCCTATGATTTTATCTCATAGATTAAGAGCTAACTACGTTCCCCTCATATGCAATTGTAATTAACGGGGGAGCTACCAAATCCTTTAGAGGAGTAAAAAGCATAAGCACTTCCTAGACTGATTGCTTATATGATTAATTATAGGGACACTTTCAAATTTTACTATAAATAAAAATTATAACTATTCAAATCTCATTTGAAAATGAACTTGTTTCACTCTATGGTATTAATTAAAGGACCTATAAACACTCTAATAAAGTCTTTAATTCACGTTAGTATGATATTTAATCTCCACATTAACAAAAATTAAAGTTGTTTGTACATTTAATTTGGTTATATCGATTTTATTTGTTCACTCTCTACAATATATAGCCTAAGATATCAAGAACTTCCTTTCAAGTACCTAGGATCCCTATCTCTTAAAAAACACTAGCTTACCAGGATTTTCAATCTTTCTTTAACTCCATTTAAAGAAGGATTGGCCATTAGTCTAACAAATATATTTCATATATAGGGAGACTCTAACTTATCTCAGTTATCCTTAATAGTATGCACATTTATTGGCGTTTGCACTTATTTTTACCATAGAAGTTAATCAAGGACATATAGATAATAATAAATAATTATTTATGGATTGTTTCATTTGAAAATAACCAAGGAACCAAAATTAAATGTTCAAAAGTTTGTTAGCATCAATTCAATCAGAATGACAAGTAAAATGTTTTTGTCCAAAAGAATAACAAAGCACTAATCCTAAAGCGACTAAGTTGAGGTGGGTAGGCACCAAAATTATTAAGGATCTTGGATTTTACAATATCAAATGCAAACAATCCTACTCTTGGACTTGAAATTAGATACTAAAGCTAAGGAGCTTAATGTCCTAAATGATCAAATTCATTTTTTGTAATGAGGAAAAAATATGTTATTTTTTTGTAATTGGAATAAATTAAGACCTTAAACACCATATTAGGCTTGATAACATAATAATCGTAATTCCTTGAAAAGCTAAAGTTTGCTTAAAAATTATTAAAGGGGAGTGGCACTGTAGATTAAGTCGCTTCTCAACTATTATAAACTATGTCCCTAATTACATGCCTAACTTAATGGTTGGGGATATAATGATATGGACTTATAATATATGTAAATGATTTACCAAAAAATCATGCTTTAAGTTATTAAGAGATCCATTTAATAAAGTTCCATATAGAAATTAGATTAGTTCCCTAATAGATGCTCTAAAGCCTCCTTTACTCTATGATTGATAATAAATAAAGCTTAAAGGCGATCAATAGGGTGTAGGGCATCCCTCCACTATCACAGTTTGCAAACTCTATAACTATGCTCCAAAGAATCAAAGCTACCTCCTTGTAATATATCACTACTTTGCTAATTTTTAGATTTAGGCCCTAGAACTATTTAAGCTCGCTAACCATGAAAGTGATTAGCTCATTTGGTCTCCTAGGATGAAAATGTAAGATTTACATACCAAGGTAATCTAATTGTCTTTAAGATTATGATCAATTGTGAAACATATGTCTCATAGAGAGAGAGAGAAATTTGAGATTATTTTAGAACCTACCAATCTATGAGTTCACTCACATCTCTTTATAATGGATTAAACAAATGATCCTTGCTCAAGACATTCAGCCTAAGTTAATTCATGTTACCTATACATAGAGAATTGAAGAGTTATAATTTCAAAGGAATAACTTTTGACTAAAATCCTTTAATATTTTTTTGCATATCTAATTCAAAAACTTTATATTAGTTAATATGAGGTGCCATTATTAGTTACTTATTTGCCTTGTATATGCTTTTCAAGCATATGTTGAACTTATTTATCTGGTTCTTTAACCAATGTAAAGCTTTATTTTCAATTCATTTTTAAAAAAAACAATATATTCTAATCATGTCTCTTACTTAATCACTTGTTATGTCTATAATATATTTTATGAAAATAGTTAATGAATCATCCATTTTATAGAATAGTTGCATCACCTTTAGAGTTAGGTTATCTATTTTTAGAGTGGGAGTAAATTATCATATTGGAGTAGTTATCTCACTCTTCCAGATAAGTATCTCACCCTCTTATAACAATTACATTGCATTTAAAATGAAGCTACATATTTTTAGAGTGAAAGTGAGCTCTAAATAAATTGTAGAATTGCAAATGAGTGGTAGGTTCCTCACTTCATAATTTCAGTTGCTTCATTTTCCTAGAGTATTAGTAATGTCTTCGAAAGCTTTGAAGTTAAATTATATATTCTTAACATAAAGATGATGTAAAAAAGAATGAGATAAAGAAATTAAGGATAAAAAAGTATTTTCTTTAAAATCATTCACATATTAGAAATAAAAGTAGATTTTAACTAACCAATATTAAGTAAGTTACTAATCCATTTTACAAAGGAAATTATATGGGAGCCATTATTTTGGTAGGCATTATGGCCATCATGGTCAATATTGATTAAATTATTAATATAATAGTAATATAGTTAATATGAACTGTGATGACCAAAAAGGCCATTAAAATAAAATGATGACTATGTACTTAGATAAGAGAGAACTCATCTTTAATTGCCCTCTCATCTTTTACATTTTAAACAAAAAGTATATTTTTAACATTGATATTTATACCAAAATATATGCTATATCCTAATATTTTAGAATGTTAAAAAAGAATCATAACATTTTAAAACTATTAAAATTTATTCCTAAAATGACAGAACTCTTAATGCGGTTAAGGGTTAGTTAGATTAAGGGCCATATTAACACTGACATGGCACTTTTTTTATTTTTAAGTGGGACCTGTAATGTCATTCACTTAAATTAAAACTAAACTACAACTAACTTAGTTTTAATTTAATCCTAATTTTAGATTAATCCTAATTTAATCTTAATTAAACTTAGATTCATATAATTCACTCTAATTCCATACCTTAATAACTTCAATTAAACCTAAATTTTTTCCTAATTAAATGAAAACCTAAACTTCTTGTTGAGCCTAATCACTCTCTTTTTGACTTTTGTGATCCTAAATAATGTTATTTAATTGATTCAAGCCCACTTTCTGATAATTATGATGAAATAGTACCCTTATGAGGAGAAGAATTAGGAAGGAAAAATAATAACATGAGATGGAACATTAAGAGGTGAGAGAGAGCCATGAATAATAGAGAGTAAGACAAAATAATGAGAGATCTAAATAAAAAGAAGATAAAGATAAAGATAGACAGAGAGACAAGTAAGGAGCAAAACCCAATAAGATATGGCTTGCTAGTATATTTAGCTTCCATCTCTTTCATTGTCATAGCGTACACTATAATGCTTACTCAAGTACCAACCTTTTAAAATTTTATCTATATTTTTGTCTATCTATTAATCTTAAATGTTTATATCTTCCAGTATATTCTTTGATTTTCTTTAAATTTATTATGCTCTAGCTGTATAAAACCTTTTTGTATGTTCACACTCTTATTTAAAACTTACAAGGTCAATAGATCCCAACATTTTGGATTTGAAAGCATGATAAGAGCTTTTCTTAAATGGATAATGCATTTGAGTTTTAAAGTACTTAATTTAGAAACTTAAGGAATTGGGATTAAGCCTTTAACTATGTTTCATCGGTCTAGGTTTTGCATCATTAATAAATTTTAGTATATCATGCTGAAGCAATATTGAAGGTGCAAAGGAGCTTTCCCCTTTCTCTTCTTTGTCTAACAAAAGTTAACATATAAGATAATCATATTGTTGTAACTTAACTATAATCTTTTACAATTATCCAACTAGGAGAGAATAGGATGCACAAATTCATATGTGACTTTCAAGCAATTCATCTCTAATCATCAGTAATTTAACCTTAAGTTTTACTCTATTTGAGGCTTACACGTTCTTTTTTCTCTGAGTTTTGACAATGGTTTATAGTATTCTCTAGCATTAATTGAATGATCACTGCCTAATGACATCTCATCCTTTTTTGCTTTCCATATTTTATACATATATAATTTTCTCTATTAATGGTCGTTAAAGTTGTAGGGTTTGTTGACCTGAAAGGGATGGTAGAGTTGGGTCAGAAGGAGTTCTTAATGTTTCTTCTAATGTTTGATCTTGGTTGTTTATTTCCATAAGCACATGATATAGCTATAGTTAACACAGGCAAGTATGGATCAATCATATAAGTATTGTTAGTAAATTACCAACTATTCACAAACTTAATAAGCTAGACTAACAAATATAGTTAATTAAAGAATGAAAATAAATAAATACATATAAATAAAAATAAGGAAATGATTAAGAAGTAAATCAATCTATGAATAAACTAGATTTAGGCGAGGTTTTTCCTATGAGTTTACTATATTTTATTTCATTCTAACTTAATGAATTATTCTAATTTCTTAGGTAGGTATGAATCCCTAAACTAGATTATATTCTCTTTTGAGACACATAACCCCTTTTCTCAGATTAATCAACCTTTGTAGTAAGACAAATTAAGAATGATTTAATTTGCTTTATCAACTTTCTTGATAGTAATTACTCTAACCTAGGAAGATCTTGTGGCTTTCTCTTAAATGGTTTACACAAATCCCTCTTTGTCTATGTTGGGATCTAACCACACATCTTATCTCTTGAATTATAAATCAAATAATTTAATCTTCTAATTTCCCTCTTTCAATTTAATCAGTTATAAAAATACATATAAATCTCAAGAAAACTAGAAATTCATTAAACCAAAGATCAAATCAAATATGATACATCCTAGGCTTATCCTATTAAGACCTATATCACAATTTAGTTCATAATTAAACAAAGAAAAAAATTAAAAACTAATAAAGAAATCATTGTTTTTAAAATTTGATTCTCTAAAGGATTTTATTAGAATCTTTTTCTATCTTTAAAGAATGATGAAACCATGATCAACAACATTTGTAAAATAGCTTGTCATTAACTTTCCACTGCTTTCCTACAAAAGCTCCTTTTCTTTTCTACCTTATTTTCTATAAACCTGAAACTTTAACTTTTTAATGAGCTATATAGCCCTAATTCAGGTTCATATAGCTATCCATATTTCACTTGTGATTCATCATATATCTTTAATGTTAAAACAAGACCTACATGGGGACTTGTAAGGTGTAGATTTCTTCATCCAAGGGTAAAATAGAGACGTAGAGGGCTACAAAGGAGAAATAGAAGCGACCACTTAATAATACTCCCCCTAAAGCGTGTAGGTGCCATATTTAAGGGTCCTTCTCTAAAGCTTCCAAATTTACTCTAAATCAGTCCAATTCTTCTTAATTTCAATCCTTTTCCTTATATAGGCATAGATAAGACCTAAATGAAAATACTTCTCAAATTTTAAGTACCAAATCATCCAAAATATAAGCAATACACTACGAAAATAGTGATAAAATTAATGTATGACTAGCATACATAAAATCCTCAACAATTAAACAATTCCTTATCCTTATGAAAACCAACTCCATTATTCAATCTCAAATAGAAAATAATTTTAAAAATGTTAAACAAATAAAATATAACCATTGAAAATTCGTCATTACTTATTCAATCATAAGGGTCATCAAATGCCATTAAACCAACCACATACATTAGTTCATAAGTTGATTCAACCTGAATTACAAAGCTAAATTCCATACAAAAAATGAACATGCCCTAGATATAATGCTTCATCTTTTAAGCATATCCGCAACCATTTATTAATAACACATAAAATTTAAACAAAACTAGAGCATTAGAAGCATGTTTGAAAAGTCACATATAATTTTAACGTGATAATAAATACTTTGTTATGAATGCCTATGATTACTTAACTAGGTAACTATCTCAAATGGCTACTAGTACCACACTTAACTTCAATCTTTTTATTGGTACGAACCTAGCAAAGCGAAATTATTTTTGCATATTTATTCACTCTTTTTAGGGCAATAAAAATGCTAAAAATGTCAAAATAAATAAATGTATATACATTTTACATAAAGAATATCATAATACTCATTAAGTATTCATTCTCTAAATAAATAAATCAAATTAAACCCACCTATTTACCAATACTCATAACTAGTCACGTGTAGATTCCAAATTACCTAAACGCTCAAATTCTTAATGAATAGTCTCCAATAGTATTCTTTTAATGAAAAAATTTCTAAGAATTATTTCCTATTGAGAAAGTTATGACAAAATTGATATGCTTGAGTGCATTTGTGTGTATATATATATGCACATGGGAGGGAATATGGTGGTTATGCAGCCAAAAGGAGGAGTTATGGGTCAAATGGGTTCAAAATATCTACATAAAGGGAGAACGCATATTGAGCCTCAAACTTGAGCAGAATATGTCATCGAATCTTAAACAAATCTTGGGATCAAAACAATGGATGCAAAATTTGATACATCATAAGATTGGAAATGGTGAATCAACCTACTTTCGGTATGATAATTAGCATAGAAGAGGTCCATTGTCCAAGATAATAGAAATTCACACCTAAAGTTCAATTATTAGTCCAACCATAGGGGTAAGCAAGCTAACTGGAAGCAATCAATGGAAATGACCTTACCATTATAACAGAGGAGTGGATATTATAATGAACAACGTGCTAAGATGTTAAGGAGTAAGATAGGATGAAATCCCCTAGATGGCCAATGGATCAACACCATTTAACATAAAGGCCTGTAGAAACTTCATCTTAAATCATTCTAACTGTAGGGTTAAATGGTGTAAGGTAGTGTTGGATAATAACATACCCCCCTTACATGCCTTTATCTTGTGGTTAGGGATTGGAAAGAGGCTCATGACCAAAGACAGGCTTAGAACTCTCACAAATTTAATAATTTTTTAGCTTTGTAACTCTCAACCTAAAATAATAGATCACTTAATGGTAAATTGCAGGTACACCCACAACATCTGAAGGAAAATGGAGAGAATGTTAAATCTTAGGAAACTAGTCCAAAACCGGGAGGAATTAATTAATTGTCTAGTTACTATAAAAATAGGACACAAGGCAGACCTCAAAGTAGTAAAAATTAGCCTTGCAACCATAATGTACACAATTTGGCAAGAAAGGAATAGAAGAATCTTCAGACAGAAGCAAAGAGACAAAGAAAAACTATAATAGAAAATTATAGTCCAATGTATATTAAACATGATAGCAAGGGGAATAGGGGCAAATCTCTCCACTGACATGAAGAGAAGATGGTTTCTAGACTAGATATAATTGTAGCTGAGATTGAACATATGCTTCCTTATTTTGTTTATATCTCTCCCTTTGGCAATTTGATCCTTGTAAGATTGTAATTTTTACTAATTAATAATAATAACTCATTAAATTTTTAAAAACTAAAATTAATTAATAAAAATAAATAAATAATGAATAGAACCATAAAATAATACTAGTAAGTGTTAGTGGTGGGTCTGGTGTTGTGTGGATCATTTTTTACTAGGGCTGAGTGATGTGCTTTTGCGGTTGGAGTGCTAACTAATGTGCTGGTGTCGTTAGCTCCATGGTGGGTGATGTGTGACTTACAATGGGTAACTCTCTTGTTAGCTGTTGTTGGTGGAATAACGTATGCTATTGGTTAAAGTTGAGTGAATTTTTGGAAGAGGTGTTTGGTGTACATTTGGAGGAGATGTATGGTGAATGTTGCTTGGCTTATGTTGGGTGACTCTACTGCTAGTTGCCAATAGTGGAATTGTGTCTTCTATTGGCTGGTGTTAAGCAAACATTTGGAAGAGCTACGAGGTGTGCGTCTGAAGGAGGTGTGGTGGATGTTGCATGGCTCATTTGTTGGCTTGGGTGTGTATGGTTTGCTGTGGAGTTGTGTCTACTATAGGAGTGGAGTGTTTATGATAGGGTTGTGTTAGGGACCTTTAATGTTGCCTAGTAAAAGAGAAACAAACAAATTAAGGTTGTTGTTTTCTTAAATTTTTGTTTTGTAAATTTTTAGTTATTTACTTTATTTTAAAATTTTATTATTTATATTTAAATAAAACATAAAAATATTTAAAAATATGACAAGTTCCTTTGAAACCAAAAAAAAATATAAGGTGTGATCACACTTTATAAATGTTAGTATTTTGGTATTTTAAAGGTTCCATTTTGGAAAGTTAAATCATATAAGGCATGATCTCACTTTATGAGATTTGGTATTCTGGAATTTTAGGGCCTCTACTCCTGAGAATTGAATTACATAAGCATGATCATGCCTTATGAAATTTAGTATTTTGGAATTTTAAGACCCCTTTCCCCCTAAATCCAATAATATTTTTTTAAAAAAACCCATCAAATGAAAATTATATATGACAAAAACAAACTTAACAAAAAAAATATCATAGTTTGGGTTGTCTCCTAAAAAGTGCAATTGTTTAACGCCATTATGCTTAACCGAACTAGTTCTACAAACTTCTACATATAATGGAAGTTCCTAATCAATATTGAACTTTACTTATCTCTCTATCAAACTTAACAGAAAGAGTACCCTTATCTACATCGATTTTTGTCTTGGTCATCTACATAAATGACTTTTCCGACAAAATTGAAGTTGAATGTTCAACACTATCTCCATCCATTTTCAAGATGTAAACATCCGCGGGGAATATCAACCTATCAACTTGGACTAACACATCCTCAATAATACCAATAGGACGCACATAAGAACGATCAACTAGTTGAATAATCACATTAGTTTCTTGCTCAAAATTCATATTTAAAGCTCGTTAAATTAAGTATGTAATGACATTAATAGAAGCACCTAAGTCTAGCATGGCAGGTTCAACTTTCTTATTACCAATAACACATAGAAATGAAAACATACTTAGACATTTACATTTTTCTAGTATCTTTTTATTTATCACAACTCGTATATTCTTACCCAAAATTATTCTTTCCTTGTCCTTCGACTTCCTTTTATTTGTGCACTGTTCTTTCAAGAACTTTGAATATTTCAGAACTTTCTTAATAGATTCTATATTGATTTCCACCTTTCTAAAGCTTTATAGGATCTCTCTTTCATGTTTCTCTTCTTTTGATCTAGCCAGCCTACTAGGAAAAGGAGGTGCGTAGGCATTAATTGATATCAATGAAGATAAATCATTTTTACCTTTATTGATTCTTAAGTTGGAAGTTTGTCTTTCTTTTCTCTTTTGTCATACTTTTCTACTTCATTAGTAAGGAAAAGTAAGATTGAATTTCCTTACCACCTCTCAACTCACATTCTCCTTAAGATTCACCACCATTTGGGAAGGTAATTTTCCTAATGCTTGCACTTCCAGTTTACTTACAAAGGTGGCTAATTAAGTTATATGATTTTCTAAGTTATGAAATTTTACTCTTGTTTCTTGTTGAAATTATTAAGCATTAGTAACGAGTGCCTTAACAATTTTATCCAAAGACATACCTAAATTTGAAGATTGAGGTTAAGCATATGTAAGGGCTTGAAGTTATCTATTAAAATTGTGAGGTTAATACCTTTGTTGACCTCCTTAATTTCCATAACTAAAGTTTGGATGGTCCCTCAATCCTAGATTATAATGATTGAAATAAGGGTCATATTTTCGTTGAGGTTGACCAGGAAATTACCCTATTACGTTAGCTTCTTGAAGGGGGTGTTGTTGTAATGTAGGGCACATATATGTAGGATTTCCAAAGAATGAGCATATTTCATACACTCTTATCGATTGCAATTGACCTATAGCCATTTGACAAACAAGAGCAGTAAATCTGTAATTTTATCCTCAAGGTTCGTGTTACATACCTCATTAACATGCTTAATAACTCCATCCATCCTTGTTCCAAACTATTGACAATTTTTAAACATAATTGTTATCAATTTTCTAGCCATTTCAGGTGTTTTGTTTACACAAACACCTTCACTAGTTGCATCAACCATACTTTGATCCATTGGTAACAATCCTTCATAAAAGTCCTAAATCAAAATTAGGTCAAGAATTTGATCGTGTGAGTAGTTGGCACATAACTCCTTAAAACCTTCCTAATATTCATATAATGTTTCCCCAATAATTTTCTTATACCACACATCTCTTTTCTGACATTGGTTACTCATGATGCAAGAAAGAAGTTCTCTATGAACAATCTTTTTTTATCTCATTCTATGTTGTCACTGAGCAAGGGGAAGATAATATAATCAATCCTTTTCCTTATCGTTCGACAAGAATGAAAAGGCTCTGAAATTAATTTGTTATTTTTTCACCCTTTGTGGCTTCATTCCAAAGCAAACAACATGAAATTCCTTTAGGTGTTTAGTGGATCTTCACCTACAAGACCAAGAAAAATTAGGAGTAAGGGAATCAAACTGGATTTCAATTCAAAATCTACCCTAGCATATAGAAATCATATGCATAAGGATTGTTGATTCAAATTTGGTGCTGCTAACTCCCTCAACGTTCTAGTGTTAGGATTCTCGATCTTTTCTTCAACTTATTGGAAATTATAACCTTCACCAATTTTAATATCTATCTCAGATGAATGGTTGCTTCCTTGCTTAGTATCTTTTTGTAAATGATTTGTCGTCTTCTTAATTTTTAGATTATATTGCAATTCACTTATTTAAGAAGAACAAGTTATACAAGACAAAAGATTAGCAGTAAACTATAAAATAATGCAAAGAAATAAAAAAACTAAAATAATTCCTTGACAACCATGCCAAATTTTGATTGGGTTGTAGAAGCCCTCAAAATTTATTTTGATTCTCTAACTTTTTATATTAGTTGTCGAACCAGGTAAAATCCCAAGAGAACTAAACATTAGTTTCTTAATTTCAATTAATAAAATAAAGTAAGAGGTTTTGATTAATTAACTAGTTAACTAAAATTAACAAGAAATCAGAATAAATCAACTGAATATAAATAAGAGAAATTCAAGATTACTTAACAGTGATTCAAAGGAAAGATCTTAACTAATTAAAACATTGATCATTGGTCTAGAAAGAATAATTATCACAATTCAAGTAGTTAGTCCAAAACATATTAAGATAGCCATAATAAGTCTCAAATTTTGCTAAATTAATTGGTTCAAACCTAGCGTTAAACCAAAATTTACCATCAATTGATTGGGTATAATAACATTCCATATCAATTAAATGATAGAAATAAGCTTAGTGCAAAAGACTAAACCCTAAATAAATAATTACAATAACTGCAACAATTCAACTCACTTTTCTTGTTTATCATAAGTTAAATATACAAATTCATAAATAAACTATTTGCTACCCGTACTAATCCTTCATGACAATTATGAATTACTGGATTCATAGATAGCTGGAGAATAATCAGCATCAAATTAATTTTTTAAATCAATCAATATTAATTATTCATGAAGTATAAGAATGTAAAATAAGAAATACTTGAATTAAAACATTAATGAAAGTTTAGAACAAAAGCTCACAAGGTTACAACTAGAGTTTTGAATCCTCTTGAATTAGAAGAATTGAGTTTAGCCACACATAACTTAAGTTTCAACACCAAAGATAAAAGACAGATGAAAGATTGAGAGAAAAGTCAAAAGAAACGAAAAAGAGAAAGTTAGAGAGGTGAAAGAGGTCTCTCCCTCTTTCTTTCCTACTTAAACTCTAGTCTAATTATATCTTGCAAAGATTCCTATCTATAACAAATCCAAATCCTTACATAATAGCAATGGAAATAAGTTTCCTAATTAAACTATAACTCTTTAAGTGAATATGGAATTAGATGTGATCTCGCCTTATCCATTGCAGTAATCTATCCTTTTTTTTTTCCAAAATTCATGATTTTCACCAATGATGCTCCAATTTGATGGAATCTTCACTTTTCATCTCCTAAGAAAAAAGATGCATTAATTTTCCTATTTAAATACCAAAATATATCCAAAAAAAGAGATAATACTAATTAATATCAAAATAACATCTTATCAGTTAAATATAAGTCTCATTTGATCCAACATATACAAACTATTTGCATAAACTTATATCAACTACTTTTACTTAACAATCTATTTCTCATCATACATTGAACATTATAATAATGTTGAATTTAAATTCAATATCAAATGCTCATAAGCATGAACTAGAAATACATATGATCTCTGTCATATCAGGTATTAGTTATGCAATCATTTTCTTTTTATTACAACTATTATCGTACTATAACAAAGCCTTTAATTGATATCCATGTTTGTGCTTTTAGTAGGCTAAATTGAGTGGAATAACTCCATCAAGGTACTATACCTTTCAACTCTACTTCAAGCAACCTTTTGTGTCAAGCTATCAAGGTGTTGACATACATCTTACATGTTGTCATTAAAGTTTATAAGACATTAATAAATTAAAATGTCAATACATTTTAATTTATATGATTTTGACAAATCTCTAAAATTTGTCGTTTAATCCTCAACATGGATTATAACAAAATTGTATAATGAGCATACAATTTTCTTTTCTAACTTTGAAAACTCTTCTCAAACTTAATCTTATGTCTAAGAAATTTGATTCACTAACTTTTAGTATCAATTAAACTAAACAAGGAAAATTCCACTCAGAAAAATATAAATGTAAGAAATGCAAGTAATTAATTACATGACATGACTATCAAATAAGATTAGAACCTTAATCATTTATCTAGTTACTCATACTATTTTATTAAAAATAATAGTCATTATTACTATTCAAAAAGATTACTTTAATCTTTCTAGTGGGCTAGGACCATATTCAAATTTATTTGATTTTAAGTTTGTTCAACAAAGCAACTAAACTTAAATTAGTTAGATAAAAACTTTGTTAATCACATCTCATATGACTTTTAGATTCGTTTGGTGACAATTCTTTCCAAAACATATCTTATATATTATTCCTAACCATGCCTCTAAAATCATGTGATCATGAGTTTGCTCATCCAAATTCACATATTTAGTTAAGTAGAATCTACTCTAATAAGACTTAATATGTTCAGGTTAAAGTGGCATTGAGTTTGCTCAACAAGCCTAATAATAAACAAAACTCTGGTTTATTCTTATAACAATGAAAGGCACAATCACATTCTCAATGTGTACCTAATATTTTAATGAGGGATTTAATTTCATTCGTCTCATCAAATAGAAAATTGCATGTAGAATATCACACTTATAAAACATACAATTTAATATGCATCCAGTATGTATATATATATCAAATATATAAATAAAGTATACAACTTATACACTCATAATCAAATTATATGCATGAAATATCAAGCTTTTTTATTCTAATTATTGATCATTGTGATCCAAAATAATATTTCTAATTTCTTGGAAAATTAAATTAGATTAAACTTATTGATTCCTAAATGTATTAAATTCCTATTCCAAATAAAAATTTGATTTGATTTGAAAACTATTTTCAAATCCAACTGAAAACTATTTCTAATTATCTTGACACCTTTAACAAAATTTAATTAAAAATAATTTTCCATAAATTATGCTTTTACTTGTTATAATTTAGAAAAAAAACTTCTTTTTTTAATCCAGAAAAGGAGATACGCAAAACCTTAAGTGACTAGTCGGGGAAAAGACACCCCCGAGATATCCTCTAGGAGGATAGACAGACAACCCACAGGCGGGTTTTGAAGTAGGTGGATGCTAAGTTCAAGAGAACTGACGTAGTTGGCTAGCCAATCCGTAGCTCGATTAGCGTCTCGGTATATATGTCTAACATACACGATCCATTCTATAGCTATTAAGTTTTGAATCCCCAGGATCAGAGAATTATACTGAATTTGCTGAGTCGCAGAGGGTGATAAGATGTTGATAACTATCAATGAATTCACTTCCAATTCCACTCTTCGATATCCTAGATCCCATGCAAGTTGCAACCCTGTAAAAACCCCCATAGTTTTGCGCATACAACGGTGTAGAATCCTATGTTATGTGTAAAGCCACCTTTTCAAGTTCCCGTACTATCCCAAATTATCCCTCCTGTTGAGGCCCGCGATGAAGAAGCTTTACAAGCACCATTCGTATTAAGCTGTATCCATTCAGATGGAGGATTTCTCCAGCTAACAAGGGCCTCTACCCTCAACCTTAGGCGTAACAATGCTTGTTCAACTAGTTCCTTTGCCTGAACTATCGAATATACGTAATCAAACACTAGTTGATGAGGGTTATTAGGCCAAGAGAATTGGGAGTCAAAAATAATTTTGTTTCTCTAATACCAAATACGATCGACTATTGAAACCCTTGTATCTACGTGGTTTGGTTCAAATTACCTGATATCCATCTGCTTGTATCCACTCGAAAAATGTAATGGCAAAAGGGGGAATCCGGGCCAGAAGTGGCGAGCTATACATCTGTCCCGAAGTACATGCAACAAGGTTTCTATTTTTCCACAAACCTAACATGGAGGGTCAGTGGTTATTTGTTTGATGTGTCTTTGATGGTTAGTGAAGAGTCTACCATGAGCCATTAGCCATAGAAACGCTTTGATCCTTGGCAGCCCCTCCCATTTCCATATTCTTTCCCATTCACTTGCGCTACTATTTTCTAGCTGCCTATCTATCAACCTATAAGTGGAAGTGGTAGAAAATATACCACGTTTTGAAGCTCCCCAAATCAACCAGTCAGGTCCCAAAAGAGTGCTTGGAGGTAGTGTACCTACTATTGCCATGCAAACTGAGATAGGGATGAGTGATTGAAATAGGTTCCAGTGCCATCCTCCATTGCTATCTACAAATAAATTGAATGGGAGGTTTAACAAATTGCATAGAATATGTTGGACCCCGTTTCCGGAGCCCAACTATTCAGAACGGAATCACAAACAGAGACCGTTGGGCCCACGTCCCGACCCCCAAGGCTGAACCCAGGGCGAGTCGTCGGGACAAACAAATGAAATATAATGCGGAAGCATACATTCATAAAACTTTCATGCACATTAAATTTATCAAACCAAACACAATCATCCCATGATGCCATTACAATCAAATCCATGCAGAAAACAAAATACATCAGAATGCTCGAAGTGAGATGCTCCATGAACTATCCAAAATACGACACTGACTTAGCACAAAAGTCTCTAACTATTGAGGAGCGCTCGATGCC
>JAOQMR010000005.1:29243732-29256035 GCA_027563865.1 Erythroxylum pelleterianum
CTTCGGATTTGATCGGTTTGCTTTGATGTCGTCAAGTTTGTGCTTCGAGGTTGGGATTCGGAAACGGGCCCCAACATGTTAAGTGATTAATTATGAAAGAAAATGGTATCTTACGAGATCATATGGGATTAGAAAGGAAATGATGGAAAATTGAGTTATGGTACAAATTGAGCAAATGTTCTTGAGATGCAAGCTCATGGATATGCTAGACTCTTAAAGAGTCAAATTTGAATGGATAATTTGAAATGTTCATATGAAAATGAAGTGTAAGTCTAAGTTCAATTAGACAAATTGAATTATGATTTGGGAATGGGCATACAGTGTGAGTGTAAAGCATATACCCTAGATTGTCATTGAGCATGCATTATACAATATACATATTTATGTATGAAAAATTGTTAGTGATGTGTGTGCAAAATGTGTTTTTCATATTGATGAAACAGGATGGAACGTTCATATCCAGACGTTTCCAGATCATGAAAGCAAATGCTAATCTGGAGCGTACTGTGAGTAGACCTAGATGGTCTTATTTAATGGTTTATTTGATTTTGTTATAAATTGAATGAGTATTGATTGGTTTTGTTGATTGTGATTGAATATGGGTTCCGAGCAGGAGGTCTGATGATTGTGTACTGGGAATTGTGATATTGAAGTGCTCATTGAATGTGAATTGGAAGAACTATGTGAACGTGATGTGATTGCTAAACTTGCTCTGAATGCACGACTGCATAAGAAAGAAAGTGTGATTTCTCAACTTAATTGTTGCATACCGGACTACGGTCCGATGACATGGGAAAATGTTTAAATGGGTTTATGCAAATGTGAGTGTTGCATTCCATATCATGAATGCATAAAACATAATGGCAGTTGTGACCATAGTCGTCAACGATCAGAGCTTAAAGCTCAACAAGTGAAAAAGAGTCTCGAGCTCGAAAAGGGAGTAGTGCATTCCCATAGGGCTCTCCTACCCCTAAAATGCGTTTAACGCTTAATGAGCCCTATATAGGACAGTTATCAATGAGCCCGATATCCAATGGATACGGGACAATTTAGGCACTCGGTCACAACAAAGTAACAAATGGGAAGTGGGTCACATATACATATGCATAATATGATTGATTTGATTGTATCAAATGGGAATGTAAAATTGTACTGAATGTGAATGTGGAATTGTGTTGAATAGAAATGGGAAATTATATTGAATGTGAATGTGAAATGGTATTGCATGTAATTATGAAGTGTATTATTGATTGTAAAATGTGACTTAATGGGAATGAAATTATGTGTTGTGTGTTTGAGTGAACCATCGATGATGGTCACTCACTGAGTTCGCAAAACTCATCCAAATATTTGCATCTATTTTTCAGGATTCAGAAGGTTACCCCGTTATGCAACGGGAGTAGACTTATTGCTCACAGGGGAAAGTTAGAGGTCGGGATCAGTTCGTGTCTGCATTAGGATTGTCTTATAAAGTGTTTTCCGCGATTTCTGTACAGTGTATATTTGAACATTTCAGTTTGTAATAAATGATGATGCATGGGAAATCTGAGTAAATGGGATTGATTAAATGCGAATATTGCTATATATATTGAACTGTACCAATTGGAAATGTTTGCAAAAGTTTTGTATGTTGAAAGGGGCTCGAATGGCCCAAAGTGGATTGGTTTTTAACTGAAAAGGGTTATGAATGAAATTGGGCCCTAATTAATCATGGAACTGTGGAGTGCAATGTTTTGAAAACAATGTGTTATCGACTTTTAACCTTATTGGGCCAAAATTGAAAATGGACTTCTGTCTATGTTAGTGTTTCAAAAAAAAATTATACCGGTTTGTGAGTGATTGACTGTTCTAGCATGCCACCTTCGCGGGTCACGGGCTCGAATATCACCGTCGATATCGGGTTCGGGTCTTGCGGGAGTGGGATGCTACAATGCCAATTAAATTTGGCAGTCTAATTTCTTAGAAGAGCCTTCCATGTATTGTTAGATAATAAGTCGTAAGATGTTTTTATTAAGAGATATACATCATCCCTATTGGAGTCAAGTTTTACACTCATCAAGTGATTAATCAATGGAGTCTTCGGTAGAGAATCAATGAGGCTCACTCTGTTGGAGTTATGTAAATATAGTGTCCTGGAAAGCAAGTGTATTTACATATAACTTAATTTCCTTCCAGTTACTTTTGTAATAAAAATATTTATTACTAATAAAACAAAAGAGTTTGGTTTTGTTTGTATGAGCATTATATATCTAGTCATAAGATACTAAGATTCTTTTATAAGTAATAGGCATATATATGGAGATGTATGGGAAACATGCATATTATTAGAATCTAAATTAGTTGATTCATAGTTGAATAATCAAGTTGGTCGCTTGATTATGGCTTAGACTATAGTTTTGCGATTTGTCTCCGTGTAAGTAAAAGAGTTTACTTCAAGGGAATGATGAATTTCATATCATGATAGCAGCTGACTATCAATAATGGCACTATTAAATGAATATAGAATCAAGTATGTTTTTTAAGAATAAAGTGGGTCGTTACTTTAATCTTAAAACATACACCTTAGTATTCTTTTATTAAGAACCACAATCTTGATGATTGGTGAACTCATATGTGTTTCATTATAATTCTTGATATGATCAGAATGGAATTTTATAGAGTATCAATATAGTGTCTGCATGTTGGAATTATAAATTGAAACATGTATTAGGGAACATTCACTTAAATAAAGAGTTTATAGTGATATCATCACTTTTAAATGTTTTACGAAGTTTGGTGATTAAACTGGTGCCAGTAGTTTGATGGACTAGCTATCCATAAAGTATTAACACCAAGATGAGATCTTGTGTATTAATTACCATATAGAGTAAAACGGGAGATCTATAAGGAAAAACCAACATAAGGGCAAAACGGTAATTTTATCCTTTATTGTGTGGATGACTATAATATAGTTTATAATAAAGTTTGCAATTGGACATCTTATGTATTCTCATAATATTTAGTAATTCAAGAGTTCAACCAATTGTCTTTAGTGGAATGACATTTGGTTACTAAGCTAGAATTAATTCTAATGAGATTAAATAATTCCAGGCTTATTGGAGCTTAAATTATATAAGTCCAATTAGATTCCCCATTTGGCTTTTAGGAAAGTTGACAACGTGTGTCGAGTGCACTGCAAAATTTACCTGACTCTGCACACTAAAATTTGTAGTTGTGGCAAGTCGGGATTGAATCCACAGGGAATGTTCGGTTAATTCTTGGAATAAAATTAATTGATGCAAGGAAAATAAAGGGGGGGTTTGTTTTTAAAACAATTTATAAAATTAAAGTAAAATTAAACTATCGAAAACAAATTAAAGCAAATAATCGAAAATGAGAAAAGTGTTGAGTATGAGTAAGGTCCGGTTCTAGGGTCAATCTCAGCCTAAGCACAATCAAGCATATTTCTTCATTCTAAAGTCTTTACAATTCTTTTCGAATTATTGATCTAAGACTAATAGAATGCTGTATAAATCTCAGTTTTTCCTTAGGTTGTATTTAATCAAGATACGATCATTAATTAAATCTAACTACCGAATAACCAAGGATACGATCTCTAGATTTAATTTGGCAGTCGTATTATGAATTAGAAAACGATCAATATAGGCAGTAACCTCACACGTTCGGGTTATCTAACCTGAGTTATGTTGTTCCTAACGATTAACGATCGTTAGACGCTACATACAAATATTAAAAGTAACGATTACAGATTACAATTAATATTTTAGCAATAGTTTCAAAATAAACCGATCAAAATAATATATCAAGATCATTAATTCCAAAACCATCAAAATTAATACCAACAACACAACAATCTAAAAATAAATTGCAGCTTTAAAATGAAAAAATAGCTTAACCGTGACTTGGTGTCGATATCCCCGTTGAACCGGTGACGAAAAGTTAGCCGATCATCTTCATTTCCATGCTTCAAAAATGACTATTAGTTTCCATTTAGTAAAGCAGAATCATGTTACCAGCAGCTTCAATGTAGTGGCATCCACTGGTTCTTGAGTAGAAGAATTAGTGTTGGTCCCCTAGTGCGTTCCTCCTCTGCTTTGCTTCTGCCCGACACTGTTTCTGTGCTTGTCTCCAAGGAGCTGCGTCGACCTGTTCCTACAGCAATGATTTCCACAAGTTAAAAAAAACACAATACGTATTAAAACCTTGCTCCCCTTTCTGCGTGGTCTTTGGCATTTTTTTCACAGGAGTCCCGCCGGCATTGTTCAATCATTCGACTATTTAACAACCTCCCACGTTAAAGCCCTTCTAACCTCCCACGTTAAAGCCCTTCCAACCTCCACATTTTTTGTCCACCTGTCGCTCCTACCTGTAGCATTGATAAGACAAATTAAAAGCCACTCTCTTGCTCTCTGCCCAATACTCTCGCTACCTCACATGCTCTACTTTTTGTCTTGCTCTATATCCTCCCCGGCACACTTCCCTAACTCTCTTGACTCTTCAACTTCAAAACCTCACTCAAAACCCTTTTGCTCTATACCAGCGCCAACCTCTCATCAAGTATTTCATGAAAGTCCTCTCAACATTCCTACAAGACCATTAAAAACACATTAGTCTGCCGACACTATTCTCTATGCTCTCTTGACTTTTCAACCTCCCAAAACCTCACTCAAAAACCTACTGTTTGATTTTTTAAATGCTTTTGCTCTCATCTCTCCTTCCTCTCTCTTCCAGCACTGTGGAGTCCTCTGATAAATAAAAACGCAACTCCCTAAAACCCTTGGCTGCCTCCCCTCTCTCCACGTGTCCAGCGTTTATTGTGTTGTTGCCTCCCAAAAAATTTGTAGCTTGTTGCCTCTCATTTAATTGATTTCCTATCCATGTTTATTCCATGCTTCGTGCTCTCCCAGCTGCATTTTGAATTAAACACATCTGCGTTTTGTGTAAAATGCTCCAACTTGCGTTGATTCCTCCTGCATGATTGTGCTCAATTAGCTCATTAATTGTGGCTTTAACTTGATAAAACAATTGTGCTCCAATTTGTTTTAAAAATTTTGTCTTTTTGACCTCAAAAACATGTTAATAAATTCAACTTACCAGTCAACACAAATTGAACATAAATTGAGTATTTTATCATAAAAAATAGGATTGAAAGCACATGAAAATATAGAAGAACATATAAGAAAATTCAATCATATCAAATACCCCCACACTTGGTCTTTGACCGTCCTCGGGCAAATCGTCAAAATTAAAATCACAAACTAAAACTTTAACTCATTTTTCACATTTCTTAAGAATAGATAGCCATAAGTAAAAGTCAATGATTTTCAAAACCTTAAGCAAAAACTCAACATTCAAAGCTTTCACTCATGATCTATCAACATTCAATATCTTCAAAAACTGAGCAATCTAATGGTAGACTCGAAAAATGTGTTTAAATAAAATATATCTACGGGTACACTCAACACCATTCATGATCATGACAATCCACAACTTTGCATATCATTTCATTTATCCACCACTAATGTTCACATACAAAATCATGAATCAAAGGACTTTTCAAGGTTGTAATGGATGTAAGGGTAAGGTGAGGTAAATTTGGGTCAAGTAGTATCAAAGCTAGTGAAACAAAGCAACACTCATCAAAAACTGGGTACCGTCAGCAATGACAAATGCAACATTTATATTTCGCAATCCCATTCAGCTCTCACACACAAACCACATAAAGCATATCCAATCCGAAGGAATCACTCATACAATTTATACCAATGGAATCCAAAGAGTGAACCTTTCAAGTCAACCTCTACCTCATATCCAACATACTCAAATAACACATCCATTACACTTTAGGAAGATTCATAAATCATAAGCAACTTTTCAACACATATGCAATTCTCCCTTGATAACATTATTGCAAACAATTTTTTTCTTTTTCTCTTTCTTTTCCATTTTCTTTTCTTTTTGTTTTTCTTTTTTCTTTTTTTCTATTTTGTTCTTCTTTTTTTGTAAAAATTAAAATAAACTACATTAACATGGAAATTTCAATCATAAACATAAAATAACATCCTAAGATTATAACCAACCCTCATATATATACACCTCCACGCTTGGAATTTTGTACATCCACAAACTCAACAATCACAAATGTTCCACTAGCTTCATGACTTAGGTAGGACATTTGGTTAAGTCTAAAAGCATAAAATGTGGTTTATACAAAAATAAAGGCTAAAGCTCAAAGGGGTTTATCAAAAGAAAAATTATGTCAATAGGGTAGGTCATTTGGCTAATGTAGCTTATGAAAAACAAAGAATGCCTAATCATATCCATGTTAATGCATGTGATAAAAATGTGATCTCGAATAGAAATTCAACACAAAATCGGGACGTACATGTCATGAAGGTCACACGTTATCAAAAAGCAATGAGACTGATATGGATGTGTCAGTCAAATAAGGCTCAAAGTCTCACCAGCTTTGTCTACCATTAGTCGCTATGTAGCATCCCATCACCGATGGGAAGGATAGAATGGTCATTTGGAATGGTTTTCGAGTGCTTAGAAACACCCTTACATGTTAATGCATAATACAACATACTCATACACGTGAATAGTAAATTTTGCATATGAAAATGACTGTACATGTATTCATGACATTTCTCGGTATAATTGTTAATAAATGAAATTGTTATTAAAAAATGTGATTTGTGTGCATGAAAAATTGAGTTGAAGAGGGTCATTGTGGTTTTTGAATTTTGGAGAATTTAGAAAAAATTTTCAGAAATTTCGAGGTAATTTTTGGACTAGAAAAAATGCCAAGGAGCAGAATAATTGTTTACCGTTAGTAGAAATTACTATCCAATGGCAATGGAAATTTAGATAAATGATTTTAGGATTTTTTAATTAGAGCCATTCAAAATTGGGTGACAATTGGATTAAAAAAAATTGGGCGACCAATGAGCTAGAGATTAAATATTATTAAGTGTCATAATTAAAAGATGTTAAGTTGATTCTTTATGTGGTAAGTATCATGACATGTGTCATGACACTCACTAAGCATTTAGTTACTATGTTATAAACCCACGATATTTTCTTCTTGCAAGGCTATCTTCATTTGTCTTTCAATTTATTACTAACTCTCATCTTCTTCCTTTCTTTCTCCATTCACGACCTTGACAACCCTCACTCACAACGTGAGTTTTGTGAATATTCAACACTAGCCACTTCAAGATCTTTGTTACCTCTTCATCTTGTTTCTAAAAACCTAACATATTCCTCCTTGAAGAGATGATGATGATGATCGTTTATGTTAGGGGGAGTTAGGAATTTGTGGTAGTTTTGAAGATTTGAAGAATTAGAAGCTTAGTTAGGTAAGAATTGTGTCTAATATCATGGTTTTGTAGTTAAATAAATCATTTGTGATGTTAGTTGAAATTAATTGCATGGAAATTGTGTTTTGGGTAAATGGGTGTGTGGACTTCTTGCCTATGTTGATGATTCATGATGTAGAACATGATGGTTTAGATGTTTTGGAAGTTAATTGATGTTATAGGTGAGTGTAGAAAATGATGGATGATGAAGTGTAAGTTGCTGCCATTTTGTGGATAAATGTTCAAGTAGAGGTCTTGATTTAGTTGTGTTTGATATATTGAGTGAATTGAGTAGTGTTTGAGTGAGGAAATGGTATGGAAGAGGTAGGAGAAGAGTTAGGATGAAAATCTGGAAATTTTATTTGATTATGTTTCAAGGATTTAACCATAACTTCTTCTATAAATATGCAATTGAGATAATTTTTGGCTTAAATTAAACTAGAGGTGTTTGGCTTTATTTCTTGTGAAGGAAGTGATGTTTAATTTTGTCTTGAAGAGTTCCAAATTTTGACTTTAATGTGTCAATGTGTGTAGGGATGAACAGTGCAATTTAGTGATACTAAAGTTGAATTTGTGATCTGAAACTTTGAGAATTTTTCTAGATTGATTTAGGCTGATTTTGCTAAATATGTCTTCATGAAAGTTGTAGCTTTTCTTGATAGATTTCTATCGCCATAAAATGTGCCATTTTTCGATGTTGGAGTTGATAGTTATGAGTGATTGAACTTTGCTTATGGATTAGGTGAAGGGAAACAAGGCAGCCACAATCATGTGGGAATTTGACCTAGTTAGAGGTAGAATTTGCTTCTAAGTGCTTTATGAGAATTGTAGAATGTGTTCTGATCTTTACATTGATATAAAGCATGGAATTTTTGGACAAGGGGATAGGAAGTTATGATTTTTAGAAGATTGTGGTACTGTTTAGGATGACATGTATTGGGCAGTAATTTTGCTTGGGATTTTGACACCTTTAAAGGTGAAATTGATTTTTGAGTCCTTCGTAGAAATTGTAGAGCTTTCTGTGATCTTTCCATGGAGACCAAATTTGTCAAATTTGGACTTCTGAGTGAACAGTTATGCATGTTGGAAGAAGAGGACTTTTGATGATTTTATTTATTATTATTATTTCTTTTCTAATTTGACCCTTTCCCATTCTTTTATGTATAACTTTTTCATCTGACCTCCGATTGACCTGATTTTCGAAGCGTCAGATTTGTAAGACATTTAATTACCTCTCCATGAGAGTTTGAGGATTTTGAGATCAAATTGAAATTGCTGATTGAATTAAAGTGAGTGGATTGTTTTAAAAGAATATGAATTGGTTATTTTCTTAGGTAACCATATTGTTAAAAATCTATTTATCTATTTAAATCACACATGATTTCATCATTAATAAACTTAATTCATATTTTAGACAACTAATATGTTGAACATATATTATAGGAACTAATATGATTGTATACTAAAACTTGATCACATCTATATAATAGTTAAAGCCTTATGATATATATATTGAAGATTCTAATCCTTAGCTTGTTAAAACATTGCTTATACTTCATTACTATGAAAACAAAAACTTAAATTTATTGATTTTTCTTAGCACCTACTCCTAATTAATGGTTATTGTAAGCAATTTGAATATATACAATCAAATGATAAACCCATTTGAGCATCTAAAAATGGCTTAAACTTTTATAACCCATTTGATAACCATTTGCAAACAAATACTAAGTTCATCTGTTTCTATGTGAGATATTTTAGAATTTGTAGAATATAGGTTGATAAAATGCATAAACTTCCAAGTAAAATAAATAAAGGTTAAACATCAAGATCACTTATCAAATTATAAATATGGGTTTCACTATCGTCATTGAATAATGGAGATTTAAAAATTATGAGAAACTAAAATGTTGTACATTATAAGACTTACCTAAATAGTTAAAGAGCAACTTCCTCATCATAATAAACTAACTTCATATGAAAATCCACCACACCTCCTTCAAACCCAATTAACAATCCCAATTAGGGATGACAATAGATCGAGTCAAACTTAGGACTGGACTAGGTCCAACTTGAGGCCCAACTGGGCCCCAAACAACATGCTCTAGCCCAAATTGGTCGGGGCTTAATTTTTTTAATTTAAATGTGAAAGCGATTGAGCTGAACCTGAGGCCCGAATTTTTTAAATAATGGGACAAGAGGCCTAGTCAGCTTAGCCCTGACCCGTTGATCTCGGGCAAGGCTGAGGCAAGCCTAGGCCCTATTGCCACCAATTAAGAGTACATAACCATTGCACCTTCTTAGATGATACTTGAAATTCACCACCAATAGCTAGTGCATCATGTATTTGGATTTAGGTAAAGAATGAATTCCTAAATTCTAATAGAATGCCATAGTATGTTTGAATTTTGCATGATTTTTCTATTTTTAGTTAAACTAATAAACCCAAAAATTAATTAAATAGTTTACCTCTTATGCCACGTCACCTCAGTTAATTGTGGTTACTAAAGGTGCTAACATCGTACTGTAATTGTTAAAAGTGAGAGTTCATATATTAAAGTATTAAAAGAACAGAGTTTGAAATAATTTTAATAATTTTTTTAAAAACTGTAGTTATTTAGATATTCAACTACAAAATATGAGATTTGCCAACGCTAATGTTAAAGAGGGGAATGTTAGATATTTGATCGGTTTCCTTAAGTTTTATGATCAAGAATCAAACTTTGATTCTAGAGCACATGGTTTATATTGTGTTGATATTTGTCCAGAAATATTGTGTTCAAAGAGGGAGGTCTTCAACCTCTGTGAAGACTTTTACATATATACCGGATTAAGTAATTGGTGGAGTGCGACGACTCCAGTAATCTTTATAGTTGTTAGTTGTCAAAGCTTCGTTGCTTGTAAATGAAACGTTTCATGGTTAGCTGTTGCTTGCTCGCCTTTAAATGAAGTTTATATGACCAACAGATCAAGTGAAAATTGCAACGTTCTTTAACATTATAAAGTTAAATTATTTGCTTGATTCTCCTATCTTTCAATTCATTTGTTAAAGCATATGCTTCCCTGTTCACGGTTAATTATCTTTTCGTACATAAAATGTTAAATTAATAGCCTTCACTTGCGTGATAGTTGCTACACTTCCGCCAGGACTCGGAGCAAGTCTTTTTGCCTGCGTTGGTTGACGACGTAATGGGCTCTTGTACCACTTCCTGATTATGTAATTTCCAGAGGAGTTCGTTTCATGATTGAATTGAACACTAATTCTTTATGTTTTATCCATCTAAGTATACATTGGCAAGTCATACTTATTCAAATATTTAATTTTATCTAATATGAGTCAGAAATTTCTAATGTTATTTGTTCATGAAACTGAAACGGAATTTTCTTCTGCGTGAGTATTTTATATGTCATCTGATTTTTTATTATTATTTCATTCAGATAAGATTTTAAAATTTTTGTGAGTTACAACTTGCAAGTACCATTGCTTCTTTTGCATGTGAACACAAAATTAGTAAAGCAATTGAAAGTTAGTAATGTAATTCTTATGATGATTATGTATTAATTTTAGGTAAAATAAAATGAATTAGAGTAAACCTATAATTGTAGTAGTAATACAATAATCCTCCATTAGTCTGGTTCGAGTACGGTAAGTGTCCTATGTTATTATTTTCTCCAAAAGAAAATTGTCGTATATTATCACATCAGCAGCGTTGAAGCTTCTCGCCCAGGAATTGGCTCTCTAGATGTTTTCCCTATTTCAAATGATGGGCCTGAAAATGGCCGTACATGGAAGAACTTGTTAGCCTTTCAAATAATGTAGACATGATGGGTTAATTTGACCTATTCACGGGATGTAGATAAAAGAACTTGCGGTCCAAATCTATTCAATATCGTATTGATAATAAATTAAAATAAGAAATAGCTAAGCTCTGTAACACTACAAGAAAATGGATGATTTGCGACTGAAATATACCGACCGAATTTATGACCGTTGAAAATATCGACCGACTTAATCGTTCGGTCGGTGAAGTTGGCTGACCGACTAGGATAAGAAACTATACAGCAAACAATATTTATCACTGATGAAACCGAGCGATTTATAAATTCTAATGAAAGAGAAGTAACACGAACTCAGTATTGATTAATAAGCCAAAGCAGCTTACAATATTTTGCTAGCAGTTTACACTATTTCGCTATCACCCAGTTCGATCTGCTACGCCTACAGATGAACCACTTATGATAATCCAAAAATTAAGTAACAACGAGACAATAATTACCTTCGGAAGGAAGGCAAAATGAAAAAGATAGTGATGCATTCTTTACTTTTTACAGAATATCCCATTGATATTGTCATATGATTCATCTTCCACTAATTTCCGTAAATGGAGTTAGTTGACCAGTGGTTTGAGAGTAGTCCATGTCTTTGAAAGATGGAGGTAGTGGTGGCCACATAAACGCTGGCCTTTCGCTGGGAACTTCAGGTGCTGGTGCTTCCCCGGTAAGAACCTGCAAAACATATTTCATGGAGGGCCTTTTGTTTGGGTTTGGATGACAACAGGATAATCCCAAGAACATTACACACTTCATATCTTCATCATCGAAGTCCCCCTTCAATCTAGGATCTGCACCGGCAACGATGTCGTCGTTCTTGTGAAGTTCCCAGAGCCAATTCACAACGTTGCTATTGTAGTCATTGTTCTCGGGTTGACCTCCAGGCTTTCTTCCGGAAGCAACTTCTATGACAAGCACACCGAAGGCATAAACATCTGTCTCAACAGTTGCTCTTCTGGTGAGAATGCACTCGGGAGCCATGTAGCCTGGTGTTCCTGCCAGCTCTACTGTCGAATGGTGAGTTTGTTCACTTGGTATGATGGTACGAGCCAGACCGAAATCTCCAAGCTTTGCATTGAAATCTGAATCCAACATTACGTTGCTAGCTTTG
>JAOQMR010000005.1:29268279-29278411 GCA_027563865.1 Erythroxylum pelleterianum
GCTGCTTTTCATTGTTATCTTCCTTTTTGTTTATCATCAAAACTTAATCAATAAGTTAAGTCAATTTCAACTTAACATAAATCTAATCAATTTAAGAATAATTTGTAATTGTAATTTGAATATAATAACTATAATCTTATCAAAATTTTAATTGTACATTAATTATTCTAGGAATTTTATCCTTAATATTAAGTATTGAATATAATTAACAAAATATATAAGGATAGATGATGTCATTATTAAATAAATTAAAAATTTTATGCATAAATTGCAGTTAACTAATTGATTGAGAGGAAATAAACAAATACCTATAACTTAGTTTAAGGTAAATAATACCATAATCATTAATTAAAAAGAAAAGAAATTTTACTTTAAATAAACATAATAGCACATGTCATGAACATCTATCTATACATGTGCACGCTCTTCCATTTAAGATATTCATTTTTATGAGATAAGGATTAAATTTATCAAAATAACACAACATATATCATAATATATCTTATATAATATATCAATAAAGTTAATGAATAGTGAAGTTTGTCTTAGCAATTAAAGAATATATTCCAAAATAGAAATAGAGTACTATAAACTTAACACCACTTAAAAGGGATTATGTTTAACCAAAATGCAAGAAACACAAGGCAAAACACAAGCACACTACCATGATAACTTCCTCTTTAATAGTTAGTAATTGCTTAAAGAAAACTTGCTTAAATCGCTTTTTATTAACTCAACATTACAAAAGTTTCTAGAAGAAAGCTATTTTAGACTTGTATATTATATAAAGTTGGTTCACGATCAGTTGTCCCCTAATTTATAAGAATAGTTCAAGTGTAACTTAGTCCTTAGCATGCCTGAAATACCCTTGAATTTCTTTTCTTCTAAATAGAGTACATAATACTACCAAAAGCAATAATGCATATGGTTTAATCACTATTTGATAGTCTCCTCCCTTGCTTTAGTTTTTCAAGCATATCAGTGTAAGAAATGCTAGTCTCTATAAGCTTGGATAATGATTAGGTATTTTCATATGTATGCAGTGAATTTTCAAGAAAAGGATAGGTGTTATAATGTTTCATTTCTTTCTTTATGAATATTTTTCTTACACTAGGTAGTTCCATAACATGCCATTTTCTGCAAATGTGTTAGGAAGGAGTCTTTACAAGAGGTATTAAACCAAAGATATAATTCTTTCACATTTTGCCTAGATATATGATCTAGAATGAGGTTTATAAACAAAGAGGAGTTAACAAATCATTTATTCCCATTTAGTAACTCCTTTACCTTGGAGGATTCACTAAGTAGATGTTATAGAGTTGGAAGTGAGTTCATCTTGAAAAGTAGGCATGACTTACTCTAATTATCAAATCGTAGAGATGCATTTTTTTGATTTATAATCCTATAAGTAAAGTTCTAGTTAAGCAGCTCTCTCATTTTGAGTGATTGTGCTATACGCTAGGAGGTAATGGTTTTGGGAAAATAGGTGTATATCCATAGAACCAAAGAACCTCTTTATTGCTTAAAATTCACCAAATTCTTTTTGCCTTGAGAATTTTATTAGATAAAGAGACTGGAGTAATGCTTAGACCCCCTGTTTTTAGCAAACGCATATAAGACCATTTGAATTTATTAAAAGATTTCTTGTTAGGCCAAAGGAAGCTTCTCAACATCTTCTTTATAGTTTTTATCAATCCTTTAAAGAGAAATATATGTGAGGGCTAGTAAGTGTATAAGAAATTGAGAATGGATGTGGTCAATTGTACAATTCTAGTAATCGAGAGGGAACTATTATATCAACAACTTATTCTCCTCTATATTTTCTCTATTAGAGGTAGGCATTTCTTGAAACTTAATCTTCTAGTTATGATTGGTAATCATATATAAGAAATAGAGGATCCTTAAGCTGTAGGTTGGAGAACTAAAAAGCTATGTTTTTTGCATCTGTAGAGACTATCAGATAACTTTTACTTTTATTAATAGATAAACTTGAAAGCAATTAGAAGGGGTGCAAGGCAGACATAATGTCCGAGTTGATTTGACTTTAGCCTTGAGAGGAGAAGCAAGTCATCTACAAATGAAAGATTGAAGAGCCTCAACTTCTTGCATTTAAAGTGGATTTTAAGTTGTTGTCTTATCTAATTGAGTGATCTAACAACTTAGTAAGTGATTCTATATATAGAGTAAATAGGTAAGGTGACATGGTATCACCTTGTCTTAACCACCCTATTCCCTCCTTTAAATAAGTTGGTAGTTTCACTATTGACTAGAATTTCATAGGAAGTGATGGAAATACATTAACTTCATTTTAGAATTCAAATGCATCTATTAATTACATCAGGTAGTTCCAATGAATAGAGACAAAAGTTTTGTGAAAATCCACTGTGACTGTATAATTCTTATTAGAGCTTTTTTACCATGCCCTTTAAGCAATTCTTAAGCCAGAGGTACATTATCTCTAATTAATTTACCTAAGATAAAGGCTCTACGAAATACAATGATGAGAGGTTTCATAGTAAACTTAAGTCTTGAAGCAATAAGTTTGAAAATTATCTTCTAAAGATCATTCCAATAAGAGATATGTCTAAATTCATTAAGGAAGCATGGAGTTTGCATTTTTATGAATAAGGAAAGTGAAAGTTTTGTTGATTTCTCTTTAAAAAATTCATTCTAAAAAAAATTCAAAATAACATCAATAATAATATCATTGATAAGTGGCTAATTTTTCTTATTAAAAAAGAGGGCATTAATTAGTCTATCTAGGCCAAGGGACTTATCTATATTGAGATAAAAAGTAACTCTTTCAAAATCCTTAGTATTGAATGTTTAAATAAGAGAGATGCTTCCTCCTTAATAATATGTTTAGTTATAAATAATTTGAGTAAGTTAACTGAAGAGTTCCTAGTTGCTTGAGTACCTAGTGTGTTATGGAAGTACTCTTAAGCTTCTTACTTCATCTCCTTTTGGGATTGAGCTAAGCATCCATCTTGATTAATAAATGAATATATTATGCCAGTGTTCCTTCTTATAGAGATAAATTTGCAGAAGAAAGAAGCATTTTGTTTCCTTCTTTTAACCATTGGATCTTTAATTCTACTTAAGTAAGGAGATATAAAACTTTAGGGCTTCAATGAATGTAAGCGATTTAATTTTCTCTTCCACTTATCTAATAGCATCAATGTGGTTAAAGTAAATTTCCTCTTAAATAAGCTTTAGTTTTAACTCAATTGAGGTTAAGGAGAATTGAGTGTTGCAAATTTTGTTATAGTTTAGCAGCTTAGGTTCTTGTTTCACCTTTTATAGCTTCCTCATACAAATGAAGGCTTCACAACCTTTGAGAGATTGAGGAAAGACCCCTGATAATAGCTTCCTTTAATCCCTTAATCTCTTTTAAAAAGTTATTAAAGTGAAAAGGGGGCTCTTCTTAGTTGCCTTTGCGTGAAATTCTGGACGAGTATTAAGTACCAATTTGAGAAAATTATATTTCTAAAGATAACTTTCTGCTTTGTTAATTTCAATAACCATATCTCATTTACAAAAGATCTATTTATTTTCTTTTTTCTCATATACTAATTTTCATTTTTTATGAATCCATATGTAGAAATATCTCTCAAACTTCAAATCTATATCTTCTTTTTTTTCCAACAATCCCTAAAGTCCTTACTGAAGTTCTCCAAACATACGTTCCATTCTACTTCTGAATTATACAATGTGCTACTAAAATCTTTGAAGATTAACTAAGGAAAGCCAATAGAGGAGTGGATGATATTTAGTTTATCATAAAGCACGTTCCTTTGAAATGCATGATTAAAGCTATAAACAAAGGTGATTAAAAACTTAAGTTTTTCATGAACCAAAGTCGCTAAAAGATGTATAACCTGATTAGATAATTCCACTGGTGAAACTTTATTTCTGCTAAAGTCAAATGCAACAAAAAATACATTCATTATGGTTGAATTAATGATTGGAAATGATGCTTCAATGATTCTCCAAGAATTGTAACTTCTTGCACTTATCTTCCTTTAGTTTTAATTCCAAAAGAATTATTAACATATGCTTTATTTACAATAAGTAATTTCTTAGCATATGTTATTTCCTGGAGCAGATAGTTTCCTTTATAGTCTATATGAGAATGCATATTACGGATGAGTAAGGCTTTTAGAGTTTTTTTTCTTTTTCTTCCTTTTTGAACTTCCTCTTGTGTCCTACTTAAAACCCCCAAAGTTAAAGATTTTTCCACTTATTCCTCCATAGCTTATGTTTTAGAGCTATCCTTACCTGGGGGAGTGATCCTTAGAGAGTTTATAGTTCTAATAGTAGTTGGACTTGAGTTTACTACTTCTTCTATCTCTTTATCGCTCAATTGTCTATAATTATCAAGATTTATCTTTATTTCCTTTTACTTATTTGATCCATTGGTAGCGATAAGTGAATAAGTAGACAACCCTTTAATGCTCTCTAATTTCTTAACTAGATCTCCTGTTTCCAATCACCTAAGTTCATTACTAGCCTCTTGAAATTTTAGAGCACTAGTAGTAACTGCACTACAGTTTGCAATTGTTGCTATTTTGTGATTTCTGAATTGATTACAATCATCAAAGCCTATCCCTTCTTCCATCTGCTTCCTTAATTTCTTCCTAGAAAAACTGAAAGAACTTGTAGCTCATTCATGTTCCTTAATTTCTCAGTTGGAGCTCAGAATTTACCTTATCTAGCTAAAGTTGGTTTGTATTATTACTAGAACTTAACTAAATCATTATAGAGGGTTTTATTAACACCAAATCTTAGCAGGGGGATAACCTTAGGTAGTTCCTTCTTTATGTCCACCGTAACATATGTCAGTTTTGTGAGGGCTGAAGTGGTTAAAAAAAACCAACAAGAACCCAAAGGATCTTGTCATACAACACATTCATATATCGAAAAAGCACATAGTGAAAGCATGTACACCGTTATACCTTGAACTTGGTCTCCAAACCAAATAGAAGATCTCACAACTATGTCTTCTTTCTCATGGTTGTCTATTATTGCTCATGATTGTGTCTCCTTTGCACTAAGTCAGATGCACTCCAAGGTATCCACCAAATATTAATTAGAAGACCCAAAGGTTCCCAAAGCTAGATGGTGCTCCAATGGGTTATCATTGATCCTAAAATCTCCATAAATAAACCATTTAGATGGAGATTTATTACTTAATACATTAGCTAAATGGCAAAGCTTTTGGTTCTTGTCAGATGGAAGAAGAAAATCATAAGTTTGGAAGAAAATAAAAGAGAAAAATGAAAAGCTGAAACAGTGGAGAGAGGAAGATGAAAAAAACAACAGTAGCTTTTTTTCAAAAACCAGAAAAAAAAATCCCTTATTACTTTTTGACAAAACTAGGGTTAAAAGAGTTTCTTGAAAAAGTCTCAAATGCCCTTGTTTAATAGAAGTAAAGGAACAAAGCATAATGTTAAAATTCATAAGGGTTTAAACATATCCTTTTGTTCTTTGCATGGAAAACCCATGTCCTTATAAATTTGGCATTGTAAATTTCATTTAATTTCCATTTTGTAATTTTGTCACTTTGCCATTTAATCTCATGTTTCAAAATAATTAAGTATTTGGCCCAACTGTCATATAACTATACCATATAATTATATATATGTTTTATTTTGTTTAGCAATAAATTTATAGGATATATTATACATATCAAATAAATTTATCTAGGATTAAATTTGTTATCTAATAACATTTATTCTAATACCATATGACCACTAAAATAATTTTAAATAGAAAAAGGAAATTATTCTAGTAAATTATATGGAGATATGAATATGATGACCAAAATAATTTTAACACTTAAAATTGGTTTTATCGTCATATTCATATCTCCATATGATTTACTAGAATAATTTCCTTTTTCTAATAAAATATTTTCTAGTGTGACCCATTGGGATACAAGTCATGATGACAATAGAATTAAAACCCCTTTTAATTCTACACATCACAAGCGGTATCTAGCAAAATACATTATAATTACTCAAATGACTTAAATGATAAGTATTATACACAAATCACGATCCCGAAGAAAAAATATATCATGTCAATTTTCTTGTCTCATAATCATCCTTAATCATATTGCATGCATACAATATTACTTTATCAAAGGCCCACAGATATTATCTCTCATATCTTATACGAGGGACAACGATATTCTTAAAGAACATTTATCCTCTATACAATGTCACGCATACTGTGGCATTATCTGTATAGCTACCTGTTATAGTTAGTGTTGGACAACACCAACAAATACAAATTTCTCATGTAAGGAAATGAACATCTCGTACCATAAAATTCACGACGCGTATGAAGCATTAATGACATAAACACAATCCTAATAATGTTTCATTTAAGGTCTATCAAATACCATAATCTCCATTATATATCTGTGTTATTAAATTGGTAACTCCTTATCAAATGGTTTACCGAACATCACCATCATTTAATTTACACACTAATATTTTAGTGGTCAATTAATATTTCATGTTAATTACCAAGATACGCAACATTTCAGAGTAATAATTATTTTTCATTATAGAGTTCTACAATTTGAGTCCTCAACTTGAATAATCCATAAATAATGAAAACTTATGGAACAAAATGATATAAACCTTCCAATTCATGAAGATAATTGTTAGAATACAACTACCTAATGATTGACTTCTAGATCATAACACTAATAATATATAGCCTTGCATATTCTATTAGCTTTAAGGAAGCAGTTGAATAAATTTAATAGAGTATGATTTTATATGTAAAAAAGAATTTTTATTATAAGTTAAATTATTGATATAAATTTAATGTTTTAATATAGTTAACATTTAATATATATTGAAAAATTTCACTCCTTTACTCATATATAGGTAAGTTGCATCAATGTCATTATAACATGTAGAAAATAAGATCATTTTTTATATTATGATTTATTTGGAGCTTTTATACAAGTTGTAAAAGTCATTTTTTTAAATAATTGATGATATATACTTCTATATAAATTTATAAATTCATACCACATGTTAGAAAAGGGAAACATGCATGGATAACTTGGCAATATATAGGTTTGGTAAAAGTTACAATTACTGAATTAATTAAAGATTTGAAGTACGTTAAACTTAATCCACACCACACATCATCTTGATACTAAAAACAGATAAGAAACTAAACTTAGCCTTAAAATGGGGTCCAACGGATTTTATGATTTGGAAAAATTAAATGCACTCATTATTTATCTATATTTTATTATTTGCTAATTAACTAACCCGTGTTATATAATAAAACTTTGTGTTAATTACAAAAAAAAACTCAAACTTTCGTCAATTTTTCAATTATAATCTGAACTCTCAAAAGTAACAATAAATGTCCAAACTTTTAATTTTTTTCAATTCTAGCCCGAACTCAGACAGTAACAATAAAATGCTCAAACTTTTAATTTTTTTCAATTCTAGCCTAACGTTAATGTTTCCGTTAAGTTTGCTAACATAGCTTGTAATGTGTTTTAGAAGCCTTAACTATTAATACATGTCAGCCAAAGTTAACACAACAAATGAAGATTAATGAAACAACGTTGTTTAATCACATAATTAAAACGACCTAAATTAGATTACACAGCCTTGACGACCTTATGCTTTGATTTCAATTTTTCCCTTCGTTTTCAATTTGTTTTCTTGACACTCTTACCCTTTGATTTTCAAATTAGCAGCCTCGATGCCCTCACACTAAGGGCATAAGGAGAAGGAATTAAAAATAAAGAGCTTACTAGTGTACTATATTGTAATATAAGAGTAGTTTGAGGTGTCAGAAGAACAAACAAAAAACAAAGGGCTAAAGTCACTGGGAGAACAACATATTACATTAAGCTAGAATTGAAAAAATTTGAAAATTTGAGCATGTTATTGCGACTTTTTGAAGTTTGGGCTAGAAATGAAAAAAATTGAAAGTTTGGGTATTTTATTATTACTTTTTAAAGTTCGGGCTATAATTGAAAAATTAACGAAAGTTTAGGCTTATTTTGTAATTAACCCTAAAACTTTAAAATCCTCAATAAATGTGCTAGCCATTTAGCTTGTTAGCCAATATGCAACTAAGAAACTACTAATAACTTAAGTATTAAGCTGAAACAAGCAGACAATATTAAGGATATCAACTAAGGATATCTTTTATGATAGAGATTTAATGTGATTATGATGGCCAAGACGTAATATCCAACGGCTTAGTCTTCTACACCATAAATGGATATAAATCACTATCTTGGATATGGGAATGGTCGAATTGAATCCCAATTTAAAGGTTATTTGATTATGTCAAAAGAAATAGTGTAAAAGATACACAACTTGTTTGTGACTTAATTTTTTAAAAATAATTTTTATGATTTTCAATTTTTAGAAATTTTTATCTCAAAATTTGCTTAAAAAACGGTAAAATATATATTACATGAACAATATACATATACCAATCAAATATCATTGATATGACAACTCATTTAAACTTTTAAATTCATCTAGAACTAATTAAACCCATCCTAAAATAATAATTTATTTAAGTTATCATAAATTATTTATTTGAATCAATTTTAATTGGTTCAAGTCAGGTTTAAAAGCTAAATTGAGCATTATATTAACAATATATGATTAATCTATATAAGTGTTGTATATAGACGTGTAAGTTTAGTTATTTTAATAAAAATCTAAAAGAAGGGATTTTTTAGAAATTGAAAATCATAAGTTCTTTTTGATAACTTAAAATTATGTGTCTTGTACCTAATGAAATATAATAATCAAATATTTGTAAAACTATATTTTATCTTTTTGAGATTAAAAAGGATAGTATTAATCATAACTATCACATGAAATTATAGAATACATCAATGATATGTTACGAACTTTTCTAATTCATCTCTATATAATTAAGTTAAAAAGAAAAATTGAAAGGGTATAAGTGAACATAAGCTATAATAAATATAAGATGACAAAATTTTCTTTTTCTATTATAGTGTTTTTTGTTAATATTTTTACCTTTTTTTAGTTGAGACTTTTACATTTCGAATTTTATAATTTGATCCGTTCCGTTAATAATAGATAGGTTTGCATGAGTTTTTAACTCAATTGACTTTTTCTTTTGGATATTAACTCAATTGACTTATGAAATAGAATCCACGCCAAACTTTTGCATTATACTTGACTTTAAGAATGTAATTTGGGCAAACGCGTAAAGTCTTCGTAGTTTTTAGGTTTCAAAAAAAATCCTCTTACTTTTTGTTTCTCAAATTTCTCTTATTTTTCTGTAAATCTTTCTCAACTTTTGAAAATTCTTTCTTTTTCTTGATTTTTATGGCAATCGAGACCCAAAAAAGTCTCAACAAATTTGATTATACCCATCAAAATTTAAATTGAATTAAGAAAATATATAATTTATAAATAGAATTTTAAATTTTTTGTCACTTGTACAAAAATGTATTTTTTTCTTGAAAAGGGATAAAAATTTTTATGTTCGTTGATTCTCACCTATTGCAGACTATTAAGTTAAAAATTTTTTTTGGCAATATATACAATTTCTATATGCAAATTCCATTAGATTCTTACGGCAACAACATATAATAAATCATGATTTTTCATTTTGCTTAGAAACAAAAAATCTAGTAAAAGCACGTCTAACTGATGATGCTCCATATTTAATATAACCGTAAACCACTTGCATTCACTTTCTAAATATATTAAGAGTGATTATCAATTTATAAGACATTATACTATTTAGGGTACATAACAACTTACCTTAGTCTTTTTATAAAGATCAAATTACTAATATTTTCAGTAAATTTCATTCGCTACGTTGGTTTCATAGTCTCGCGTCCAAACTCTAAATTACAAATTCTCAATCATCTTGAATTTGAGGAGGAATGTTAAAAATATTATAGAGAATATGATAGAATATTAGTTACACAAACCTTCATGATTTATAATAATTTTCTTGATGTTTAATATTTTTTATTTTTCTCAGATCAATTTATTTTTCTTTTTTTGTTGTAGGATATTTTGTACAAATAGAAGATCTCTCTTGTATAGAAATCACACAATATATAATATAAATTTTTCTTTAC
>JAOQMR010000005.1:29318650-29330659 GCA_027563865.1 Erythroxylum pelleterianum
ATTATAACAACTGAAGGGAAGGGAATCGTTCGCAATTTCATCAAATTGATAGAGAAAGGGGAGGCTGTATCTCCGAATTAAGTTGTCTTTTAGAATTCTTAAAGATATGCCTGCATGCTTATCTGCGTTGCCCTTTAACAAAAGCATGTAATTTTAACATTATCTATATATAGAACTTTTTCCTTTCAAGTTTACAGTAGCTTTCAATTAATGGGATGGTGCCTTAGATATATTTTGACAGATGAACTAAATAAGCTCTAAGGCCTGTATAAAGGCAGTTAACTGCCTTCCATAAAATCTAAAATTTGATTTTTATGAACGACTAGTCAAAAAACTTTTATTCTTTGTTGGTAAAACATCTTTTTAAATATTCATTGAGTTTTATATTACACAATATTTTATTATTTTGAGCCCTACTTGCTATAAATTCAATTGTTAAAGTGAGAATCCTACGGGGTTCTTTACATTGATTGATCATTGTTGTCGGTAAACCATGACTTTAGTTTTTTAATATTAAATCAGTGAAGAAAATCTCTAAAAATTTTATTAAAGAAAAGAAATTTAAAGAGAATTCTTTTCTCATAATCTTAAAAACTTAATATACATCGACGCTAGTTATTTATAGTACCTACTCTAACAAAATGACTAACACACTTCCAAAAATAAATTGCACACTATTTGCATGTGTAGTTATCAACTTGTAATTAATTATAATTTCCATAAAGTTGAATGAATAATAAACACCTGATATAACGTCATTCAACACATCATGAGCTTCACAGTTGCAGTAACTCAACTTCGGCTCCCAAAATTTCACTTCTTCTAATAGCTGCTACTTTATATATTCCTCATCCTCTCTCCCCCTTCAAAGTTCAAGTTTGGTGTCAATCACACAAACTTCGACAACAACGCATGGAATGTTGTAAAAAGATCAGTCAACTAATTTTTAGAAGAAATATACCAAGGAGGAATGAAACCACTCTTGAAATTGTCTCTTACAAGATGACAGTCAGTTTCTAAGTATTTAGTCCTTTCATGAAACATTTGATTAATTGTAATATTTGCGCAACTTGGTTATCATAATAGAGATATATGGGAAGGGAAATTGAGATTTGTAAATCTTACAAAATATAAGTAAGTCACAAAAATTGTAGCTCCCATACTTATGTGTCCAACTTTACCAAATGATTTACAGGTTATATTCTATTTCTAAGAAACTAAAGGGAGGAAATTAAAAAAAAAAACACAATAACTAGTAAGTGACATTCTTGTAAGTTAACAACCCAATCTGTATTGCAGTAGGTAGTAAGAGTGAATAAAGATGACACAAAGAATAATAATCCCTTTGAACCTTTAAGGTATTTAAACATATGCATAATTGCTTTCCAATAATATTCGATAGGAGATTGAATGAATTGACTTAACTGTTGTATTGAGTAAGCAATATCAAGTTTAGTGAATATTAAGTATAGTAAACTTCCAACCAATTTTATGCATCACTACAAGAAATCGATTGTTTACCGACGGAAAAAATCACCGGTAAATGGTAACATTCCGTTGGTAACAATAATTACCGACGGAATAAAACGACCAACAAAGGCGTCGTCAACACAACCATAGGTAAATTTAACGAAGAAATTTTTATGTCTTTCTGCCGGTATATTTTACCGATGGACAAATATAACTGTCGGTAAATCGTCGTTAAGATAATCAATATTACCGACGGAAGGAGAAGAACGGTCGGTAAATATTGCAAACAATTACCGATGGATAAAGAAGAACGGTCGGTAAATAAGGCAAACATTTACCGACGGTTTATAGTGTTTCGTTGGTAATTGTGTACAATTTTTCGACAGTCTACTTTCCGTTGGTAATTGAAAGTAAGAATTTGCATATTTAAAGATCCCGACATGAATTTATATTTGATGATCTTATGAAAAATTCATAATTTTAACAGTTACGAATTATCTGTGCATAATAAATTTATTTGTTTAAATTGATAGTGAATTGATGATATAAAGTTAAAAGTTTCTTAATTGATAATAAAAACATTATAGTGTACATAATAAGTCTTGTAATTGAAAACAAATGACTACAACATTCCTAATGTTCTGGTGATCGCAGGTGCTCTGAGTTGCTACCCTGCCCCTTCAACTGTGCCATCTCTTATCTCAGCTGAGTCATCTGCTCCATTAATGTCTGCATACATGTCTGAAGCTTAGTGACTTCACTCGTGTTGGTTAGTCTATTAGACGCTGCTGTATTGGACATTGAGGATTGCGAATAACATGCATTCGCAAATGAACCTATCCCAAATATCTGTCCACGACGGTCCCTACCACCGACAACATCAAGAAACGTCTGAGTCTCATCAACAGGTTGTTCCTCCTGAGACTGTCATTGAATAGTTTGATGTATTTGATCCTATTAGGAAGAAATGTTTACATTAGTAAGGGATTGTTATTAAGAAATAATAATAATGCATTAATTTCATATATATTTAGTTCTCTACATTGGTTGTTGACGAATGTCACATTGTCATGCTTCTTCGTGTGAGTATGCAAAAATAGCTGAGAAGGTGTAAGAGGAATGCCCAAAGACTTTTCCTGCATATTTAACTTAAATTATTAGATGTGAACTACATTTTAATAAAATTTCGACAAAGTTTTCCCTATTTTTATGATATTTCCCACCTGTTGAACAAATAAAAAAACTCAACATAGTCATATATGGCACCAGACATTTATACCATTATCATTATCTATAATAAAACAAAGTAAAACATTTACAAAATAAGTGTGAAGTTTAGATACTTACAAGTCTCTTTGCATGCTCGTGGTAGGTTATTAATCCTTTCGTATGTACGGGAAGACTCCCTCTCCCTGAGCGTCCACGTCTGTTGGTGGAGTTATGCCCTGAGATGGATATTGCCTCAAAGCTTCTCCAATACTCCTACCAATGACTCCATATTTCCTCTGAAATATAAGGCGGTTGTACATCTGCCTTACGTATCGCACCAATAAAATCGCGATAACGTGTATGAGCTCGCCTTTCCCATTGTCTATATATGATGGCATCGAGACCAGAATCTCAGAAAAATTCTTTCTGAAATAAGAACAAAAAAATTTAAACTACTATAATGTAATAATATTTATTTAATTAGTGTATATAAATCAATATAAAGAGAAAATAAATCACAATTGTACCTCAAACTCCTGAAAGTAAATCTCTTTGTCGCCTGAGAGATATTCTTCCACACCTAACCCTTAAGATCAATCCTTTCTTTAAATTAAGAAATCATATTTCTGGAACACAGTCCAGACGGAGCCAACCTAATTTAACAAGTTATTTTATACAATGAAAAAAGTGATAAACATATAACTTATTAAAAAACAAACAGTGATTAATGCGATTTCACTTACAAACTATTGACAATTGTTATGTACTTTCTTCCGTCAGGTCCCTTAGCTCCAGGCTGGCGAACGTCTCCTCCATCCGATAAAGCAGTATTGGATAAGTTATGAGTTGGGGATGGGGATGGTGTAGCATGACGAGTAGTAGGTGATGGCTCATCTGCAACTGTGGGCCTTGGAGGGGGAGGAGGTGAGTCAGTGCAAGTGGTAGACTGTGAGGATCCACTCTCACAGTAAGTACCTTCGAATATGCCTCTAAACCTGGGCTACATTACCTCACGCTATCTCTTTAGTCCCATATTTTTTTTCCTAAAATTCATTGTCTATCGATATTTCTTCTTATATTAGAATTTGAATTCAATCTTTTACATATTATATGGAAAAGGAAATAAGGCAATTAGTTTAATATCATATTTATGTACAAAGGATGAAAATGACATATAACAAGGTAAATGAGTCTTTAAAGATACAACAAGAAATCAACTTTAAAGCTGAGTCTAGTATATTACATCGATAAATCAAAATGATATAATTAATTTGTTTGATTCCATGTGGCATGGGAGTCAGTAAAGGTAAATGAGTCCCCAATGTCTGGATTCTCGAGAAGTGTACTTGCATGTTAAAATGCACCAATTGAAATAGTGATATTTCTTCCTTTATGTGTAGGCTTTTGAACACCTTCTTGCAACAGTGTTTCTGCTATAGCTAAACTTGAAGAGGATACATCACTCTTAGTATGGAAGACTAACTCTACAGATGAACTACTAGCGGGAATAGATTTACCTAAAACACAATCAGTGTAGAACTTTCATAATGTCATATTAAAAAAACATTATGATATTAATGCATACGTGAATGTCCAGACGAGGTTTGTGGAATTGACGAATTTTACAAAAGAATCAATCTCCCTAATCCTTTAAAGACCGTTGTGACATCGCTCTCGCCTCTATTGGCATACATGTTATGCTCAAGATTTAACAAAGCTTAAATCAACATGTAGTATAGACCATCAAATATGAGTATATGTAATAAAATCATCAAAGGAAATGAGATGTATATAATAAGGAAAGAGACCTTGTTTAGATCATACTAAACACCTTGAAGTAGAAGATCGGCCATAGAAGGCAAACGATCCTTAGTGTATGAAGTGACAATTTTTCTTGCATTGTTTATTCCTTGGGTTGGGACAATTTTGTCACATTCCTCCCAACGAAAGGAATTATTACCATATGCAACCAGTTAACATTTCTTGAATAAGATTTTTAATCAAATACTGTACATAATATACCGAACAAAAAATAATTTATGACGTTGATTAAATTGTAACTTAATTGTAATGAAATACTGTACACAATTTAATCACTATCATAACTTAATTGTAAATTACAACTATCTTCTTCTTCGGAAGAATAAGAATCAAACTTTGGCTCCTCTTCAGATCTTTGACCCTTGTCATCCTCTCCAAATGAAATTTCAACATATACATTAGATGGATCGTTCAAGAGTTCATTATCATCATATGTGACAGATGCATTTATAAAAGTGACATCTTCTTGAAATGCTTAACTTTCAGTTCTCTGCTCTCCTTTTCCATGTGATTGAAAAAAACCTCTAGGTTTAACTTTGCAAATTGCCAACCAATCTACCTTATCTCGTCGTAAGCTTAGAAAAGGACATAACACACCTGTTTCGCTTGTATGGCCAACACGAAAGGTTCAAATTGTCTCAATCTTCTTTGGTAGGTGATTTCAACTAGATTGTATCAGCAATGCACTTTTGTTCTAACATTAGGAGTCAGATCATACCAGTCAGATTTAAATATCACACATCGCTTAATTGGAAAAACATGGTACTCAACTTCAAGTATTTCAATAATTTTTCCATAGTAATCCATCAATTCTCCTTCTATGACAACTCCACTATTTATTGTTGCCATACTATGCCTATGATATTTTGTATGGTATTTGTATCCATTCACGAAATAGATCGGATACGATTTAATAGTTTGCAGAGGTGCCTTTGTAAGATCACAAATGAACTTGTTCTTTATTGGATTTTCTAAAGCCTACATAAAAGAAATTATCATACCATTAATGTATTATGTCATGTGAACACTTAAATATGATATTGAACTATAAGAATATTTGTAAGTGAAAACTTACATATGCCTCGAACCATCGAGGAAAGTGTCTTCCAACTTCTTTATTTATATCATCATGTGTGCTATTCGGCATTATCTCGCGTAACAATTCCTTGTATAATCTAAATATATTATTATGTATTTCAATAATGAACAACATATAAATTTAAAGGAAGAAATAATCATGTTGAACTTACTGCACGAAGGGTTGAACCTCTTGACAGTTCAATAAAATGTAACTATGTGTAGCCTCAATTTCTTTCTTTGTTAACATTCTTCTTGTTGGACAAATGTTCATCCAGGATATGTGAAAATGGACAAATTACCATCAGCATCACTCGTTCCTCCCCCATTGTCATTACGAGGAACTTTTCTTTCTCTTATGTGGACATGCGGCTTAAAATAATGTCTACAAAATGTACTAGCTTCTTCCACCAAATAAGCACTACATATCGATCCTTCAACTCTGGCCTTATTTTTCACATTTTTTTCAAGTGATGCAAATACCTATATTGGAGAAAATTGTTATTACAATATTGTAGTAAAAACATAGGAATATGGTTATTAAAATAATGTTTGTTGACTTACCTCTCAAATGGATACATCCATTGATATTGAGCTGGTTCTGCTAGTTTTGCCTCATATGCTAAATGCACAGGTAGATGCTCAATACAGTCAAAAAAGCTTGGAGGAAAAATCTCTTCTAACTTGCACAAAATTAATGGAATTGCCTTTTCTAGTTTTTCCATTTCATCCAACTTGAATTCGGATGATGTTAAACTTTTGAAAAACATACTTAATTCTGTTATTACTTCCTAAACCTTATTTGGTAGCAACTCCCGAAATGTAATTGGAATTAGCCTTTGCATAAATACATGGCAATCATGACTTTTCATTCCAAATAATTTGTACTTCCTCAGGTCCACACAACTAGCCAAGTTTGAAACAAAACCATCAGGAAACTTTAGACTTTTCAACCATTCACACAAAAGCTCCTTTTGTCTTTTGTCTAAAGTGTAACATGCTTTCAGATATTTACCGGTGCGAAGATCTTTATGTAACTCATTCCTTCTACAAAAAAGTTACAAATTAGCTCATGATTTCACACTGTCTTTTGTCCTCCCTTCAATGTTCATAATGGTATTGAATAAGTTGACAAAAATGTTTTTCTCAAGATACATCACATCTAGATTATGTCGTATCAAATTTGTTTTCCAATATGGCAAATCCCAAAATATGCTTTGTTTTCTCCAACCAAAGTATTTACTAATGCCTGTATTAAATTCATCGGCTTCAAATTCTGTTACTTTCAACAAGCCTAATCCCTCAATCTCTTGCAAAATCTCTTCACCAGCTTTTAGAGGAGAAGGAGGTGGTTTTACCATCTTATTCTTAATGAACTTATGTTTATTGCGCCTAAATAGATGATCTTGATAACATGGAAAATGCTAGAAAATCACTAATGGTCCACATCAAAGCTGCCCTCAACACAACATTTTGTTTCAGAGAGACATCATATGTTTGAAGACTATATTCCCATAAATGTTACAATTCATATATCAATGGTTGTAAGAAAACATCAATTCTATGCTTCAGATTTGTAGGCCCTGGCACACTCACTGTTAAGAACATATACGCCTCTATTATACACATCCAAGACGACAAATTATAAGGAGTCACTATGATTGGCCATGATGAATATTGTTGCCCGAATTGACCAAACGGTTGGAATCCATCCCTCGACAATCCCAACCTATCATTTTGACATTCAACTGCAAAATCAAGGTGGGTGTCATTGAAATGCTTCCATGCCAGTGCATCTAATGGATGACTCATTACTCCATCTTCCTGTTCGTGTTTAGCATGCCATCTTATGTGAGATGCAGTAACATTAGAAGCATAAAGTCTTTGAAGTCTCGAAGTTAGCAAGAAATAATACATCCGCTTCCATGGTACTAATTTCTGTTTCATTGAACGCTTTGTAGGCTTAAACCTAGATTGACCATAAAATTTGCACTCTTCTAAGTCCACATGATCCTTGCATTAGTCTTTAGGTTACTCCCTTGGATACCGAATCAAAAGTTTAATTCCAAGGATTGCAATATAGAGTGCAACTTCGGGTCGTTTCACTTAATTGGAACCTAGTGCAATTGATTCAAGCTAGCGTAATTGTCAAGTAATGCAAACTAAATTGATAAAAAGGGGGTTTTGGATCATTGGTAAAAACTTAACTAAATTGCCTAATTGAAAGAAAAGTATAATAAAAGATATTTTTGGATTTTTTGGGAAAGAAAGTTCAAAACTCAAACGATGATCAAATTGATAAAATCCTCTTGAAAATGAACTTTGTCTATCATAGTACAAAACCAATCTTTTTGGGAGCAAAAATCACTAAGTTTCCAAATGATGAACCTTAAAGAACTCTTTAAGTCCAAGGATTTAATCAATGAACTCCATTTATCAAAACCTCGTTAAATGCATCTTAGCGTATGTTAATGGATAAGCTAATGCAAGTGGTCAATATGGATCAAGCATAATCTCAATATCAAACACAACTAGGTAGATAAAAGAGAGTTAACACAATCACCACAAAGACATATATGAAACTTCATATATTAAGCATCCATGTTCTACATAAACAAATCCATAACACAATACATTTTTCAACACTTGATTAAACTCTAATAAATAAAATCTAACTACAAAGCAATAAATCCTAACTCAGTAGTTCATAACAATGTAGTTAAACGTGACAATGTAAAACTACTCCCCTTTGAAGCCCATCGAACTTAAGCCATTGCTACATCTTCAAGAGGAATGGTGCTTTAGTCGAGCATCACTTTGGGAACCCTCGCGACTGTAAGCACACTAAAAGCATCCATGGCAGCTGCAGCAGATGATGAAGTCGACGGTGAAAAGTGGACGGAGTTGATGGATGAAGGTCGAGAGTGAGAGGAAAGAGTGTCAGTTGAAGAAGTGAGTGTCTCTGTGTATTGATGATCCTCTGAATAACCTAATTTGGTAGGTTTTTAAGTGATGGATCGGTGGGACGGGTCAAATAGTGAGAGGATTTTCCAAATATGGTTCGGGTTTTCGACAGTTCGCCACTGCGATAGATAAGTTTCGTCGCGGCGTACTTTTCCCGAAAGGTTTTTGCTCTTGCTGAATTCTTCGCCGCGATGAAATAATTAATTTACACTGTGGCGAACTTTTCCCAAAAGTCAGCCCGAATTCTTCATGTTTCGCCACTACAACAAGTCTGTTTTGCGGTGGCGAAAGTCTTTTAGCACTTTGATCTTGTTTCAACACATTAACTCCTTCTTTTTGAGGTTCCTACAATCAATAATGGCAATTTGTAGTATTAATTGTCCTCAGAAAAATTAATAATGCAATTAATGTCAATTTGTAACCATTTTTACTATCAAATTACATAAAATACAAACACACACACTCCAGGATTAATTTAAACACAAAATGAAGAATTAGGAGTCAAAAAGTATATTAAAAACCATGAAAGTGTCGCCAATTTATATAACAAACTTGGGTTCAATCAAATTCCCCCACATTTAGACCTTTGTACTCCTAGACAAAGTTTATAAGAGTCAAAGAGACACAAGTGTAAAAGAAAATTTTCGACCATGCTCAAAACAATAATAGGAAATTGACAAAAATCACTTTCTCGGAAATCAATCAAAGCAGGCTGAAAGAGTGCTAAGAAAATAAACACTAAAAGAATTTAATCCTAGAGATTGAACAAAAGAGATTTCACTCAAGGTAAAGTGTTTGCTCTCATCTCACTTATGTTTAGGGATATTTTCACTCTAAATCTGCTTAATCCATTCTCTACCATAAGCTTGTGACAGTCCTATTTCTCTACTACAAGAACTATAATTTCGAAAATCAAGAGGACTTTTCAGGGTTGTAATGTGCAGAAGGCTAGATAAAATGGACAGAATGGATGAAGAAAGAAAAAGTATGAACACATACACTACAATTATGAAATTGATGTCAACAGTTAAACAATATTGACAAAAATTAGCTTTTTGTTTTTTTTCAAAATAAATACAACACATACATACACAAATATATTTGATACTTCTTGTATTTTTCTCTTTTCTTTCCTTTCTCTTCCCTTTTCTTTTTTTTTTGTTTTAGAACACTTTTTTTAAATAACTAAAAGAAAATGTAAAATAACCTATTGACACCATATAAAGATGCGTGCATGTGCTCATAAATAATGGCTCAAGGGGTTAGCAATGGATAAGTGTTTATGGGAGTGTGTTTGGGGCAAAGGGTTTTGAAAGAATGCCTCTATCATTTTAACAAAATTCTAGTTCATCAAGCTTTGATTAAGAATTGAAACAAGTTCTAGGGAGATATGAAATAGGTAGATACACACAAGAAATGCAAAATTTCGGCCCAAATATCCTTCCAGCAAGGGTAATATCTCAGTGAACAATCTCAAATCTTAAAAACATAAAATGCTACTTTGTTAGCATACCTTCATTTACTTGTGTTGAAAACATCAAAAATAAAATTAGCCAAAACCGACTATCATTTTAAGAGTGGGAGGTATCTTCAAAAACTCAAGCATAGCTTTGAAACTTATAATTTCTTTGAGAAATAAGAGTGACAAGAGTCAAGTGTGGAAAAATTATTGAATTGAGGAAAAAAATTTCAACAAAAATCATTTCTGCAAAGTATATCGCCGCGGTGAAACCAAAGTACGTCGCGACAAACTGTATAGCTTACAAACTTGGCCGCTGTGAAGAAACAATTCGCTGTGCTAAGTACACTGCGGTGAAAAACAACAGAACTGAATTTTTACAATCACCAAGTTTAAAAAATTTAACATTATGCATAATTGAGTAACACCAACATATAAATGGCCACAATAGAGCACAAACAAGAGTAACAAAGTAGGAAAAGCTCTCCCACACTTAAATAACACATTGTCCTCAATGACAAAGAACAAGTAATAGAGAGAAAGCATGAAAGTGAAAAGGGAAAGCGCACAAAATAGAAAAGAAAAACAATTTTATATAATTGGTGCAATAATTTGGTCATTACAAAATGAGCTATTGATCCGACTAACTAACTAAAACAAAATAAGTACAACAAAAAGAAAAGAAAAATACAGAAAGTAATGCTCGAACTATTCCATCGGGTGATCGGGTACAGCATCAGAAGGACCGACTCTAAATGTACCTGCATCGTCGAGGGAATCGTCTTCCTCCGAAGGAAATGGGATGTGCAGGTGCGCGGCAATCAGGGCGTCCATTCGTCAGTGATACAAGCGATCTTGGTCTAGTTGGGCTGCCACTCGGAGAATGGTCTCCTGCAGAAAGTCCACTCGGTGGGTGAGGGCTTGTAAGGTGAGGGACTCAGGAGGTGCAGGGGTGGGAGGGGCGTCCTCGCGACGTAAGGCCTTGGAATGGGTGGCAGCAGGGGTGGTTATAGCAACAGGAGGAGGTGGGGTGGAACGGGAAGGGGATCGAGGAGGAGGTTGAAGGCAGGGGTTTTTTGGCGGATATAGTGAAAGAGGGGGTCGGGTTGAATTAGCTGTTGTTATTGTATTCCGAGACACGATAGGCCTGTAATATGTCGGTGACAAGATGGGGAAAGTTGATGGAGTTGGTGAGTTTGGCGGTGAGAGTGGATTCACGGAAGGCGGATGCGATAGTGGGGGCTATGTTGACCGACCGGCTAACCATAAAGAGATAGAGGTAAAGGACTTGTTGTTTGGTGATGTAGGCGAGATGGGTGGTAGGTAGGATGTTGTTGTTGACCAGATACAACCAAGGACGGGCTTCAAGGCAGAGATCGGAACGCTTAATGTAGCGTTGATAGATGCAAGGCTGATGCTAATCGGCACCCTTAGGACAGAGGGTACGAAGGACATCATCCCAAGGGTAGTGGTTGGATGAGTTGTTCGTAGTGGCAGCGAAGTACAGGAGGAAGGTGATAATGGTCTCTAATGCTGGCGGTGGTGAAGGCTTGAGGGACGGTGACACCTTGAAAATTAATATCCAAGGTGTTGTAGAAGCGAGCATAGGTGTAGAAATGACAACAAATTTGTCATTTCCTTGGTCCCTAGGCTAAACTAAGCTAGAAAGTTGGGACTGAACAAGTTGGCGTATGAAAGGGTTGTTGTGTGGGGTGAGAGAAAAAGGTCATTCCTTGATAAACGACTTAGCGTTGATTTTCTTAGTTAGGTCGGTATATTCTGGATCAGGTGGAGGAGAAGAATGAGTGGGGGAAGGGGTTGGATGAGAAGATCGGGAAGGATGGGAGGACTGAGAGGGTTGGGATGAGCTAGAGGATAGGGAGAAACTGGATGATGAGGTGGGAGGGTTTTGGGATGGATTTTGGGTTCGAGTGTTGGACCCCGAATTTTTATTGGACATCAAAATTGGTAAATAAGGAAATTAGTGTTATATTTGGGTAATATTGCAG
>JAOQMR010000005.1:29361285-29375192 GCA_027563865.1 Erythroxylum pelleterianum
ATGCAAAAATCCTAATTTCTCATCAAAATTCTCACGATTTACAATTCTAGCCCTAACATGGGTAACGGGATGCTACACTTTCGATAATTTATCAAAATAGTTCATAAATAATAAATAAACGAATGTATCAATTTTTATAAGTAACAAATCCTTCAAGCATAATGAATTTCAGAAATTTTTAACAATTTATCAATTCATTCGAAACAATAAATCCAACCTTTGTAACAATTTTCGTAATTTCAAAAATTCTCGTAATTTATCAAACATTTAAAACTTGAAACAATTCTTCAAAAACATTTGGAATTAATAAAAATCTGATACTTTCTTTCTTTCACTTTCTTGATTTTTCAAGAACACAAATTTAGCTTATAATACAAAATATAAACATGGTACCTACCTCAATTCCATGCTTGAAACTTGTCCAAAGCTTCAATTTCTCCAAAGCCTTTCCTTAATTTCCCTAATTCAAGACATAACCCTAATTAATTAAACATCCAAAATTGAACCAATTAAACTATGAAATCTCCAAAATTGACTTTAGAAATCACAAACCCATAACATTTCCAAGCTATCTAAACCAAAAACTCATTAAAATTTCAAAGCTCAAAATTTTCTCTTACCTTATTTCTACCATTTTCGGATTTTCTTGGTTCCTATAGGAAGCTTTCATCTTCTTTCACATTTTTCCTCTTGAATCCTCTTAAAATCGTGCTTGAAAGCTAGAGAAAATCGGAACCCTAATCCCCTTTTTCTTCTTTCCTCTTCTCTCTTCTTTCTCCACCGAATGCTTCTTCTCCTTTCTTTCCTTCTCATTTTTCTCTTAAGTGTCGCGCTACTCCTCCTAAAAACGACAGCCACTTCATTCTTTCATTTAATGGAAACCAAATGACCATTGTACCCTTACACATATGTCTTAAAACTTAACACTTTAAGTGATCTTCCAAAATTGCCCTTAAAATTTATTTTAATTCAAGCTTACTTTAGGACATTTTTCTAACCATCAAATTGAAGGAATTTGCTAAAACTTCCTTCTAGAGAAATGTTCCTCATTGTCTCAATTTCATAACGCCACAAAAATCATTTAATTTGGTGCACTACACCAAAAGTTATGCTCCAAACATTTCGGACTATTCTTATGCTAACACCTTTTTCCAGCAATTTACTTCCATCCGAAAATTGACATTCTTAGTGACTAAATTTAAACTCAATTCCTTCAGAACATTTGTTGTCATATTTCTCTAGTTTAATCCAAATCAAGAATCACCTCATTTGGATGACTAGAGAAAAAGTTATGGCCAAAAAACTTTCAGCTCTTACAAATCCAAGACTGAACATTAAACCCGACTTCAATTCAGAAATTGAAAGTCTTAGGGGCTAAATTGAAATTCAATTCCTTCATATGACTTGTAGCCCCATGTCTCTATTTTATTTTACCTCAAGAATCAATTTAATTGAATCTCCACAGATCAAGAAATTCTCAAAAGACTGAACTATGTTTAGAAAATTATCCCACTCAATAACCTTAACCAATCCTCACCCTTTGATTCAATCAATCTTTTTCAATTTAAACTTAAAAATCACAAATTTGGTATGGAGAGATAGAGGAATGTCTTAGGAATCTAACGCTTCAAAAATCGGATCAATCGGATATTGGACGGAAAAGTTATAAGGAAAAGAATGGAAGAAATTTAAATTAATTAAAAAAATTAAACCCGAAATTAGTACTCGGGATCGCGAGCCTCAGTGAAAAAAAGGCCGGCTCGTGATCGTGAGTTGCCGAACAAAAGGGCCGACTCGCGAGGGCAGGCTCGCGATCGCGAGCCATCTGGCTCCGATTTTCCTTTTTCTTTTTAAAACATAGAATTTCAAAAATTCATAACTTTTCACTCAAAACTCTAAAAATTGCAAATTTGGTATCAATAAAAAGCCCAAAGGAAGCTCTACAACTTTCATGAAGGACTTAAAAACTAATTCGGCCCCTAAAGGGGTCAAAAACCACTTCAAAGATCCTGTCCACTAACACTCTTCCCAAACAGTAACAGCAACTTGTAAAAATCATAACCTCCTATTCCAAAGTCCAAAAATTCCATAGTTTACAACAATGGAAAGATCAAAACATAATCTAAAACTTTCATGAAGGACTTCAAAGCAACTTCAACCTCCAGCTAAGTCAATTTTTCAATCAAAGTTTCTAACCTATTTAACAATTACCTAAACAATATCCGAACTTTCAAATTTCACATCTTCCAATTCCCACATCCAAATATTGCATACTTTATAGCGTCGGAAAGATTGAAAGACAAGTTACAACTTTCAAGTAAATCACTTACTCCAATTCAAACTACATCAGTACAAAAATTGGTCTCAAAGCAGTATACACAAACTTACCCTAGTGATCATTTCCAAAAACAAAGCAACAATACTACTTAAATTCAAAAGATCATAACTTTCAATCCCGATATCAAAAAATATCATACTTTATGGCAATAGAAAGCTCTCAACAGAAGCTACAAGTTTCATGAAGATCATTTTATCAAATTCTGCCTATCTCAAAAAGTCAACTCTACTTCTATTCATCCCAAAAAGTCAAACTTTCAATTTCCTATACTTTAACACTTTCATTATTTATTTCTTTCTTTTTAACTTCCATTAACTCAAAATATTCACTCTAAATCTCATAACACATACATATTTTCTCAAAATCTCAAAGTCATCAAAAACCCAAAAATCACTCTTTTCACATCATTTCTATTTAAGCTTAAAACTAGCCATAACATATCCATATACCCAAAAACACTAATTTCATGCAACCCTCATATCAATCCAATTTGCTCAAACTAACCTTGCTCAAATAGCACATTAAACACAATCATTTCAATTCTTGCATATTTTTTTCTTTCCTTTGTACATGCATAATTCATCCCGAAATTCTCCTTTAATTGTCATTTAATAATTTTACATTTCAATCAAGGATCGGGGTCCAACATGGGGTGTATACTCAGGCCTCCAACTGGCTTGGGGCCTTGGGTATCGTCGTCTCATTCTCGAAGTCGACTCTCTTGAAGTGATCAATATCCTCTCTACTTCTTCTGGTAATATTACTGACCAGTCTGCTTTGGTTGCAGGTATCCGAAGTCTCCTTCGTCAATCTTAGGAGGTCCAGTTCCAGCATGTCTATTGGGAAAGCAATTCGAGTGCAGATTGTTTAGCCTCCCTTGCCGTTTTTGCTAGCCCTGGCTTTCTTCCTCTTCAGGAGCCTCCAACAATTGTCTGGCCCCACATGCAACGTGATCTTCACGGGATTTTGTTGTCCAGTCGTGGAGTTCGTTAGGCTAGTCGTGTTGGCCTTTTTCCTTTGTAAAAATATATATATATGGAATGAGGATTTGTCATCTTTTGGAGGACATTTCTCAACCTGTTTTTTAAAGGGGCAGCTACAAATAGACCCACCTTTAGCTTATTAATTTACTCCGACTAGAGAAGCTCAAAAGTAACTAGTTTCCAAGAGTCTCTGCATAATAACTTTGCAAGAGGATCCAAAAGTACCATACTTCACATAAGATTTCTATGCTACAGATTATCCTTTTATGCAAATTCCTCCCATACACTATTCACTTGCCAGTAGTAAATTTACAAAGCACATAATTTGACGTGTGAGAAAAATGTGTATATTAATAGAAAAATAATTAATAGCATCCGTTAGATAATCTTATATAGTTTGAACGACTTTGATGTCAAATTTTGTCCACACTTTAAAAGAGTGGGTTTAAATAGAGGAAGATTATGCACACCATTCTGTACTGAGACAAGATTCACATCACTTAATTATATATGATTCGGTGGTCGTGTACCTTACAACAGAAAATATGTATACAAAGCCATCATATGGGTAACATATGGTGAATTACTTGGGCATACCATATTCACCAGCCAAACTATCTTCCTCCATTTCCTTTTATGTTTGCATATAGAGCTAATAAATTGTTTAATAATATCAGATGATTAATGGCTTCTATAGATTTAGACAAGGTAAATTAATGTTTCGAAGAGTAAACATTAGGTAAGTTTCAAGAATGCAGGTAGTAAGTACTCCAAGATTGCAAGTTCCAAAATTGCAGGTTACGTAGGCTACAGGTAGAGGTAGTAATAAATAATTTTAACATTGATGATTTTTGAAGTTATAAGCTAGCGTTCGGCAAGTTTCTTTAACGTTATAAGTTAAGTTAACGTTATAAGTTAACATCTTATGCTTATAAATAGTCTTGAAATATTTAAGTATACTTTTACCTTCTAATTTGTTAATTTTCATCAATATATATATATTTAAAGTACTCCAACTCAAAAATTAGTAGCAAAAAATTTTGCGATTCTGTCTTCTAAGTTCTGAGTATAATTTAAAGGTAAAATTTTTGATTTTTTAATATATTTTTGCTTTTTGTTTTTATTTTTAATATTAGTTATTAAATTTTGCTATTTATTTTTTTCTCTATCACAAATATAATACCATTTATATATCTTTGTGATATATTGTGAAGCTGTTAGAGTTTGGTTGTACCTACATACTTCTTTCAGTTTCAAACATGTAAAATTAAGTATATTGTCAATTTATTGGGGCCCTTTTTTCTATTTCATCTAGAGCCTATAAAATTATAGAAATGGCCTTGCCTATAGACCATGGAATCCGCATGGAGAAGAAGAGAACTTCGCTAGAGAAAGGCTAGAAGTCGGATTACAGTACACAAGCACCGGCACACAAAGGTGAAGAGCAGTTGGCAACGATAGCTACTGGACACCTGTTGGCGACATTGTTAGAGAAGTAGGGTGGCAGTGACGGGAACACATGAAGTGGCTAAGATTTGGTTCTATGGTTTGTTTGAGGAAGAAGCTTGACGTTAGGACACTAGAGAACAATTTCTGTTACTTGGTTACAAGGTTAATATAACCTAAACCAAGAATAATACCTGTTTGGAGAAAGGATTAGTGCAATCTTAATAAAGTTATTTTTCAAGTAGTGATTAATGTATTTTAAACTTGAATAAATTAAATTTTATACTAAATAAAATTTTAAATTTATTTTAAATTCTCAAGGTCAATTTTATGATTAAATTAACTAATTTTCTTAATGTGATTCAGATTAATAATGGGATTGATTCTTGAATTTAGATTTTAGAAATTTTATTTCTAGAACTAAAATTAATTAGTTTCAATTATATTGAAATTAATTAATTAAATTAGATTGAAATTAATTAATTAAATTTTTTAAATCAAGAAAATTATTTTCTTAAGTAATTAGGAATGTGTATCTTAATTAAATTTATTTAATTCAATTTGATTGAGATAAATTATTAAATTTATGATTTCACTTATTTAGAGAATTTTTATTTTATTTAGAAATTATTTCTTGATTAATATGAATAATAAGTTTCTTAATTTAATATAAAAGGTATTTTTAATTAAATTTGAAAAATGTATTTTCATTTATTAATTAAGAAAATGAGTATTTTTTTAATACTTTTAAAATTGTCTTTATAATTTATTGAGGAAATAGTTTCTAATAAATTAAGAAATAAATCTCTAAATAAATAATATAAAGGGTCATAATTAAATTTAAAATTTTTTATTTAATTTTGAAAATGATTTACTATTAATATTATAAATTAATTTTTAATTTAGAAAATTTAATTTTTAGTTAGATTAGAACTAGCATTCTAATTGGATTAGAATGTCTTACTTATAAAATTTTGAAAAAGGAGATTTTTAAAATTATAATAAGAAAGAAGGAAAACTTATTGCAAATTATTTTCAATTAAAATTTACTAAAGGGGTCAATATAATTGGAAATAAGTTTCAATTTAATTTGAAAAGTATTTTTAAATCAAATTAAATTTGTATTTGAAATAGGAATCTGATTCATTTAGGAATCAATGAGTTTATTTTAATTTAATTATCTGAGGAGTTAGAAAAATTACTTTAGATTATGAATATCAGTAACTATTACTATAGATTATGAATATCAGTAATTAGAATCAAACAAAGCTTGATAGTTTTTTGCATATAATTCGATCATGTATGTATGTATGTATGTATGTATATTACATGTTATTTTGTGTTTAATGAACAATAATAACAATAACAAAAACCATCCAGTAAAAGTCCTGTTGAAACGCAGGGTCTGGGGAGATTCTGTAGTATACAATCTTACCTCTAACTGATAGAGAGGTTATTTCCAATAGACTTATATGATGCAGAAAATGTATATATACGTGTGTGTGTGTGTGTGTGTGTGTCTGCGTGTCTGCAATCGCATTTATATATCAAAATTATCATAACTAAAAATAAAATAGTAGTTATTGTTATTGTTATTGTTGTTCATTAAACACAAAATAACATGTTATTGAGTTGAATAATGCCTCATAAACTTTGACAACAACATATAAGATTTATGTCAACATCATGATAGCAAAACGCAAAAGATTTGTATGAAGTAGAGAAAAAAGGTATATTACCTTGATGGAATTGTTCCACTCAATTTAGCCTACTAAAATCATAGACATGGATATGAATTGAATGAATTAGCTATAGTATGATAGGAAGAAAAAAGATTGCATGAATTTTCTTATCTATACGAGATATGAAAGAGATCATATATATTTCTAGTTCATACTTATGAGTATTTGAAACTAAACTTATATTCAACATTATTATAATGTTCAAAGCATGATAAGACATAGGTTAGTAAGTAAAAGTAGTTAATTTAAGTTCTACAAATGGTTTGTATATATTATATTAAATGAGACTTATGCTTAATATAAGTAGCAAAATACAAAGTTAGATAACTAACACTATCCTTTTATGCCATATTGGATAAATCAACAAGTAGCAAAATACAAAGTTAGATAACTTTATGATTCCTATCTTGTACAAATAACTTTATGATTCTCATCTTGTACATATATAACTTTATGATTCTTGTACATATATATATGTACAAGATGAGAATCATAAAGTTATCTAACTTTGTATTTTGCTACTTGTTGATTTATCCAATATGGCATAAAAGGATAGTGTTAGTTATCTAACTTTGTATTTTGCTACTTATATTAAGCATAAGTCTCATTTAATATAATATATACAAACCATTTGTAGAACTTAAATTAACTACTTTTACTTACTAACCTATGTCTTATCATGCTTTGAACATTATAATAATGTTGAATATAAGTTTAGTTTCAAATACTCATAAGTATGAACTAGAAATATATATGATCTCTTTCATATCTCGTATAGATAAGAAAATTCATGCAATCTTTTTTCTTCCTATCATACTATAGCTAATTCATTCAATTCATATCCATGTCTATGATTTTAGTAGGCTAAATTGAGTGGAACAATTCCATCAAGGTAATATACCTTTTTTCTCTACTTCATACAAATCTTTTGCGTTTTGCTATCATGATGTTGACATAAATCTTATATGTTGTTGTCAAAGTTTATGAGGCATTATTCAACTCAATAACATGTTATTTTGTGTTTAATGAACAACAATAACAATAACAATAACTACTATTTTATTTTTAGTTATGATAATTTTGATATATAAATGCGATTGCAGACACGCAGACACACACACACACACACACACACGTATATATACATTTTCTGCATCATATAAGTCTATTGGAAATAACCTCTCTATCAGTTAGAGGTAAGATTGTATACTACAGAATCTCCCCAGACCCTGCGTTTCAACAGGACTTTTACTGGATGGTTTTTGTTATTGTTATTATTGTTCATTAAACACAAAATAACATGTAATATACATACATACATACATACATACATGATCGAATTATATGCAAAAAACTATCAAGCTTTGTTTGATTCTAATTACTGATATTCATAATCTATAGTAATAGTTACTGATATTCATAATCTAAAGTAATTTTTCTAACTCCTCAGATAATTAAATTAAAATAAACTCATTGATTCCTAAATGAATCAGATTCCTATTTCAAATACAAATTTAATTTGATTTAAAAATACTTTTCAAATTAAATTGAAACTTATTTCCAATTATATTGACCCCTTTAGTAAATTTTAATTGAAAATAATTTGCAATAAGTTTTCCTTCTTTCTTATTATAATTTTAAAAATCTCCTTTTTCAAAATTTTATAAGTAAGACATTCTAATCCAATTAGAATGCTAGTTCTAATCTAACTAAAAATTAAATTTTCTAAATTAAAAATTAATTTATAATATTAATAGTAAATCATTTTCAAAATTAAATAAAAAATTTTAAATTTAATTATGACCCTTTATATTATTTATTTAGAGATTTATTTCTTAATTTATTAGAAACTATTTCCTCAATAAATTATAAAGACAATTTTAAAAGTATTAAAAAAATACTCATTTTCTTAATTAATAAATGAAAATACATTTTTCAAATTTAATTAAAAATACCTTTTATATTAAATTAAGAAACTTATTATTCATATTAATCAAGAAATAATTTCTAAATAAAATAAAAATTCTCTAAATAAGTGAAATCATAAATTTAATAATTTATCTCAATCAAATTGAATTAAATAAATTTAATTAAGATACACATTCCTAATTACTTAAGAAAATAATTTTCTTGATTTAAAAAATTTAATTAATTAATTTCAATCTAATTTAATTAATTAATTTCAATATAATTGAAACTAATTAATTTTAGTTCTAGAAATAAAATTTCTAAAATCTAAATTCAAGAATCAATCCCATTATTAATCTGAATCACATTAAGAAAATTAGTTAATTTAATCATAAAATTGACCTTGAGAATTTAAAATAAATTTAAAATTTTATTTAGTATAAAATTTAATTTATTCAAGTTTAAAATACATTAATCACTACTTGAAAAATAACTTTATTAAGATTGCACTAATCCTTTCTCCAAACAGGTATTATTCTTGGTTTAGGTTATATTAACCTTGTAACCAAGTAACAGAAATTGTTCTCTAGTGTCCTAACGTCAAGCTTCTTCCTCAAACAAACCATAGAACCAAATCTTAGCCACTTCATGTGTTCCCGTCACTGCCACCCTACTTCTCTAACAATGTCGCCAACAGGTGTCCAGTAGCTATCGTTGCCAACTGCTCTTCACCTTTGTGTGCCGGTGCTTGTGTACTGTAATCCGACTTCTAGCCTTTCTCTAGCGAAGTTCTCTTCTTCTCCATGCGGATTCCATGGTCTATAGGCAAGGCCATTTCTATAATTTTATAGGCTCTAGATGAAATAGAAAAAAGGGCCCCAATAAATTGACAATATACTTAATTTTACATGTTTGAAACTGAAAGAAGTATGTAGGTACAACCAAACTCTAACAGCTTCACAATATATCACAAAGATATATAAATGGTATTATATTTGTGATAGAGAAAAAAATAAATAGCAAAATTTAATAACTAATATTAAAAATAAAAACAAAAAGCAAAAATATATTAAAAAATCAAAAATTTTACCTTTAAATTATACTCAGAACTTAGAAGACAGAATCGCAAAATTTTTTGCTACTAATTTTTGAGTTGGAGTACTTTAAATATATATATATTGATGAAAATTAACAAATTAGAAGGTAAAAGTATACTTAAATATTTCAAGACTATTTATAAGCATAAGATGTTAACTTATAACGTTAACTTAACTTATAACGTTAAAGAAACTTGCCGAACGCTAGCTTATAACTTCAAAAATCATCAATGTTAAAATTATTTATTACTACCTCTACCTGTAGCCTACGTAACCTGCAATTTTGGAACTTGCAATCTTGGAGTACTTACTACCTGCATTCTTGAAACTTACCTAATGTTTACTCTTCGAAACATTAATTTACCTTGTCTAAATCTATAGAAGCCATTAATCATCTGATATTATTAAACAATTTATTAGCTCTATATGCAAACATAAAAGGAAATGGAGGAAGATAGTTTGGCTGGTGAATATGGTATGCCCAAGTAATTCACCATATGTTACCCATATGATGGCTTTGTATACATATTTTCTGTTGTAAGGTACACGACCACCGAATCATATATAATTAAGTGATGTGAATCTTGTCTCAGTACAGAATGGTGTGCATAATCTTCCTCTATTTAAACCCACTCTTTTAAAGTGTGGACAAAATTTGACATCAAAGTCGTTCAAACTATATAAGATTATCTAACGGATGCTATTAATTATTTTTCTATTAATATACACATTTTTCTCACACGTCAAATTATGTGCTTTGTAAATTTACTACTGGCAAGTGAATAGTGTATGGGAGGAATTTGCATAAAAGGATAATCTGTAGCATAGAAATCTTATGTGAAGTATGGTACTTTTGGATCCTCTTGCAAAGTTATTATGCAGAGACTCTTGGAAACTAGTTACTTTTGAGCTTCTCTAGTCGGAGTAAATTAATAAGCTAAAGGTGGGTCTATTTGTAGCTGCCCCTTTAAAAAACAGGTTGAGAAATGTCCTCCAAAAGATGACAAATCCTCATTCCATATATATATATTTTTACAAAGGAAAAAGGCCAACACGACTAGCCTAACGAACTCCACGACTGGACAACAAAATCCCGTGAAGATCACGTTGCATGTGGGGCCAGACAATTGTTGGAGGCTCCTGAAGAGGAAGAAAGCCAGGGCTAGCAAAAACGGCAAGGGAGGCTAAACAATCTGCACTCGAATTGCTTTCCCAATAGACATGCTGGAACTGGACCTCCTAAGATTGACGAAGGAGACTTCGGATACCTGCAACCAAAGCAGACTGGTCAGTAATATTACCAGAAGAAGTAGAGAGGATATTGATCACTTCAAGAGAGTCGACTTCGAGAATGAGACGACGATACCCAAGGCCCCAAGCCAGTTGGAGGCCTGAGTATACACCCCATGTTGGACCCCGATCCTTGATTGAAATGTAAAATTATTAAATGACAATTAAAGGAGAATTTCGGGATGAATTATGCATGTACAAAGGAAAGAAAAAAATATGCAAGAATTGAAATGATTGTGTTTAATGTGCTATTTGAGCAAGGTTAGTTTGAGCAAATTGGATTGATATGAGGGTTGCATGAAATTAGTGTTTTTGGGTATATGGATATGTTATGGCTAGTTTTAAGCTTAAATAGAAATGATGTGAAAAGAGTGATTTTTGGGTTTTTGATGACTTTGAGATTTTGAGAAAATATGTATGTGTTATGAGATTTAGAGTGAATATTTTGAGTTAATGGAAGTTAAAAAGAAAGAAATAAATAATGAAAGTGTTAAAGTATAGGAAATTGAAAGTTTGACTTTTTGGGATGAATAGAAGTAGAGTTGACTTTTTGAGATAGGCAGAATTTGATAAAATGATCTTCATGAAACTTGTAGCTTCTGTTGAGAGCTTTCTATTGCCATAAAGTATGATATTTTTTGATATCGGGATTGAAAGTTATGATCTTTTGAATTTAAGTAGTATTGTTGCTTTGTTTTTGGAAATGATCACTAGGGTAAGTTTGTGTATACTGCTTTGAGACCAATTTTTGTACTGATGTAGTTTGAATTGGAGTAAGTGATTTACTTGAAAGTTGTAACTTGTCTTTCAATCTTTCCGACGCTATAAAGTATGCAATATTTGGATGTGGGAATTGGAAGATGTGAAATTTGAAAGTTCGGATATTGTTTAGGTAATTGTTAAATAGGTTAGAAACTTTGATTGAAAAATTGACTTAGCTGGAGGTTGAAGTTGCTTTGAAGTCCTTCATGAAAGTTTTAGATTATGTTTTGATCTTTCCATTGTTGTAAACTATGGAATTTTTGGACTTTGGAATAGGAGGTTATGATTTTTACAAGTTGCTGTTACTGTTTGGGAAGAGTGTTAGTGGACAGGATCTTTGAAGTGGTTTTTGACCCCTTTAGGGGCCGAATTAGTTTTTAAGTCCTTCATGAAAGTTGTAGAGCTTCCTTTGGGCTTTTTATTGATACCAAATTTGCAATTTTTAGAGTTTTGAGTGAAAAGTTATGAATTTTTGAAATTCTATGTTTTAAAAAGAAAAAGGAAAATCGGAGCCAGATGGCTCGCGATCGCGAGCCTGCCCTCGCGAGTCGGCCCTTTTGTTCGGCAACTCACGATCACGAGCCGGCCTTTTTTTCACTGAGGCTCGCGATCCCGAGTACTAATTTCGGGTTTAATTTTTTTAATTAATTTAAATTTCTTCCATTCTTTTCCTTATAACTTTTCCGTCCAATATCCGATTGATCCGATTTTTGAAGCGTTAGATTCCTAAGACATTCCTCTATCTCTCCATACCAAATTTGTGATTTTTAAGTTTAAATTGAAAAAGATTGATTGAATCAAAGGGTGAGGATTGGTTAAGGTTATTGAGTGGGATAATTTTCTAAACATAGTTCAGTCTTTTGAGAATTTCTTGATCTGTGGAGATTCAATTAAATTGATTCTTGAGGTAAAATAAAATAGAGACATGGGGCTACAAGTCATATGAAGGAATTGAATTTCAATTTAGCCCCTAAGACTTTCAATTTCTGAATTGAAGTCGGGTTTAATGTTCAGTCTTGGATTTGTAAGAGCTGAAAGTTTTTTGGCCATAACTTTTTCTCTAGTCATCCAAATGAGGTGATTCTTGATTTGGATTAAACTAGAGAAATATGACAACAAATGTTCTGAAGGAATTGAGTTTAAATTTAGTCACTAAGAATGTCAATTTTCGGATGGAAGTAAATTGCTGGAAAAAGGTGTTAGCATAAGAATAGTCCGAAATGTTTGGAGCATAACTTTTGGTGTAGTGCACCAAATTAAATGATTTTTGTGGCGTTATGAAATTGAGACAATGAGGAACATTTCTCTAGAAGGAAGTTTTAGCAAATTCCTTCAATTTGATGGTTAGAAAAATGTCCTAAAGTAAGCTTGAATTAAAATAAATTTTAAGGGCAATTTTGGAAGATCACTTAAAGTGTTAAGTTTTAAGACATATGTGTAAGGGTACAATGGTCATTTGGTTTCCATTAAATGAAAGAATGAAGTGGCTGTCGTTTTTAGGAGGAGTAGCGCGACACTTAAGAGAAAAATGAGAAGGAAAGAAAGGAGAAGAAGCATTCGGTGGAGAAAGAAGAGAGAAGAGGAAAGAAGAAAAAGGGGATTAGGGTTCCGATTTTCTCTAGCTTTCAAGCACGATTTTAAGAGGATTCAAGAGGAAAAATGTGAAAGAAGATGAAAGCTTCCTATAGGAACCAAGAAAATCCGAAAATGGTAGAAATAAGGTAAGAGAAAATTTTGAGCTTTGAAATTTTAATGAGTTTTTGGTTTAGATAGCTTGGAAATGTTATGGGTTTGTGATTTCTAAAGTCAATTTTGGAGATTTCATAGTTTAATTGGTTCAATTTTGGATGTTTAATTAATTAGGGTTATGTCTTGAATTAGGGAAATTAAGGAAAGGCTTTGGAGAAATTGAAGCTTTGGACAAGTTTCAAGCATGGAATTGAGGTAGGTACCATGTTTATATTTTGTATTATAAGCTAAATTTGTGTTCTTGAAAAATCAAGAAAGTGAAAGAAAGAAAGTATCAGATTTTTATTAATTCCAAATGTTTTTGAAGAATTGTTTCAAGTTTTAAATGTTTGATAAATTACGAGAATTTTTGAAATTACGAAAATTGTTACAAAGGTTGGATTTATTGTTTCGAATGAATTGATAAATTGTTAAAAATTTCTGAAATTCATTATGCTTGAAGGATTTGTTACTTATAAAAATTGATACATTCGTTTATTTATTATTTATGAACTATTTTGATAAATTATCGAAAGTGTAGCATCCCGTTACCCATGTTAGGGCTAGAATTGTAAATCGTGAGAATTTTGATGAGAAATTAGGATTTTTGCAT
>JAOQMR010000005.1:29387267-29397873 GCA_027563865.1 Erythroxylum pelleterianum
AGCCTGCATTCAATTAGTTCATGTCATGCAATTCAACCTTGTGAATAAGTGAACCCCGATCCCTAGTCTTTAAATCACTGATTGAATCTCTTTTAATTGTCTTGCTATTTCTTTCAATTTCATTAATTACCCAACTCAAATCAATTTTACAATTTATTGTCTTCGTTTACAAATTACTAGATTTAATTTAATTGGTGAACAATTTGGTCCTTGAGGGAGACGACTTTAGAATATTTGCTGTATGGATGCTAGAACGAATCTGTGTGCTTGCAGAAATAATCGATCATAAGACTATAAGGAACATTTCTCTAGAAGGAAGTTTTGGCAAATTCCTTCAATTTGATGATTTGAAAAATATCCTAAGCAAAACATGATTTAATGAATTTTGGGACTTTGATTTATTTTTATAATTTTGAGGAATTAATTAGCATGTTAATGTGAGAAATTAACATGTTAATTTATGTAAGATCATATGGAATAGTTTGATTGGATTAAATTGAATTATAGTGTTAGAAATTAAAGTGTTAGAAGGCATGAAGGGCAAAATTGGAAGTTTACTTAAGTTATCAAGTTATAAGACTTTTAAGGAAGGGCAAATGGGTCATTTGACATTCATTAAAGGGCAAGACAAGTGGGCTGTCGGTTTAAGTAAAAGAAAGGCACAAAATTAGAAGGAAAGAAAGAAAAGAAATGAAAAAAGAGAGAAAGGTGAGTGTTAGGTGGAGAGAAAGGGGAAAGAAGAAAAATGAAGTTAGGGTTTTGATTTTGTTAGATGTTAAGAGAATTTTTAAGTTGATTCAAGAGGGAAAAATGAAGAGGAGCATGAGGGCTTTATTTTCAAGCCAAGAAATTCAAAAATTGGTGAAGGATAAAGGTAAGGGCAATTTTTACTTTGCTGGATTTTAATGAGATTTTGGTTTAGATAGCTTAAGAATATGTTGGGTTTGAGATTTCTAAGATGAATTTGGTGATTACATGGTATAAATTGTTCAATTTTGGATGGTTATTAATTAGGGTTTTTGTCATGAATTAGGGAAAATTAATTGAGGCTTTGGAGAAATTGAAGCTTTGGACAAGTTACAAGCATGGATATGAGGTGGTTACCATGTTTATATTTTTGAATTATAAGCTAATTATAAGTTTTCGAAAAATCAAGAATGAGAAATGTTTTGAAAATTTATTGTTTAAATTTTCGAAAAAAATCAAGAAGAAGATAAAATAATTACAAATTCTTTGTTTTGAATGAGTTAAAAAATTGTTATACATTATGTTTGAATTATTTAAGGGAATTGCTACAATTGTTTCGGACAATTTAATAAAATGATTCTCTTGTTATATTCATTGATTTTTGAATGTTTTAATAAGATTGAAATAATTGTTAAATTCATTGTGTTTGAATGTTTTAATAATTGCAATAATTGTTGCATTCTTGAATGATTGAGAATGTGTTATGTGAATTGGATTGTTGTTGTGAATTTTTGAGTGTAAATGTGTCTGATATGTCATGATCAGGAAAATTAAGTTTTTGAAATGTGCCCTTGGGCAATCTGATTTTCAAGTATGAACGTATCGTTATGTGGGTTTGGTTAGCTCCCATAAGATGTTCAAGTGCACTTGTCCTGCCCGCTAGTGGCATTGGAGTTCCTTATAAGGACTTCCATAAGCTCATGGCTACACAGGACCGCTATGTGGGAAGGTCTAGTACGTTCTGTTCACGGCTGCGCAAGACCGCTATGCGAGAATGTGCAGTACGTTCTGTTTTTAGATCAACCCAAACCATTTCTGATGTGTTTATGTGTCTTTGAAAATTTGTGATGTGTTATGCTTATGTGTGAATTAATGTGTTGCATTCATGTTTTGAAATTGTTCATGAATTGTGAGAAATTTGAATTTATGGAGAAATAAACATTTGAGGTTTTCCAACCGTGAAATTTTGAAATTGTTTATGAATGATTGAAAAGTTGAAAAATTTTGAGAAATAAGCTTTTTGCAAATTTGCTACTGTGAAATTTCCATAAAATGGCAAAAGCTTTTGAAAAATAATTTTTGCTTATTTTTTGGGTATAAACATGTTATCCATGAGCTGTCAAGCTCACCCCCTTTTCATCCCCATCTTCAGGTATCAAGAAGGAGATTGGATGAAAGAAAGTCAAGACATCCGTGTGTTATTGTTTATGTTTGTATTTTGAAGTTAGATTGTTGTAAAAATGAGGGCTTAGGCTTATGTTGTGTATTTTGGAGATTTTTGTATCTTTATATCTTAGTTTATGATTGATGATGTATTCGTGGCTTGAAAATGCCACTTTTGCTTGGTGATGTATTTCTTTTAGAGTATGTAAATAATTTATGGATTTGTATATGGAATAGAAAAGTGAATTGTGGTTTAGTATATAAATTGTATATGATTATGGATGATGATTGGTTGTGTTGTTTATGTTGGGATTCCGGACAGGAGGTCCGATGAATTGTATGGATGGATTGGATATATAGAAGTGAGTTTAAAATGATTTGCAGGTTTTTGGGATTTTAAAATACAACTGTTATGCTGCCCAATTTTTGTTAAATTATGTGTGGCTGGATTGTGTATAAATCATGTGTGAAAATTTATGGCAAATGAAATGGTAAGAGTTGTAAATTGATGTGATATGATGGAATAAGAAGAATCTTATGAATTGAGTTTTTGGATTTGAGGACGAATTTTCCAGATGGGAAATTGAAGTGCGTTGTATGAGATTGAATAAAAATGAATAAAGTGAAAAGATGAATAAGAAATATATATATATATATACCGTTTTGGGTTAGTTTAGACCGAGTGTGTCATTTTGTTTCCAACGCTAATTTTTCTGAAGTGAGCGTTTTTGGATGGCGGACTTTGATTTAAGTTGTTGTGCGATCTTTCGCTTTTGATTTGTTTTGGCGATCTTTTGATTCTTTTGGTTCTCCCCTTGGAATTCCACCTTTTTTTGCTTCCGCTTTATGACTTCCAATCTGATTTGTATTTTCGCTTTTGTTTCTGTTTTTCGTTTTTCGTTTTTCCGGTTGGGGTCCGGTTCCAAGGTCGGGTCCCAACATCCAAAATGTCATGAAGGATGCCATTTGAACCCCTCCCGTGGAACTCCTTAAAGCAAGAGCTAATTTATGGGCTTCTGCATTGGTTGGGGTATTATGGAATAAGCAAATAACTTTTCCAGTTGTGCAAGATTGCGCAAACGCTAGGTGAGAGAAGAAAGGCTTAAAGAAAGTCATCCTTCAAGACGATAACTCATTCATCTTCAAGTTCAACTCTGAAAGCAACATTCCATAAATACTAGAACGGGGGTCGTGACATGTTAATGGGCAGCCATTATTCATCCAAAGATGGAGACCTGGATTCAATTTTAATAAAGGTAAAATAGAAACTATCCCTTTATGGGTATTTCATAGCGTTCCGTTAAAATTCTAGAGTATGGATGGCTTGAGTTTCCTAACAAGCTCTCTAGGTAAACCGATTAGCACAGATGTTCAAATAGCCAACATGGAGCATGTGAGCTATGCCAAAATTTGTATTGAAAGGAGGAGGGACACGACACTCTATGATCTACTTCCTATAATGAAGTTAGGCAAGAATGGTGAATTGATGAAATTTGAGGTTAATATTTCTTATCCTTGGAAGCCAATTACTAGGAAGAAAACATGACAACCGATGGAAAATAAGTTTAAAATAGGGAATCATTGTGAAAGTATGGGGTCTGGCGAAGCAGAGGCATGCAAAGGGGAAGCAGTTGATTCCCCTGCACTAGTGGTTCATCACAGCCCTATTAACAAGGAGATGGAGTCAGGAGGTAGGAATTTTAAGCAAAAATGAAATGAGCAAATTTTGGAGGCCAATATACCTTTAACAAATCAAAATTTGGCTGCCATGGAGCAATCTCCTGATACACTACTAGAAGTGTATGACAATGTTTCTAATGAGGCTGAGAGGGAGAATAATGCAATTAATGTGAATATTGATTATGTTGTGGATATTCAGCATGCTAATGATGAGTTACTAGTTTCTATTGTAGTTGAAGATAAGGTTGGCACAGTAGTTGAAAATAGGGGAGTTGTCTCTGAAGCACTTTATTGAAGGTAAATATTCATCTTAGTGGTGATATGGAAACTACTAATGGTGGGTTTGATGTGGTTAAATGTACTATGGCTAATGTTGCTAGTGTAGTATTTGATATAGTCCTTATTGAGGTTGTTAAAAATAGTTGTACTGTAGAGGATGTAAATAGTAGGGATGGTCACTCCTCGCTCACGACAATCTCCTCACTAACCAATACCGTGCCAGGCATCACCTTCCTACGGATGGATCTTGCCCTCGCTGCGCTCTCGAAGAATCATCGCAACACTTCGAGCAAGACTGCGTCAAAGCCTGACAAGTGTGGGCCGCCTTTCCTCCACACTTGTTAACACTGCTTTTCTCACCATGCCAGCTCGCCAGTGGATTCTTACCAATCTCCAACAACATTACCGGGTGTTTGGACAGGCTTGGTCGACTTTATTTGGTGTTACTTGCTAGCTCCTTTGAGGCTGGCGTAATAAATCTATTTTTGACGATCAATTTTTATGGCCCTCCTCACCTATTTCTGTGATTTTGTCTTATGCAGTTCAGATCTCCAAGGTGACCGATTGGCAACAGTGTGAGGGTGCGGGACCACGACTCCATCAACTCCAGCTCATAGGATAGAGCCCACCTCCTTTCAGGTGGGTTAAGTTAAACACCGATGACGCTTGCAACCGTTCCTCCTCTTCTGCCACCACTGGGGGACTTCTCCGAGATACCACAGACAATTGGCTCGGAGGCTTTGCCCAGAATCTCGGATAATGTTCTCCAATGTCAGCCAAACTCTGGGGAGTGTATACTGGACTCATGTTGGCATAGAACTTAGGCTTTCGACGGCTCGAACTTAAGGTGGACTCGACCGTGGCACTTCAACTTCTCTCCTCCTCGACTAGACGGTCTGAGACCCACAATCCCATAATTACAGGGATCAATGAACTGTTTATGAGGAACTAGACTGTGGTGCACCAGCATATCTACTGTGAGAGCAACAGATGTGCTAATTGGCTAGCGTCATATGCCAAGCATGTTAAGCTCGGTACCACTTATTTTATCACTCCACCCCATTGGGTATCATTTACTCCTCTTGGAGGATCAGTCGGGACTCTATTTCACTAGACTCATTATGTAATGTGTCTTTCCCTTTTAATTAAAAAAAAGTAAGGATGGTGCTAATGGTAAAGTTATGCTATATTCTGCTATTGGTAAGGCAGTAGTTCAAGCAAATGGATTGAAGAATTTTGTCTATAGTACTATTGAAGTGGATTGCGATGGTCTGGAAAATGAAGTGCATCACTTCACCTCGCAATATTTGGAGCATTTTCAGATGGATTGAGCCAACATGTTGACTCCATTAGCAACTGTTGGACAAAATGAGAATTCTAAGGCTAAGCTAGAGTATGAAGAACAGACAACAATGGTAAACTCTAGTGATTATGGTATGGTAAGTCAGGGGACTAGGAATATCATCTCTTAGAATGCATAATAGAAAATAGTTTCCCCTCGGGAAATAGTCTAGATTTGGTAGTAGAGGATTGTGATTCTCTATCAGTTGCAGACCAAATCCTTTACATTCTAGGATATTTTTATGTGCAGTCAAAAACTAAAAAAAGGAAATAAACCATGAAGAGAAAGAAAAATCTCAAATACCAATAATAAGGGATGAAGTATAAAAGGTGTCTTTAGTTATTTATTTTTATGGACTCTCTTGGAGAAGATATGTTGCCTTACTTAGGGAGTTGGTTTGTCAAATTATCAATATGATGATGGAAGCGAGTCGGGAAGCCTTTAGGTTACCTATGTTCTCATAGCCCTAATTTGGAAACACTAGCATCTTCGATGTGCAGATGGAGGAGGTCATTTACCTCTTTTACAATCGACTTGTCTTGGATAAGCAACAATGTCATTCTTGTTATTTGCTTTTACTATGCCGTTGTTCTAATTAGTTTATTTATATTGTGTAGTATGTTGTCGATTTTGTTGTAGGAGACTAAGGAGAGTACTACTACTAGTCTCCTAACATTGTTCTTCATCTTTAGTCTATCAATCCAATTTTTTTAATTTTTAAAAAACATAGTTTATTTAATAATTGTGTGATAAGTCAAATTATTTTTAGATGATTTTGGGATGATTTGGATTTAATTTGACTTATTTCATTATGGATTTGAAGTTTTGTTTAGTTAATTCTCTCACATTCCAATTGTGTTGCTTGATAGGTACAAATGGTAGATTTTGGGAAAAAAAGCATAACTTTCCTTGTGTATGCCGGATCGAAGCCACTCAAGGACGATTTCAAAGAGAATTTCGAGCTCTACAACTTCTGAGAAGACTCCGAGAAGAAATTATGTCAAATGGAAGGTCAAAGGCATGAAATTGCTGGATTGGGTCATGTCTGTTTAACGGACATTCATGTCCGTTTAACGGACATCACCTGGCTGAAGGAACTCCAGACCCGAGAAGGTCCGTTTAACGGACACACGTGTCCGTTTAACGGACATCGCTTGGGTAGGTGCACTTCAGACCCGAGAAGGTCCGTCTAACGGACACACATGTCTGTTTAACGGACATCATCTAGCAACACAATATTTCAGACCCGAGAATGTCTGTTTAACGGACATTGGCGGCCAGCACTACTTGCTTCCCCCTGTTTAGGAAAATTAGGTTTCTTGGGACGAGAGGACTATAAATACTCCTTGTTTAGACCTAAAAAGGGAGGTTGGACACTGAAAACAAGGTTACTACATTCGGGGAGGCACAAAATAAGAGGAAGATAGGGAATTTTAGGATTCCCCCAAGGATTGGGAGCTACAACTCTTATGTTTCTGCTACTTTCTCTCTCTACTCTTTCTTAAATGTTGAGCATCCTTATGTGTATGATTTTTGTTGCAATGTTCTGGAACTAAACCTCATTAGGGTGAGGGATGTAGCCCATTTGAAGGATGATTTGTATGATATGGATAGTTGAATGTTGAATGAAACTTTTTGGGTTATGTTTGTCTTCCTTGAATATCATTGTTGTCTCTATACTTGATCTCCATAGATGCAATCTTAGGAATCATGTGATGCACTGAAGAGTGAAATATGATCCATGCTATAGGAAGATGAATACCTTGGACTTAGAGGTAGAGATATCCTAAGCTAGGGTGAGAACTTGAGGTTGTTTGTTCTTAATGGATTTGGGTAGTGAGTTCATACATTGAGAAATGGTGTTCTTCTAGCTGAATACTCTTGTATGCTTTGAGAAAAGTTATGGGTAAAGTTGTGCAACTATTTGCGTAGCCTTACATTCAATCAATTTCATATTGTATGAGTTAATCTTTTGAATTGGTGAACCCCAAACCCTTACCTCTAAACCTTTGATTTATCCTTTTACTGTTTTCTTGTTAGAACTTACAAATTACTGTACACCCAACTCCAATCACATTTTAGAATTTTCTGTCGATAACATGCAATTAATTAGAATTAATTTGACAATGGATGAATTGGTTTTGAGGGAGACGACTTTGGAATATTCAGTGAGTGGATACTAGAAACGACTTTGTGCACTTGCAGAAATTATCGATCGTTGTGTTATTTCTATCATTAGATATTTGGAAGAAGGATATACATATCACTTCAGTGAACATAATTTAGTAAATAAGTTTCTATTTTCTTGTTTGAAATAAGATTTTTTAATTATTGATGCAAAAGATTCAATCAAATCTATCTTTATGACATTTGATTTAAGGAATTTTTTTTCATTTAAATTTATTTAACTTAAACTGATTACAAAATTTAAGAAATTTAAACATCATAAATTAAACTTAATTAGAAACATTAGAACGTTAAAAAAACAAAATATAAATGTTATCTTTGTTAACAAAATATAGTTTTAAAGTAGATTATATAATAAAAATCATAATATAATCTAAAACGAGTTTGTTAAAATGAAATCTACTATAAAGCGCTTTAAAGAACTCTTAATGAAAATTTTCACTAATTTTAACGACATATTTAGCTTGGTTCATTTATTAAATAAGCCTTCTATACAAATTTATGAAAATCGTTATCTTATATAATGAATTCTATTTCAACAAATGCTTAGAAAAGAACAATACACTTGCAACAAGGTATAGTCCATTTGAGAATCAAAATGTCATAAATAGGAGAGAGACATATGTCTCTTACTCTTTGGTCAAATATAATTTAGATTAAATAATTAATTAATACTTATTTATGTTTTTACTCTTAATTTATTTGAGTTTTCTATGTATTTAATTCAACATTTACAGTTCAGATATATTATAGGAATTTCACTGTCCTTGATGGCGGTTAGAAAAAAATAAAACAGGAGACACAAGCCTATTGATAGGATATTCAATTCTAGATTATACAAATTAGGAAACTCCTTGACTTTATTCCATTCAAATTTCAAGGTGTAAATTATACATTTCTACATCCTCCATACGTTATTTTTCATGAAAAGTTGTTTATACATGTATACACATACATACATACATGTATAGATATCAAGAAAGTTTATATTTAAATTTTAATAACATCTTCATTTTTAAACATATTTTATTTTTATACACTCGCCTTTGTGTTTATTATAATTATATGTCAGGATTATGAATAGTTCTTGCTATCATTTAGGGTAAATATATTAGGATTTTTGGGTGGCTTGATTCTTTTGTAATTTCAATCTCATTTTAAAAATTATTACTCACTTCATATTGTCTAATTATCATATTTGTCCATTTTTATTTAATTTTTTATCTGAATGGATGTAATTTGAAACTCTTATATTCTAATATAAAGTTAATTTAAAATTATAAATAAATGAAAAAATGGAATATGATCACAAAATAAATTGTGTGATAACTGAACAATATCACAAAAAAGTAATAATATTTCTAAATATAATAATTAAATAAAAATATTAAAATACAGGAAAATTCAATTAATTAATCTTATCATTTATAATTAATTATTCTAAAATTAATAACTAGTTTTATGATATAAATGTAACATATATTGTATTTTTCTAACATTTCTATTTTCATTTTTTTTGGAGGTAATAATTTTGCAATTATTTTTTTGTTCTCAATTTTCCATTTGATGTTCAGTTTCCATGTAACCAGCTAGTTGAGTTGTACTTAAACTAGAAAATTTCTATGTTATGAGGGCTAACTTGACAATGTTGAATTCATCAATTTTGCAAAATGTATCGATTTGTGATCATTGATTTGGACTCTAGCATGTATAGTTCGTCATCCTTAACAAGCTAACAGATTACGTTATACTTAATTACAACAGGCAGAAAGATGACTTCTAGCTAATTAGAGGCACGGGATTGCTTTACGTAAAATCTGCTTAGATCATTGAGTTTTGATTAAGATGAACTCCTGCAACTTGGAGCTTCAATTAAGTAACAAATAGTAATGCCTCTCGTTGTAATGATGTAGAGTGACGATTAAGTCTTACGCGTATCTCGATATAAACTTTTTATCCATTAGAATGATGCTCTGCGACCCTAGATAAAGATTCCGGGCCACCCATAAGATGATTAATTCGTATAGAAAATGCATCTTAGGCTGATGATTCTATTCATAAAGTAGAGAACTTGATGAGAATTTTAATGGGAGAGAATTTTAAAAAAAATCCAAATTTTGGAATAAAACTTCCATAACATAAAAAATGATAAATTATGAAGATAAAACTTGAAAAGTAGGGATCAAGAGTTATTATAAAAAACAAAAAAAAACAAAAGGGAAGGAAAGGGAAAAAGAAAGGATACAAGGAACAATATGGCACTTGCTTTCAACATCAAGCGGCAGCCTAAAGACTTTTAGTTTTCATGCAAAGAGCAGCGAGGGAGACGAAGGAGGCAGGCGAAGCAAGCTTAAGAAGTATTATTAACATTTCAGCTTGAATGATGGATCAAGCTTAGTGCATCGTAATCCATTTAGTCTATGCAAAGATAATTTGGACAAAACTCTATATTGTCTCTGCAACAAAAAATTGGCAAATCTTTAAGGTAGTAGAGAAGATTTTAAAATCTAATAGAGCTTTTACACTTTTACTTCACAAGGTGCTGCAAATTAATTCCACACACATACATAATCTTTTTAAGGGATGGCTCTTCCCTGTGGGACTTCAAGCCTAGCAAACTACTACTTGCATTGTTTCGGGATATGGATCTTCGGTTTCTGGACTACTAATTGGGTGCAATTATATTTGGATTAGAAAAGCTATTGCAAATTGTACGTTGCTTTGAATTGTCAACACAGCTACTTTCAGCGTCCGCTATTAAACCTGACAAAGACTTCACAAGATAGATGTAAGGGACAGTGACCATTTACAGAACCATTGCCACAAGACAAGATGGTGAAAGGAAAGGTTTATAAGATGCTAACTAATCTGAGGACATTACCTTTTGCTCATACCAAAAAGGAAGAAAGAAGTAAAAGATACTTCCTTAATGCCTTGCACCTTTTGGTTAGTGAAAAGTTAAAATATCGGTTGTGCACTAAATCAATG
>JAOQMR010000005.1:29398961-29413235 GCA_027563865.1 Erythroxylum pelleterianum
ATGATTAAGGGCTAGATAAGAAGCAAAGATTTTTCTTAACCTTTCAATTCTTTGCATAGATATAATCTATTCCAGAACCATAAAAAGAAAATGCATGGGAGATAGATATATATGTGCTGATTACAAACGAAGCTACCAGCCAACAGAAGGTACAAAAGTTGAGAAATTGAGCTGAGAGGTATAGCCAGGTTGGAGCACGAAAGATACAAACGCCCGCATTGATTAGAAATTCAAGATGGGTGTGATAATCATGAGCTGAATCACAATGATTGGTGGATTTATTCAACTTTTAATAGCAGGTGGTCCCTTTATGCTTAAAGGACGCCTTAGTGTTTGTGTTCCACTTGCGCATTTTGTCTAAGAGTCTCTGAAGAGTTTTTCTTGTTGTTCCATGATTTATCGTTTTATTAAGCATTTATATGATGAATATAGTAATAGCTTCAAAGTGGCGAATAAGGAATCGTGGTGGGACTCATTATACTTTGAACCATCCATTTTGATATATAAGTTCCTGACCGCATTACGTCGTCAGTTCATTAGCAGGAATATTTTGATCAACAATATTCAGTATATTAGTCGTCAGATTTCTGTAAAAATGCGATTTTATTATATATTTTATCTGTTTATTTGTCAATATGACTTAAAACGCTAAAGGTAAGGTGTCATATGTTATTCCACTGAGCATATAATCATTTTGTAACAAAGAGTTCCAATTTGAATGTAGCTAGGTTCATTCGCTGGCATGTTCCGATCAATGGTATTATAGAGGTAAAATTATGAGATTCCTCTGAGAGTCGGGCCATTGTCAGAAATATTAGGAGAGTATAGAAACATATATATTATTCTTTTTGTACAAATTAACAGAGGTCTAATTAAAACATATGATCTTTTTTTAATAAAAAAAACGTATTGAGAATGACCGTTTTAGCATCTTCTTGTCTTGTAAGCATCATACTTCTTTACGAAGAAAAGATGAGACAGACTTGTTATCAAAATATGAATATAGAGCCAATAAACGGTTCAAGGTTTTAAACCGGTTAGCTGACTTCAATCGCGAAATCATTAACTAATATATGGAATAGCTATCTGCTAGCATCAGCATGCTTACATTATGATTTCTGGTTCGAACGAGCTTTCAGTTTCACCAGCCATTCGAGGAACTTTTCAAGATACATATATGAACTGCCGTATTAGGAACTTGGTACTTGTAAATTATCTGACCCTCTGTTACTGGACAGCTGTAGATGCCTACATAAGTCATATATGATGAGGAATGATAATAAGCCGGTCGGACCATTACTACATATGATAAAAACAAACTCAAAGGACGCCTATCTTACTCTACTTCTGCAGATACATTTTCTCCTAAGATAATTTTGTATGCCTGTGAGCTTAGGAGTTAGTAAGACTTGTTGAGGTACAATAATTACTCATTGCAAAAAGGGAACATGATATAATTAAAAGCTTGAGACAATGTAATTGTCGTTGGATGCTATAGTTTTCTTAGAAATGATGCTCTCTCTCTATATCTTGGCATCTTTTGGTCCCATTATTTTGTTGATAGTGGAGGACTTCAACACCACCAACGAAATTTCACCCTTCTATTAGTCCAGTCTCTTTCTCTCTTTCTAAAAGTTATTTTTATGACAATTATACTTCACTTACAGACAAGTTGGGGTATGTATTAACACATAGTCGAACAAAAGGGCTTGGTGGTCAGGGTAGGTAGTGGTTTCGTTTCATGCGTAAATGAAAGCCTTAGGAAGAGACAAGCGAAGCACGTGTAGCATCAATACAGAGGCTAACCGGCTACCGGAAAACCGAGAGGAGACAGTGATACGAGCAATGCCAGGGTGGAGAAATAAATAGGTTGTGGGTCCTCATTAGCTGTGGTTGCTGACAGTGACCGTTTTCTTTTTCAGAAGTAAACTTGTTAATTTCAATGTAAAAATTTGGAACGTATTTGCGTTATGATTCAGTAAAAGTGAAAACTTTTTAGCATAAACTTTTTAGAGGGTTAGACTTATATCATTGTTGTGGATTGTTTCAAAGTATATAAAATTTATGTTGTAATTAAAAATTTTAGAAATCAATTTCTTAACCTTCTCCTTAAAATTTAATATGGGAATAAGAAATTGATTTTACTTTAAGCCTATATATCTTGTACGTGTAAATCTTGTGTTAGCTCTTATCCAAAACATTTCAGCACACTTTATGTTATACTTCGGTGCACATGTGTAATATCTAGTGCTGTTACATCAATTCACGTAAAATTTACACTTTCAGGGGCCCCAAAATAATACATATATATTATACTTAAGAGTACGAAAATATAAAATAATTAAAATATGACATAAATGTTCCTATATGATATTTACGTACCAAATGTAAGCATGTATTATAGAAATGTGATAAAGTAGATCTAATTTACTTGTATCAAATTGTGAAATAGGTGCACCAAAAATTCGACATTGATGTCCATATATATATATTTTTTGGGGTAAAGTCCATATATATTGTTTAGTTGCACGAGAACATGCTTTCTCTTAAATTCTAATACTTATGCATATAAATGTAATAGAACTTCAAGAAAAAAAAAAGGTGCACACTATTTTTCTTCTTGTAATTTTAACAAACCAATGTTAATTTCAGCAAACTAATATCAAAAGGGGTAGTTGTTACCTTTCTTTCATGTTCAATATCAACATCTTTTTAACGAAGAGGATACTAGTTGGTTGTTTCAATATATATTACTTAATGTGTATAATTCTTGGAACTATATATCTCACTAGTAAAGTTTCTTTGGATATGTGACGTAAAGAATTTGTGAAAAAATATTTCAAGAAGAATTTGTGAATAATACTAGGAAAAAATAAGATTATTGCAGTTTAAATGACAAAATCACCATCATTAACACCAAACAACAGTTCTTCCTGCTCATGTGTCATAAGAATTGACTATTTTCATGTAGTTATAGATTAACTCAAAATTGAGTATTTCAATTGTAAATATTTATTTTTGTGATATGCAAACTTAAAAAAAAAACTAAAATACACTTGATCTATTATTTATTGGTTGGATGGTTATGATATATATATATATACACACACTTTGCTATTATAATCCCTGTTAATTAATCATTATGTAATCAAGACCAAAAATAAATTCATGAAAATACATAAATAACCACTGGACAATTAATTTAAGTATTTGCATTATTCTTAGTTTTATGTATATATGATGATTAAACGGTCTTTTTCTTATATTAATTGTGATTATTATTTATAAGTGAAACGTAATATTAATAGAAATAAAGAAATAGTTATTATTTAAATTTTATATTATAATTTTGAACATGTAGTTGACGTAAAATTAAAAATTATATAATACAATATATTAAAGGACTATTTTGAGATTTTAAAAATATTAAATTTTATTTTATAATTTTTAGAACTTATCTAAAACAGTACTTAATAATATACTAAAACTAAATTTGATATCGATCATAAAATTGAAATGAATTGTGTTTAGTAGGGATGACAATAGATTGGGTCGGGCCTACCATGAGCAATCGATTTGTGGCCCGATGGGCCATAGGTGAGCTAGGCCAGCCCAACCCTATTTATCATTTTTAAAAATTAAAAAAATGACGTCATTTTGTCGCTTTTAATCAAAACAAACAATACCAACCAATAACCCAGTTCGTGAGCTGGTTAACCCAAGCCCGGGCTTATCAGATTGCCATCCTTAATGTTTAGGGGTTTGCAGAGTGTGTAAAGTAAGGTAAAATGGACGGCTATGATTGCACGACCTTCTCACTTTTCGAGAGCTCCCACAAAAAAGTCGGAACTTCAAATTTCATATTTTTCGGTTCTGTTTGGCAATCAGCGGATTGTATTAGCTGTTAGTTAATTCTATCAGCAGATATTTGATAGCGGATTATATCAGCGGATAACATCAGTTATTTATTAGGAATATTTGGTAAAATTAACTGTTTAATAATAGTTGTTTATATGTAAAATAACTTATGAAAGCATAACTTAAAAAAATTTATTAGAACATAATTATTTAATCTTAGTGTTTTATTGAATATTCTTGCAAGAAATTAGATTTTCAATCCTAATAGTTAGTGGTGCAATTAAGAAAAGAAAGTGAATTTATTAATCACACAAATTTCTTATTTGTTAAGTAATTTATTTAAATTATATAATTTCTAATTATTGTGTACATCTAAAAAATATATAATAAGATATGCCAATATATTTTAGAAATAATGAACATTGAATGCTCTGATATTTGTTAATAAACTAATAGAAAATGAGAGAGTCCAAGAGTACAAGAACTAATACCTTCCTCTATACACGAAGGAGTGGAATAGAACTTACTCACTCCATGTGATAGAGACGTACTTCACAAAATATAATCTTTTAAGTTTTTGGTGACATATTCAATTCTAGTGAAGTCACAATTAGTTGATTGGGTAAAATGCTCCGTTTTGGAGTTTTTTTAAAAATTTATTTTCAGCTACCTGCTATTACCCAAACAAAATACTTTCAAAAAGCTAATATACGACTTTTCAAGCATCAACCAAACGGGGCTTAGTACGGTGAGCGGCATTTGAACAAGCAGATCCCTAACATGCAATCCCTCAGGTGGGATAACTATGTTTCCTAACATTGTAGACTTGTGATATAACTTTTATTCTTAATGAAATTCCCCTTCCTTTCTTAAGATTTGATAGGGGAAATGATACACTGCTTCCCGCTATGGTCCAACTCATTCCTTGTGAAGCAACGGACTCGCTCATGTCTCATAATGTACATACCTGGCTTGACCTCAAGATAAGGGATTGATCCACTTGTAGGGTCCTTATCATTCTGCTTGTCATACATAAAGGGAAGCTCGTATTCGAGTGAGGGTAAGTTTTGTTCTACTACAAAGCGTCTACCTACAGGCCTGCGTTAAAATTGTTAGTAGAGTTGTTCATAGGAGAAAAACAAAATCGTTATTTGTAGGTCTAATTAGTAGTCCAAAAAGTTAAAAAAAAAAAAAGTCTTTGATTGAAGAATAGGTTTGAGGCCCACCAACCTAACAAAAGCCCAGTATCTCGAAGCCTCGGAATTAATGGAGCATCAGAAACATTAATTTTTGATGTAAACCAAAACAAAAATGAAGAAAGAAAAAGAGGACCCAGAGCTTCCACTGCCTTTTAAATCGTGCTTCATAGTTGATCCTAACTTGTCTGATTTAAGTCAGGCTCTCCTCCACTGCCATATTTCAGAATCAAAATGCAAGTTTAAGCAAAGATTGCATATTTGTTAAGAGTCGAAAATTGTAGTACTAACATTTTGATTCATTAAATGCATTGTTCCGTAAATCTTGGAGATTCGACCATCACAAACTCCAATCGCGTTATGGATTCTTTGATGGGGAACTTTTGGTGTTCAAAGAAGCAGCATCATTTCATTCGATCAGTGAATCATTAAAAAATCTTGTGAGATAATTCTAATTTAGTTTATATATCGGACACTTAAGTCGACTTGATCAGATAATGCATATAACAATTATTCATTTTTAAGACAAAATTTTCGTTTTCAATTATTATCATCGTACTACTGTTCATAAAATTAAAGATATGTGGTTTTTTATTAACTAGTTTTCAAGCTATAATAGTATAGATAATTCCATTTATCATAATTAGATTACTTGTTCCATTCCTTAACAAATATAAATTCAAACTCTTACATATTTGGACTCTATATTTTAGACGCTTCTGTTTTTTCCAATTTTTGTTTTCTATTTTTAATTTGTATTTTTCAAATAAAAACAAAAATATGTTTAGTTGATAATATCGATTTAGTTATATTTTTATCATTAATAATAATTGCATATTAGATTAAGAATTAAAGATAAATTATTTTTAATTAAATCAATTCATTTTAATATCTTATATAATATTTATTAATAAATTATTTTATTTTATTAAAATAAATAATTTTAAAATTAAAATTTTATTTTAGATATATTTTAATTACTTAATCAAATTCTATTTGAAATTTATATATTTTGGAAATATTTTAAATTTAATTATATTCATTATTAATTATTAAATGTAATTTATTTTATTTAATTACAAAAATTAAATAAAAAATTAAATTATTCATAATTCTTATTAAAATTAACATATTTAATAATTAAATAATATATATTTAGTTAACAGCAGTGACCCTGGCCCCCCAAAATTTTTTTAAAAATAAATATTATATATAGATATATATGTAAAAATGAAGTTATTTAGGAGTGGGCCCCTCTAAAATTTAAAAAATTAAACGTTAGGCCTCCTACCTTACATGTCTGGCTCCGTCCCTGGTTAACAGCGAATAGGTTATAAAAAATAGAAATAGAAAACAAAAACTACCTTTATGATTTTCATAATTTTTAAAATAGGAAGAAACCAAAAAATTATAAAGAAACATTTTTTTAATTGAATTTGAAAAAAGAAAACTAAAAATAAACATAGAAACAACGTGTTTTCTAATTAAAATGAATAGTTGAATTTGCAATATATTTGTTGGCTAAAGTTTAGGAGTCACTCTTGTTTGTGACCTCCTCTGTCATGTCAATATTTCATATACGCCTTTTCTCATTATTTATATGCATAACAAGTTGAGATTGATACTACGCATCGAAGAGAACAGACATGGAATAGTTGTACCGTACGAACAAGACTGAGTCATTTTTTTTCTTATCAAATCGAAAATGATTAGTGATAGTGGAAAGAGCGATTCATCTTTTAGAAACTGACATGATATATCTATAATGCGTTAAGCCATGGACATCCACATGTTCTCGGCAGTTCCGCCGAAGATGCAAAATTAGTCATCGACATCCATTTTCTTCAGCAGTTCCAACTGCTTCGGATGCATTTGACACCAAGTGATCGTGACACTGACCGTTGTTTGGTTGGTCAGATCTAAGTCGTGGAATATAACTTCGATCCTCCAAGGTAGTCGCCCGTTGCCCACACGAATAATATAAGGTTTATAATACTGGCGGCGAATAAACTCCATCTACTTGGTTTACGTATAACCACAATCGTCATTTAAAAAGAGAAAAACATAAGAGCACCAACCAAGGTATGGACTTGATCCATTAAAAGGAAGAAACACTCAATCGAGCATTGATTATGAAACTCAGAAACACAAGGAACCAAAATAGTTGCACCCGGCTCATATATGACCTTAAGCCATTAATTTTCTTCATCCACACAGCACAAGAACATGAGAAAATCCTGAATCTGTCTTCATAATTACATTACCACTGGTTATTCATCTGTTTTACTACTGCAATTGCATTATTTTCCTACCCCAATAAACTACTTATTGATCGAGCTTTGACAATACCGAGCTTCTTCTTCCTCTTCTTTGTAGTCATCATTTCATTTCTCTCTTCTACCTCTTCCTCTATATCCTTCACAATTTGCTTATCTGCAGATATCTGATTCCCTTCTTTTTCCTGCAGTAGACTGGATAATTGTTTTGAGTGGTCAACTTCGGACTTCTTATCCTTCTTCAGTGCAGTAGTACTACTACCGATGGATTGGCTTCGAACGCTGTTCATACTTCTAAGCCTTCCTTTGCCCAAGTGATGTTCACAGAGAGAATATCCAACAAGAGTTTGTTGACAACACCTCCATCCTCTCCCATTAACACGACTGCACCGTGATCCCTCCATTAATGCACCAGCTCTACTCTTCCTTTTCGCACTGCCATCAGATCTTTTTTTGATTTCCTTGTTACCTAATTCTTCCTCGATACCGTTTTGTTGCATACATTTCTTGTTCATTTTCGTATCTTCTTCCCCCGTCGTTTCTTCGTTTGATGACCTCCTCTCAGAGCTCCCTCTTCTCTTCTTTAGTGGAAACGCTTTTGTCTCTCCCTCGAACCATCTACTAATTCCTGTATGTAATGCAAATCAACAACAGGGATACCAATAATATATGACTATGCTGGACTTGATTTTCCATGGATTTTCAACCATGCTGCGAATGCAAAACAAGTATACCTTGACGAGATGATGAACTTGATTGATGAAGAACCTCATTTTCCGTTATTGCACCTGGGATTCTCCCATTATGTATATTCCTTTACACAAACGAGGCCAGAAGACCCCCGAGCCATTTAATAGCAAACCAGATAGACCAAGTAAATAAACAAGCTTAAAAAAAGAAAAAAAGACAGAAGCAACTGAATGGGGTATGGTTCCATTGAAAAGTGCACCCGCACCCGCATGCGCATGATTAGTTAGCCAAAATGGAGGAATACAAAGCTATACTAGATTGGGAAGGTATGGTGGCTAGCCAAAGTTTGATCATATAAAAACACATGCACAGTATTTTCCCACTAACTGTTATTATAAATGGTTAAGAAATAAAAAAATTTCCAACGGTCTCCCTCTTTTCACCATTTTCACTAAAAGATTTGATGAAACAAGAGAAGAGAGGTAATTTATTAACCTTTTTCAATTGTAATTTTTTGAAGTCTGACCTGGTATCATTACCCTTCTCATGCTCTTCCACTTGCGTCTTGCCTCGTAAGGAAGCCTGCAATTAATACAACATATTGTACTCAATCATAGTGTAACTCTTGGTCCTGGTGGGTGCAAACAAATCAACCATACAGTACAAAATAGATCGCTAGTTTGAGTCGCATTGGCAAGTGCAACTCTCCCACGAATTAAGAATCAGACGGATTTCATCTACCCACTAACAAGATTAACAAGAGTTGTAGTAGTAGTTTCTCTCACCAACACTGATTCACCGCTCACCTACCTGGGTGTTGCTTCCAAAGCAGCCGCCGATCGGTTGATCGGATGGATGGGGATCAAAACAGACAGCTTTCTCATCTTCTTCAGCCGGAACTGGAAGTGGGTTTTCACTAAGATGGAGTTGCACCACCGGGAAGCTGTTCAACTGGGGATCTGCGAGTGGTATTGGTGAAAGAGAAGAGAGAGGAAGAGGAATTTTTCTGTTTCTGATCCTCATGGCTTCACAAAGATAAGATTCTAACTCTTAAAAGGAGTTAGATTTGAGGGAGAAAAGCAAACGGATCCTTGGCAAGAATTGATGATTCTTCCCCCAAAGCTAGATTTATGTCCTCTCTTAGAAAAAGGAAGACAAGATGAGGAAGAAAGAAGGAGAAAGAGAGTAAGTGCAAGAAAGAGCCCAAAAAACTACAACAAACAAATAACATCAAGACCAAGAAACAAAGTTTTATGGTTTAATAAAACAACAACATAACACAACAAAACACAATAAGATGAATGTAATTAATTTTCACTCCCTAGCTTTTATTCGTTGCACCACACAAAGGTGGGGAATAGGAATAGTATAGTAATAATGCTTGTATGGGTGAGAGAGGCTTGCACGTATGCAGAGACAGAGGCAAGAGATAGCACGTGTGGGTTGATGGGCTAAGCAAGTAGCCGGTGACAGAAAGGGGAATATTGGGAAAAGAGGCAGTGTGGTGACGAGGATAGCCAGGATGGACGATGTGAGAGATGGAGTGTCCAAAATCAAATGATTGGACGTTCGTTCTTGCTTTGAATTCCATTTATAATTGCAAAGAAAAATAACTTGGAATTCAATCTTTTTAAATAAACGTTTAGATTCATTCTATTCCTTGTTTATTGAAAAGAATGAATTACAAATTTTTAATGCAAATACTAACTTAGAGTTAAATAGGATTTTATATTAAATTTTGGAGTCAAAACTCAAAAGAGACAAATGGAGATTAAAAATTAATTTTTATAAATATTAACGTGAAAACTATTTTAAAAGCTCAAATTTTTCTTAAAAAATCAAAAACTCTACTGTTCATCACATAACAATGTTGAATTGAAGCTAGCAAATTTGACTATAACCTCCCAAAAATCATGTTCAACCTAACGAAATGCTTAAATTGTTGATAAGTTTTTACAAGTTTACTTTTGCTTCTCCTTTTCCACTCTGACACACAGGACACGAGGCCTAGAGCACAAACAGACAACCTTAGCCATGTGAACTGGAGGCTATTCTTATTGCATGCCACAACACACTACACATTGCACCCTCACAGAATCAATGTCTCCAAACACAAATGCCAGAAGTGTGTCTCATAATTTTAACTTTAGAACTACATTTCAAAGGATTGTCCACAGAGCTACATATAGACAGGGACATCATCTCTCTTCTTATTGTTCTTGACCAGCTGCCAAGGTGGATTTTCTTAAAACAAAACATACTATGTTTAAGGTTTGACAAATATCCACTAAAAACCTATAGGAGGGACATAGCCAACCTGTCAGCCCAACTTATCTGGACCAGTCGCCAACCAAAACGTGTTTGTTTACACACGCGCCTTCCAATGAGGGCTTACTAATCAACGTTTTTGTAGTTACTTTAATGCTAAATTAGTCCAATTTGTGAATATGATGTGAAGTCAGTCCTCGTTACTGTATCACCAAGTACCAGTCCAGCCATTACCACCGAAATCAAAGTCAAATCTCCAGAGTTGAAGGATAGAAGGATGATATTGATTAGATTACTGCTCTTTGTCATATCTATATATAAATATTAGATGTATAACATACTAATCCTGTCTACCTAGTGGGGACAAGAATTAGACAAAAAGAGTTCCAATTTGTTCATTTTAGGTAACTCAAAAACAAAATATCTAAATATGGGAGCGATAACTATAGATGCTAATGTTTCCTCAAAAAAAAAAAAAAACTAAAGATGCTAATGACAAATGTATCGCAGAGACATTGTTCTTCAACAAGAAAACTCGGTATCATTAATTCGTCTTAATTCTTTGATAATGACAAAATTTTAACTGCAAAACCTAAGACCTAGCTCCAATTTAATTTGAAGTCATGGATACATATTATTGTTCCCCGAGAACATTCAAATTGATGTGAGCCTCTCTGGAGGCATCTACCTACCTACGTGCGACTAACTCGTAAGCTGCTATATCCAAATCCCTTCTCTAGGTTTTGCTCCTTACTTGATCGCAACTTGAATAAATTACTTTTGAAGTGTAACTAAAGTTGATCAATCTGCCTTCAAAAAGTCGCATATTTTATGTTCTGGATGGATTTCTCATTACTGTAGCTAACTGAATTAAACTTATACTTTATTTTCTTCTCATGGTTTCACGTATGTGTTTTGAAGCACAAACATATCAAACTCTCATCTCCGTACATGTTTACAAATATTGTATTCTAGACTTTCCTTTGTGGAAAATTTAGGGAAACAAACGAGTCAAGTCAATAGTCAAACTGATCCTAGTTTTCCAAACTCAATTCATCACAAAAAATCAATAACTCTCTAAATGATCACATTCATAAATTAAAATTCACTAGTTTATTAAGTTTAAAGTTTAACCATAGTTTAATTTCGACTCGCTTATTATAAGTGAGCGCAAATTCAATAAAATTGAACTCAAAATTAATAGAACTTTTTATTTTAAAAAATTGCTCTCTATTTGAAATTGCAGAATAAATTTAAATATAGTTTATAATAATTATTACATAAGCAATTTTAAATATTGAATTTACATGAGATTTATATAAGTTTATTGATAAATAATTAAAGAACAGAATTTTTTCGTACATAATTAATTTCATTACCAAAAAAGCCTAAATCAGTTCTTTTAGCACAAATATGTAAACAAAACGTACGCACATAGTTTTACCTAGGGGTGGAAATGAGTTGGCTCATGGACAAACCCGCCAAATTTTTAAAATGATTCTTAAAAAATTAAAAGTATAAAAAGTCTTTCTTTAATTGAGTCCAGCCTAGGCTGCCCAAGCCCAGGCTTACCCAAGACCTAACTCTTCTAAGTAAACTAATGTCGTTTTGTTTAAAATAGTTGAGTCTCGAGTCGGTCTAGGCTTAAAATAGCCAACCTATTGTCATCCCTAATTTTACCGTCACAAGCAAGTGAATCAAATTCTGACAGTGCTAACAAAGGAAGGGGATCAACGATCTAGTGATAAGCTAATGCCACTACTCCATGGAAGAAGTTAAGAATATCACGTTATAATTTGGACAACAAATACTAAACTGTGTAATATCAATATTTTCAATACATTATCAACACATTTAATAGTGCAACTAATTAAAATAAGCTTTGTAACTTTAAAGCATGTATATATAATGAGGTTAGAAAATTATCTTTTAAAGATGATAAAACTTGATTAGAAGTCATCATTATTCAATTAATTGTTAGGAGACAAAAACAAACATAATGAAAGAGGTTAAGGTTCTTTGAATCCAATTCACCAATTTATTGCATACATCACCATAACATCCTTAAAAAAATATATCAATCATGCTAACATACCATTTTGTGGGCAGCCACAAGTGTAATGGTAAGTTTAGAAAATTAGAAAATTGACTCAAGGACTTAAAGAATAAGTAACAATATATTGTCTATCCTATAAATGATATGATGTCACATGCTCATAGTCAATATGATGACTATCATTACGTTATGTTAGTCCACATTAACTAATTTAACAGTTTCTCACTTAGATTTTATAACCATATCATAATGCTTTCACAATAATATGTATAGCCAAACTAATCATACACAACTAACATACCAATAAAAGGTATAGGTCATGTATAATTATTCCAAAAGAAAGGCAACAATATCAATATAGATTCAACATAATGAATATTCCATTAATCTTCTAACGAGATGTAAAACTTATATTATAGGCCTTCCCATCATGAAGCCAAATTGGTTTTTCCAAATAGAAGCCTCCTTTCTTACTCTCTTCTCAGTCATCTTCTCCTATAATTTTATGGTGTGACTAAGTAACTTGATGCCTCTATAATTGTTATAGCTTTGGATTTCCCTTTTATTTTTTATAAAGGAAATAATATACTAAATCTCCACTCATCCAACATTTTGGCAAACTTAAGGATCATATTAAAAAGCTTGGCTAGCCAAGTAAGACTCTCTTTGTCTATGCTCTTCCAGACCTTTATGGGTATTTGATCAGGCCATATTGTCCTTATACTCTTCATATTCCTCAATGATTTTTTTTAATTTCTTCCCTTATAATTTGTTGCCAACAATTAAAGTTACGAAACCTCTTAGACGTGCTAAGGTCACCTAAATAGATGTTATCCTCTACGCCTTTGTTAAAAAGGCTATAGAGGTACATCTAATAACATCTCTTAATATCATTTTTAGCTATTAGCTTGATTTAGGTCTCTCGATTTTCATTCCCTAGCTCTCACCATCTTAAAAATATCCTTTTCATCATCTTTAGTTTCCAATCATTTTATAGTTTTTCGTAAGCTCTACTTTTAGCTTGTGAGATTATCTTCTTCGCATCTTTCTTTGCTAGTTGATAACTTTTTCCATCACCTACTCTCTTCACCTTTATGGTGCTATCCAATAGAGCATTATAGATAGCCTCCTTGATCTTAAATTTTTTATGTACATCTTGATTCTACCACCAAGACTCCATCTTACTACGCCTAGACTCTTTAAAAACACCCAAGGTCTTTATAGTTATATTCCTTAAAAAAGTAGCAACACTCTCTCATATCTGGTTAGCATCTCCTAGTAATTTCCACTCTTCTCCATAAATTAATCTATCCCTAAATTGTTTCACCGTATCTCCTTTTCAAATTCCACCATCTGACTTTGGTACTCCTCTTATGACTTCTCTTCTTCCTCCAACCCTTAATAATAAGATCCAAAACCAAAAATCTATGATGAGTTGACAAGCAATCATTAGGAATCACCTTGCAAATCCTTGCAATTAATTCATTCACTCCATCTTATGAGGAAGTAGTCAATTTGTGTTTTCTGATTTTGTTCTTAAAAGTCCCCAAGTGCTCCTTGTTTTTCTGGAAAAACGAGTTGGCGAATGCTACCCCAAAGTATAAATAGTCCTGCTATCATTCCTTTCACTATACACAAAACCCTCATGAGTCCATGAGTATCCATCTTAGGTTGCTCCTATATGACCATTAAAGTCTCCTTCTAGAATAACTCTTTCATTAAGGGGGATTTGTTGAATTACCTTATTTAGCTCTTCTTAGAATTGTTGCTTAAGTTGTTCATCCAATCTTACTTGAGGTGCATAAGCACACACCATATTTAAAACAACACCTATTCACCATAATCTTTAAGGAAATAATCCTATCATTAGTCCTTTTTACCCTCACAACATGATGTAAGAATTCTTTGATAACCAAGATACCTATACCTA
>JAOQMR010000005.1:29415117-29425559 GCA_027563865.1 Erythroxylum pelleterianum
GATCGATCATATAACTCATCACCTTAATCAAACAATCAATTAGGTTCTTCATATAATGCATGAAAAATCCATTTTCAACTTTATCACATTCTCACTAATTCAATCCTATCCATTTAATCTCTTTTCAAATTCTCATGCATATCACTTGTACGCATGCGCCCATGTAAGATCCTAATACTGGCGCTCTGATACCATAAATGTTGGGACCCGATTTTGGAACCAGACCCTAACTGGAAAAACGGAAAACAGAAACGGAAGCAAACGAAAAGTGAAAGCCCAAAGCGAAAGCGAAGGGCCAAAAGCAAAACGAATATCATATTGGAATCAAAAGCGTACGGAAGCGGAAGGAAACATCAAGCAAAAAACAAAGCGGAGAACGAAGACGAAAAGCGAAACAAAAACCAAAATGGCGGAAATGAAAGAACGGATTTACAAAATTCCGACATCCGAAAGAGTACCTTAGCAAAACGTAGCGTTGGAAACCACACGACACACTCGGTCTAAACTAATTCAAATTGGTATAAATTTTTTTTCTTTCTCTCTTAATTTTATTCATCTTTATACAACCTCATACAAAGAAACTCAATTTCCCATTTAGAAATTCATCAATTCCAACCATCTCAAATCATACACAAAAAGCACTTCAAAAATTCCAATCCATCCACACAATTCATCGGACCTCCTATCTGGAACCCCAGCATAAATAAACACAACCAATCATCATCATATACATAGCACTTCAAATAATTCTCAATCAATAATCAAATTCCTTGGACCTCCTGTCCAGAATCCAAACACAATCAAACACATAATCATACCCAAGGCACACTCACATTCATCTCATTTACATATCACAACCATACATAAGTTTACATTCCAATTCCATACGCAAAAATCCATAATTCAAGTCCTTATACCAATTCATAAATCATTTACATAATTCCAAGCTAATTGCATCACTAAAACAATAGTGGCATTTTCAAGCCACAAATACAACATCAATTTCATAAACTAAAATACAAAGATACAAGAATCTCCAAAAATATACAATATAAGCCTATGCCCTCATTGTTACAAAAATCCAATTTAAACAAAAATTCAATCACAAACATAACGGACGAACGTCTTGTCTCTCTTTCATCCGATCTCCATCATGATTACCTGGAGATAGGGATGAAAGGGGGGGTGAGCTTTATAGCTCGTGAATAACATGTTTATAAATCGAAAAATAAGCAAAAATTATTTTTCAAAAATGTTTGCCATTTTATAAAAATTTCCTAGAAGAAAATTCATTAGATGCTTATTTTTCAAAATTTCTCAATTTATCAAAGATTTCATGAACAATTTAAGAACATGAATGCATCACATTTATTAACAGAAACAAAAACATATAACACATCAAAAATGGTTTGGGTCGGTCGAGGAAAACAGAACGTACTACACAGTCCCGCATAGCGGTCCTATGTAGCCGTGAACAGAACATACTACACCTTCCCGCATAGCGGTCCAGTGTAGCCGTGAACTTATGGGAGTCCTTAAAAGGAACTTCAATGCCACTAGCGGGCAGGCGGGCGATGCCTAGACAAGTGCACTTGACCCTCTTATGGGACCTAACCAAACCCACATAACACATTTCACACATGAAAATCAAACTGCTCGGAGGCATCTTTCAAAAACTAAATTCTTATAATCATGTCATAATCAAAAACAAATCCATTCATAATATCACAATTTCACATAGTAAAATGCGTAAACATTCACAAACAAGGAATGCAACAATTTTCATAATTCATCAATTCATTCATAAATAATAAATTTCAGAAATTTTATCAATTTATCAAATCATTGAAAACAATGAATTTAACCTTTGTAACAATTTTTCAAAATCATTCGAAAACAATAAAATTCGAAAACCCTTTCTTTCGCTATCTTGATTTTTCAAAAACACATACATAGCTTATAATTCAGATTATAAACATGGCACCCACCTCATATCCATGCTAGAAACTTGTCCAAAGGTTCAATTTCTCCAATGCCTCATTTAAATCCCGTAATTCATGACAAAAGCCCTACTCAATAAACATCCAAAATTGAACATCACATAGGGCAAAATCACCAAAATTTACTTTAGAAAACCCAATCCCATAACATTCTTAAGCTATCTAAGCCAAAAACTCATTAAAAACTGAAAGATCAAAAATCGACTCTTACCTTAATCTTCTCCAATTTCGAAATTTCTTGGCTCATGTTGGAGCTCTCATCTTTCTCCACCTTTTTCTCTCTTGGATCCACACCAAAATCCTTCTTGAAGTCCAAGAAAATGAAAACCTAACCTTTTCTTTCTTCTTTCTTCTTCTCCCATCCGAAAGCTCTCTCTTCCTCTCTTTTCTTTTTCCCTCTTTTCTTTCTCATTTTCGTGCATTTCTTCCTTCTTAAACAACAGCCACCTTTCTTCTTCTTTAATGAATGCAAAAAGACCCTTATGCCCTTCCATATATGCCTTATAACTTAACAACTTAAGTAACCTTCCAATTTTGCCCTTCATGCCTCCTAACACTTTAATTTCTAACACTTTAATTTAAAATAATACAATAAACTTATGTTATATGATCTTACTCAATTTAACATGTTAATTACTCACATTAATATGCTAATTAAGTCCTCAAAATCATAAAATAAATCAAAGTCTCAAAATTCATTAAATCATGATTTTCTTAGGACATTTTTCACATCATCCAATTGAAGGAATATGCTAACATTTCCTTCTAGAGAAGTGTTCCTCATTGCATTACGTTTCTAAAGACACAAAAAACGCTCAATTCGGTTCAGAAATGAAGAAGTTATGGCCAAAATACTTTCAGCTCTTACTAATCCAAGACTGAAAATTACACCTAACTTCACTCCAGAAATTGAATATCTTAGGGTCTAAATTGAAATTCAATTCCTTCATATGACTTTTAGCCCCATGTCTCTATTTTATTTTGCAACAAGAATCAGTTCAATTGGATCTCTACACATCAAGAATTTATCAAAATATTAAACTATGTTCAGAAAATTATCCCACTCATAACCTTTTAACCAATCATCTCACTTTGACTCAATCAATCATCCTCAATTTAATCTCAAAAATTCATAATTCTCCATAGACAGATAGAGGAATGTCTTAGGAATCCAACGCTTCAAAAATCAAGTCAATCGGATGTCGGACGGAAAAGATATAAGCGAAAGAATGGAAAATTTTCAAATAAATAAAAATTAAAAACGCACAGCAGCCGGCTTGCGGTCGCGATTGGCTCGGGAGAAAAGAAGCCGGCTCGCGATCATGAGCCATCTGGCTCTGAATTTTCCTTTTCTTTTCTTTCACAAAACTACAGAACTTCAAAAATTCATAGTTTTTCACTCAAAACTCCAAAAATTGCAAATCTGGTATCATTTGAAAGATAAAAGGAAACTTTACAACTTCCATGAAGGACTTAAAAACAAATTTCTTTTCCTAAAGGGTTAAAAACCTACTCAAACTTTCTGTCCAAAATCATGTCACCCTAAATAGTCACATAACTTCTAAAATTTCTATCTTTCAACTCCAAGGTCCAAAAATGTCATATTTTATATCAATGCAAAGATCAGAAAACAACCCACAACTTTTATGAAGGACAGAAAAGTCAATTTGCCCTTTAAGGGAGTCAAAAACCACTTAAAAGTTTCTGTCCACTAATGATCATGCCAAAACAATAACAGAAACTTCTAAAAATCATAACTCCACATTCCATGGTCCAAAATTTCCATACTTTACATCAATGGAAAGATCAAAACATAATCTAAAACTTTCATAAAGGATGCAAAAATCAATTTAGTCTTTAAGGGAGTGAAAATCTCTTCCAAAAGCACTGCCTATAAAAAGACATTTCCAACAGTAACTGTATTTTTCCAAACCTTATATCTTCTTATTCTTAAGCCCAAAAATGACATATTATACCTTAATGAAAAGATCAAAACCTAAACTACAATCTTCAAGAAGACCTTTTGGTCAAATTCTCACTCTATGAGGGACAAAACTTTACTCGAAGTTTCTGCCCACAGATTTCATTTTGACAGTATCTCCCCCAAACTTCAACCACCCAATTTCTAAAACATCAGCCAATTTTTCAGCACCTACATCTCACTTCAATATCTTACATCTTCCAACCTCCACATCCAAAGATAGCACATTAAACATCATTTGAAAGCTATGAAGCTCCTCTACAAATCTCAAAAAGACTACTTGCTTCAATTCAAACCACAACAATCCAGAAATTGCTTTAAACCACAGCACACATAAACTCACCTTTTTGTACGTTTTCCAAACAATGCAAAGTCATGATTGAAGCAAACATTGGCAAAACACAATTAATCCCAAATGACTTTCAGTAATATCAAAACATAAGTTATTACAAAGCTTTAGAGGGCATTTTGGCCCTAATACATCAAAGTCTCCAAAAAGTCAACTTACAAAGAAAAATCACATGAATAATTTACCACAAATTCCTCGTTTAATTTTCATTTGATAATTCGAAATTCCTATAAAAGATCGGGGTCCAACATATTATGCCATTTACTTACAAGAACTTTCCCAATTTGGCCTTGTTTTGTCTTTTATGTCTCTACTCTTTCAACCCACTTAACACCACCTAATATAATTCGAACACTTCATTCTAACCTTTAATTTCTACATTCAATACCCCATTCATACTTGCTAATTTAATGACTCAACTTTAAAAATAATAAAACAATTAAATCAAAATAAAGAATAAAAAAATTCGGGGCCCAACAAAAAGTAATGAGGAATATATTTCCCTAAATCATTATCATCAAATGACATAATTGTGTAGGCAACCCCGTCTACTTAGAAGATGGCTTCACTAAATATTAATGTATTTGATAGTGATAGAGAGTATGCCATTTTGTTTTCCTAATAGTTAAGGAAGAAAGTGTTAAATACTAAATTTGCATATGTTTTTCTTAAAATTTATCTTGATTAATTTACATTTCATATTTTTATTTTCTTGACTTGTTTGTCTAAGGCATAATATTTGTAAATATATATTGGACCATATGCTATTATGATTTTTTGACAATTTTCCTTCGTAATTCTCTAAATTTTTTTGTCTGTTAATGAATGGCTTATTTGATAAATGTTTCAATCTAATTGAATGATGGATGAGATTATAAATTCTCTTTCTACCTTATTGATTAAACTGCTTTAACCATAAGTGCGTAGTGTAGCTGTAGTTAGCACTGTGAGCACGGATTGATCAATTTAACAAATTGTGGTGATGGTTATTAATCAAATTCAAAATTAAAATAATAAACAAAAATAATTCAATAGAATTGATTATATAAAATAAAGACTAAACTAAGAAACATTCAAAGAAGACAATGGTACCTAGAATTTGAATCCCTATAGGACTTCTCATGTAATTAGGACTTCCAATGTTTAGAGTATTTTGCTTGATTATTTGAGATTTTTTTATTATTTTTGGTAATTATTTTGTTTATAATATGTTATTAGGTCTCAATTGCCTTCATGGATCAAAAGGAGAAGATTTAGGATGAAACTGAGACAAAAAAGATTGAAGAGTTAGAGTTATTTTGGAGGGATACGCCCATGCTAATGAAAGACATGCTCGTGTAAGTTGTATACATATCCACGTGAGGAACAGTGTATATCTTTGTGAGCATGTACTACTTTCAACATATTTTTTCACTTATGTGAAAGTCGACATGCCTATGAAAATTATGTACACGGTCGTGTCCACTACCTACGTAAGAGTTTTTGAATATGTCAATACATGATTTTTAAAGGGGATTAAGGGATACGGTTGTGTGAGTGCCTGTGTCTACTCCAAAATCTAAAATTATAAAGTATAAAGGCAATTATAAAAGTTAATCAAAGTCAGGTTTTAGAGCTAAATTTGGAGTTCTGAACAAAATCTTGAACCTTGTGACGACAGAAAAGCAGAGATTGATCAGAGATCTCATAGAGTGCACTCTTCCATCAAAGTTTTTTAGGGGATTATATTACAGAAAAGTGGAGATATAATGGATTTTCAATTTTAATTCCTTTTTTGAAAATTTGGTTTTATTTTCTATTTTTATGAACTAGGTTTGTCTAATGCCCAGGTAGGATGACCCTAAGTTGGGTGAACATTATGATTTAGTTCTTAATTTAATGTAATTTGATTGTTTATTCACTGAGATTTAATTATATGTTTTTATTCTTTAATTAATATGTCTAAGATATTATTTCAATATATGATTTCACATAATTGAGATTGAGATTTGCAGGAAAGAGTTGTACGAAAACTTAAAGATAGGTAGACTTAAATCCTCTAGATTATGATCAAACCTAAAAATGAAATTCACTAGTCAATTAACACAATCTTAAGGGTTTTAACTAGAAAGATATTTCAGTTAATCAATGAAGGATTTGTTGTTAATAGTCATAAGAAAGAAATTAGGAATATCCATAATGCAATGATCAGTAATTTAATTGCATAAGAAAGGGTTAATACTTAAGAAATCTTAGGTGGGATTCATTACCTATGTACTAGTAATTTGATATTGATTAATTTTTACTATCCTCTGCATTCTTGTTTATTATTATGTTAAACTTTAGCTTAGTTTTAGTTAAACAATCATCTCATTTGATTGTTAGATAATATAAAAGAGGTAATTACTAGTACTTGTAGTGGGATCGGCACTCAATATTCACAATCATTATACTATAGTTCAATTGGTGCACTTACCTATGAGATCTATAGGGTAGGGATCAGTTATATCAAGATTTTGGCATCACTAGTAGGGACTACATATTAGGAAACCTTGCTTTTATTAATCTAACCATTTTAATATTTTCTTTTCTTTTTAAATTTTATTCATTTATTTATTTTTAGAGCTCTCCATCATAATGTTGTATTTGTTGCCTATTTTTAGGATTTGAGACTCATTGTCATAGCCACTAATCACAGTGGAAGGATGGAGAAGATAGTATTTGCATGGGGATTTCGGTATGTCATCACTATTGGCCTACTTAGAAGCTTGGAACGAGAGACAAGGTGATATATATTCAAAAACTTAATTGATATATATGACGTATGATGACATTTATTTGGTAACTAATATAATCATAAATGTCAAGCACCATAGTATATGTAGGAGCATTTAAAATGCATGGAGAACTAGCCTCAGGACATCTCATACGAGAATACATATAATCCAAAGTGGGGCAATTCTTATAATTGTGAATGGAAAGATAATGCTTCATTTGGATTTTTATAATAATAGCAGTAAGAGGAGTATCCACATCTTGAGGACGCCCTTATAAAATTCATCGCATCAACTAAGACTACACTCTATAAAACCAAAAAGTTAGGGGTTTTATCCGGATATACTGAGCCAAATTTGGTAGAGCATGTAAACTCTATAATTGTATAGAATGAAGAGGAGTTAGAGGTTGAAGACAAGGAGCAAATTGTTATTTAAAAAGAAAAGGAAGACAATAAGGAAGATAAAAAGTAAGAACCAAATAAGGAGGATATAATGATTGGCATCTGAAGTACGAAAAGCTATTACTTCCCATAAAAAAACTATCAAAGTCAATCAAAGATCTAGTGGACTTTACTCTTCCTTACTTTATTAACAATTTGTTTCTAAAAAGGGCATTATTTTATTTACTTGGTTATATTAATTTGATAACTTATGTCCTCATTATCTTACAGCATATAAATTATTTGTAGTATATCAAACCCTTATATAGGAAAGCAGGTGGAAACAAACCTTTTATTATAGATCCAGGTTGATTAAGGACATGATGGGTACATTTAGCTAAGGAAGCTAAACAAACGTTACTTATGAGATAATTCAAGGATTAGTATAGTTCGAATCAATTTAATTTTTTCATGTTGATTTCTTTATAGATTATTTTTATGATTTCATTAGATTTTTATTTTTTTATGTTAGGCTTATAAGCATCCTTAACGATTTTTTTCTTAAATTTTGTGTCTTTTGTGTGTTTTATTTAATTTTCTTGAGATTTAATGATTTTTTTTTTTGTTTTTAGGAATCTATAGGCACAAACAAATTTGTCCATGCCCATGTACAAAATTACGTTATTTTATGTTTGGCAAGGTCATAGTTACTTACACGATCATTACAGACGGCCATGTCCATACATGGAATTTTGAAAAAAAAAATTCATGCGACCACAGTGAGTTACAAAGGTGTAGGACACATCCGTGTCCCAGAATCTTTCTGGCGTATGTGAACTGACACAATTGTGTCCCCACTGCACACATTCACAGTTTACATGATCAGGGATACGGTCATGTATTTTATCTGTGTAAGTCTACGAAGGCTTTAAAAACTCTAACCTTCCCATCTTTTCCTCGCTTTTCTCCCATATTGTGCCACTTTTACCTTGTGTGCCTCCTCACCCTAACCTAGCCCAAGCTTTTTCACACCATTTTTCACACCCCCACTTGATTTTTCATAAATTTTACATCGATTTGCACTTGGGCTTTATGTATTCTTCACATTTAAGGTTTGTTCATCTCCTAAATTGCTAGGTTTCACATTTGCTTCAATTCCCTAATTTTCTTCTTGTTTTCCAATTGTAAGTTGAATTTCATGCCCTTCACTATGGAATACTAAATTAATTGATGAATTGCAACATGGATTAGGTGAAATTCAAATTTGGGATTGTTGTTTACTCACTAGGCTATGTTAATTATCACGAGTTTCTTTAGATTATACATGAATTCGTGTTTTTCTTTCAATTAGTTAATTTTTAATTTAATTTTATACCCATTTCAAATATAACATAATGTAGGGTTTAGTTATTCATGTAATATATGTTTAGTTGATTAATTGTTTAATTCTAGTTGATTAATTGTTTACTTCTTTCTAAATATTAGGAATTGCATTAACTAATTGTCAAATTAATTTCCTTTTATTTTTTAATTGCATGTTTAATTATTTATTTAATTTTTAATTATTTTAATTTTCTATATGTTTTGTGAATTTCATTATTTTAAGTTTATTTTCATTTTTAGTCATGTTCGTTTTCACAATTGCATAACATATAGTGATTGTAAAAATAAAATATGGGGGAATTTTCCAATTTGGTATTTTTGTTCATTATTTTCTCACAATTTTTTTTTTGGTATAATGACAAGAAGAATAGAAGTAATGCAACAAAGGAGGGAAAAGGAGAAGCCTAAAAAATGAAAAAGAGGTAAAGGGTTTTCTAGAGAGCATAGTAGGGCTCATTCACCATCAGCTCGAAAGACTGTCGCACATCCACAGGCGCAGCATGAGACACTACTCTTTAATGTTGAAGCCCAGAAAGTGTAATTTCGGAGGCTAAAGGATATGAAATTCAGGACCGATATATGTATTAACTGGGAGGTGTTGAAACCAGTTGGTTTGGCGCAACAGTTTCGGGACTTTTATAAATGATGAAGCGTGGCCCGATTCTTCCAGATAATGGAGCCCACATACTGGGAACTTACACCTGAGCTATGCTCTTAACTTCTTTATAGAAAAGGGCCACTATAGCTGGAACCGATCAAACATAATCTACTTTCAGATGCTAGACGCCATGATGAGGATGATCTTCATAGACTTCTCTTTGATGATGGGGCTCCATGATCAAGACTTTGTAGAAGCGCAAAAGTACATGGACCTTCGTACAGACTTTTCATACTCGATGTGAGGCTCAATACTTCTAAAGCACCATCAATTTTGGAGGAGTACAACCCTAGCAAATCTAAGGCATCAGCCTTGTGACACTTGATACTCCGGTACATTAACATGATCCTTTGTCACACAATGAGTGGGCAGGGTGATAGTTTTGGTGTTGTTAGGAAAGTGGCGTGTTGTACCTATGGATCATGAGCAATCGGATGCTGATCCATCTGGGGTATACCTTAACCCAATATTTGTGGCATCTGAGAGAGGATATGAAAGTGAGCACTATGCATCGAGACTTAGATAACACGGTTGGTGATGAGGATGGGAGTCCTCGATAGACTACCATCGATGAGGTTGCTCAATAACATGGTTTCACTCGGCTTCGATATAATGAAGTATATACACATGGTGAGCAGAGACAAGGACTAACATGTGATATCCACAGATTGATTAGATTTCTAAAGGAGCAGGCAACTACGAGAGCAAACAAGGATTGTCCCAACATATAGTAACAGTCGAAAACAGACTCATTTTAGTTGTCATTGCCAATAAGAGATCCCGAGCAGTAGATTGGAAAAATATATAGGAGTTGGTTCAGCCGGAAACTGGCCGAATGGTGCGTTGCCGTTTGGATCTATCGATTGGCAACCTCCTGTGATGATTTTCACGTAGAATGCACCTGCAAAACGAACAAAGGCACGCCGGGGGTTGTT
>JAOQMR010000005.1:29438066-29471552 GCA_027563865.1 Erythroxylum pelleterianum
GAGAAGGCTGTAGAGAAAAACTAGAATCTGGGATGAATGATTTGTTGAGGAAAAGGTGTATGGATGAGAAAGCAAATCGTAAATAATAACAAAGCATTAAATATTACTAATTTAATATAATGACCCAATTTAATGAAAATCGAATTTAATTTAATTTTAATAATTTAAAATAATTATAATAAAAGAATTTGATTAATTTTAATTAATTCATATATATATATATAATACATATGACAAAATATACTAATAAAAATTATACTTTGTATATTGTTTATTATACTTTAAATATTATTTAGCATAAATAATTTTATTCTAAAATAAAATATAGTTAAAATTAATAAAAGTGCTTTTTATTTTTATGTTGCCAAACAGTCTACTGAATGAAGCTCTTTTAAAAAAGCAGTTTTTTTAATTGACACCTAAACAGTCAACTAACTTTTTAAAAAAGCTCTTTTCAGAAAAGCTCTACTGACAAAAGCTCTACTGATATAAGCTCATCCAAACAGGCACTTAGTTGATAAACACAATTAATTTTAGTTTTAAATTAAGTAATCTTATATCCAAATAAAATTTATTCAAGGCTTGAAATTGTTAAACTTTTTAACTATAGTTATAGTTTAATTTAAACTTATAACCAAACAAAGAAGCCTTCTTCTACTTCAGAAAACATAGCTCCTCATTGTCACCACCTCAGCCATCAAACCTCTCTGACATCATGCCAGATATTATCAGTGATGACAACTACCTAGCTACACTTCTAGCAAGCTCCAATGTCTTGTGACAACGGTAAAGATGATGGCATGCTTTGTTATGGCCACCGAAAATAAGGCTGAAGGCATGCCATTGATGTTGGTAGTAATGGAGTTCTGTGACTTCACATAATCAAGTTTGATGATCTGATGTATGAAGTTTTGCAGAGTGAAAAAATATTACATCATAAGTGCAAGTTTTCCATATCCAAACAAAAAAACTTGAAATTAATTCCATAATTTAGGGGAGCAAATTCTACAACCTACGCACATGCAAAGTTAGCAACTGACACAACTTTTTGAAAGAGTGTCGCAAACAAATTGCAAATGAATTCCAGTATAGACAAGCATTATTGAATCAGGAAAGAGAGAGAGTTTAGAATTCCAAAAAGAAAAGATTTAGAACTTAAGGGCAATAATTTACGAATTTTTATTTAAATCTCAATTTCATATTTCAACCTTAGTAATTAAAGATAACACTTTTCTAAAATTTCAGTCATGAAAACAATCAAGACAAGATTTGGTAGATAAATGTCACAATCATCGTGATTAAATGCTCTAATATATATATATTAGAGTTTTGGACTAGCAAAATCATCATTTATATGCATCATTGAGAATAAATTACTTACAAATTTTAAAATTTTTCTTTTTTTAAGGTTAAAGGACTTTTTGTAGAATTTCTTATTCATGTTTTCTATTTCTTGTTATCTTACATTCTTATCTCATTTGTTATTTTACAAAACAAAGTTTATTATGATTATGAAACTAGTACAACTGCCTGAACTTTTATAATAATCACAATGGATACTTAATGACGAGTGGTGACCATGTCCTTTTAGTTTTCATCCATATACATATTTTTCTTTACCAATTTAAGAACTAGTAAATATAAATCGATCCCTGTAAAATTCTTTCGAAATAAACAGAAACCCACCTTGGTAGCACAAATTCTTGTGCAATATTTACAATGATTCGAGCATTTGTAGTTGCAGACGTCCGCATATAGGAGCCCATACCCGCCCCGTTGTCATACCCGCCTTCATCTCTGTTGGGGATTTTTTTAACACCCCCATACCCGTACCCGTTGGGGGTTTGACCCTCATCGGGTACCTGTTTACCCGCTTTTTTTATAAGATAAGCTTATTTAATATGAATGGACTATTTGTTTTTCTTTTAAATTTTCATGCTACATTCATACATACATACTGAATTTAACATAAAAGAAACGAGTAAACAAAGATTATAAATTGATAGTTAGTACAAATCCAAGAGTAATTAAAAAAAAAGACAACAAATTACTATATAACGGGTAAACGGGTATGGGGGGTGGTATCCCCATACCCGTCCCGATACTCGACTGGTATTTTTGTTAACCCCCCATACCCGCCTCACGGGTAAAAATTTGCTCCTCATACCTGCCCTCGTTCGGGTAATTTTATCAAGTACCCATCAAATTCGAGTACAATTGTCATCTCTAGGCAAGTGCCTTGCCACTTAATTCCCTAAGAAATCCTCCACATCCGCAAAAGCCAACATTTTATTTTTATTCAATTTCATGATAATGAGAGTCCTAGTAACTTTTTGTATATTTTTTTAATGCAATGAGTCTCCAAGATAAGAAAGTCAGAAGAAAGAGCTGTAATTCATGAGTGTATATCATTGAACATTCGTATGCAGGCACTATATGATTGAACTTTCAACACCAGCTGACTTTCCTTGTCCAGTGTTTTTCTTCTATTGGAGATTAAATGAAAAGCAAAGAGAAGGTATTTGTCTTTGAATTGAAAAACCTGTGGCCTAGGATTATTCAAGGAATTCTAGAAAACTAAAATCCTACAGATAAAGTTGTCCCATGATTAATGGGATTTCATTGACTTTCCAACATTAAAACCTAGCACAATTTAAATATAACACGAGAAATTTTAAATTTATAGATGCTAAATGGCGGGATATTATTATAGTCAGATCCCAAAACTGTTGAAAATAAGTGTACACTTAAGTCAACTTAATATAACTGTAGCTCATTATCATTGTGTAAGTGAAAATTCCTACGTTTCAGGACTATCCAAAATTCTCACTGAGAAATGTATTACGGACCCACTTCCTTAACCTTCCTCTAATTGCGGAGGTATACCATTGAATTAGGAAGCAAGGACTCTTAGCTGTAACCTAGTTTAATTTAGTCCATCATATCTGTCAAGTAGAAATGATTGTTTACGAGAATATTCGCTATTTTCTTTAACTTGAACTCATTATATTAGTTTAAATAAAAATATGAATCAAGTATATATGTTATATTCCTTTTAAAGTTTACATATTAATACTCTAAATTCGAACACCTCTTTAATTAATCATACTCTAAAACTAATGACTATTCTTACTGAACAGTTTAGAGCTGACCAAAAACATATTTTCAAATATATAGTGATATGCTTAATTATAACCAATGTATTATACCTTTGCATTATGATAAATTCTAATAACAGTCAGTATTTGTTTTACTCAGCCCAGAAAAGAACTTATGAATTAGAGTAATCAATTGAGAAAAAAATCTAATAAGTGTGTTCCAAAAATATACAATGTACAAACTATATGTCAACAACTAATAAACTTCAAGAGAGAGGTCCCAGGACTTATAACAGTGAGAACATAAATACGAATCTATAGCAACTATAGTCTATATATACAAAACTTTAATTCTTACTAAATATGTTCTAATAAAATTTTCGACCTTCTAATTAATAGATGATTTTAATTTTAAATTTTTTCATTTTATAATCAAAATATCTTTTAAAATTGTATTCTTTCTAATATCATTAAAGTTAATTGATTTTTTTAATTTATGTATTAGAATTTTCTATTAGAATGCAAATGCTAAATATGTATATATATATATATATATATATTTTCATTCTGTACGTCTCTATTTAATGGAGTCAAATCTTATCGTTTTTTAACTGCTAGGTGATTTAATATGAAGTTTATTTTTAATATTTCTAACCTTTTTAGTATAATTTTCTGGATATGTTAGTTTTCAATAAATAGGTGTTAATATATATATATATATATATATATATATATATTAATCCAGAAAATTATGAGTATCTAAATTATCGAAACATTAACAAATTTTGGTTCAAAAACATATTTTCATGGATTTTAACATTTTGTTAGATTATTTACTATTCAAATATAGACTATAAGATATATTTAATACTATTTATGATAAAAACAAAGTGGGTTACAATTTACGTAAATGCTATAAATAATTTGTGTTCTTTTATTCGATGGTTGAAAAAAATGAATATAATGCATATTTTTTTATTAAAAAAATCTATAACATACAAGCTTATTTTACGAGTTTGCCCACGTGCATTTGCATATACATAAAATACTAGGTTTATACATTACAAATTTTGTTTACTTTTATAGGACAATCCCAAAAATCCAGGCTTGCAACCATTCAATTTAAAGAATAACTTGAAAAGGAATAAGTTAGACATCATTTGCATGGACCTTGGACAATTGAACATGGAATCAAGTACTTCTAGAATGGCTGACCATTTCAAGCAAGTTTTTTTTTTCTTTTTTGACGAAATTTCAAGCAAGTTATAATATTGTTTCATCGCCAATCACGTTACATATATATGTATGATCATTAATTGTGTCATAAATTGTGAATTAGTCTAAGCAATGTTTTTTGTTAATTACAAAAAAATTCAAACTTTACTTAATTTTACAATTATAACCCAACCTTTTAAAAAATAGCTATTAAATATTCAAAATTTTAATTTTTTTCAATTTTAGCCCGACATTGATATATATTTTCGTTAACGTTGTTAACGTAACTTGTCACATAAGAAAAAAAAAACCCAAAACATGTATACACGTCATACTTCATTAAGTTAACTAAACTACATCGTTTTGTTATTAAAATCTCTAAATCAATCTCCTTGTTTAAATAGTTAGAATTGAAAACACTAAATTAGTTCGTTTTTGCGCAAAAAGAAAGAGGACCTAGGATTGCATATTAGGATTCATTCAGATTGTAAAAACTATATCTTTATCGTCTCACATTAGCATGATAGAGTGTCATTATCGTCTCACACCGGCAGGTAGAGTTTGATTTAGGGATTTCAATCCCAAAACGACACTGTTTAGTTAAACTTAATTAAGTCTAACATGTATAAGTATTTAGGATTTATGTCTTATGTAGCAAGTCACGCCAGTAGCATTAACGGAAATACTACTTTAGGGTTAGAATTAAAAAAATTGAAAATTTAAGTATTTAATTGTCACTTTTTAAAGTTCGGATTATAATTACAAATTTGAATAAAATTTGAAATTTTTTTATAGTTAACTTTTTTTTATTGGGACAAATCTACCAACTTGATATGCTAACATGGTAAAACTATCTCAATTAATTGTCAGATTACAATCTGAGCTATCATACTGATCGGAATTGCCTAGTTCGTTGGCATGTTATAGCTCAACCATGCGGTTTATTATAATTAATCGTAGTTAGTACGTACCTGCATTACATTGACCTCAGGCATTTCTTCCTGGAAACGAACTCAGATTGTTATATGTTCAATTAATCCTGAAGCCGAACGTGGAAAGGTTCCTGTTCTGAATTCCTGGAAAGAAACTCTTATCACATTAGCTGTACAGTTTAATGTTTAGCGGTTGAAAGTCTTGCTATTCTTTTGTTCCTTAGACAATTTGTACCGCAACACTGCATTGGAATCTCGTACAATAATATTTTAGGAGAATATTTTAGGAGACATTGCAAAGAAAAAAAAAAGAGAAAACTCAAAGTGTCGGTATCAATAGCTAACAACTATGTTTATGTTCAAGCCTGCCCCCTTAAAAAATTATGAAGCCATAGACTTTGGTGCATATTAGCCGCTTCTTATGACCATGACAATTGTCTATATATTGCCTGGATAAATCTATGGGTAATGCAAAGATCGCTCCGTATAGATCCATATATTCCAAATTCCTAGAAGTGGAAAATAACAATGTTTCCTTCTTCTAATTGTGCTACTAGTAGTAGCTTCTTGGCAACTGCAATTGTTTTTCTTGGACTGGCTCTACGCCACTCTAATGCTCAATTGAACGCCACCTTTTATGCCACCACTTGCCCAAATGTGTCCAGTATCGTTCGTGGCGTAATTCAACAAGCTTTACAATCTGATACTCGGATTGGTGCCAGCCTTATTCGCCTCCACTTTCATGATTGCTTCGTGAATGTATTCTTCAAGCACATGATATCTCAGGAATTTACAATTTTATTTCTTGTGCAGTTACTAAGTTGCCATGTTTTGGGTTTACTGTTCAGGGATGCGATGCCTCAATTCTGCTAGATAACAGCACAAGCATCCTGAGTGAGAAATTGGCAGCTCCTAATGTAAACTCTGCTCGGGGTTTCAACGTAGTTGACAACATCAAGACTGCTACGGAGAATTCTTGTCCTGGAGTTGTCTCCTGCGCTGACATTCTTGCACTTGCTGCCGAGGCTTCTGTTTCATTGGTGAATCAATATCCAATTAATAGCTAGACTTATCCTAATTCTTAATTCTTTAATCTATTGGGATTCGAACTTGAGAATGGTATATAGGTTAAAGGAAATGTCATTCGGAAAGTAGCTCGTTGGTTTATTCTAACATATATCGTAATAATTGTCATGTCTCTGACTATGCGATTGTGCACATGGCCGTAGTCGGGAGGTCCTTCATGGAGTGTACTACTTGGAAGAAGAGATAGTTTAACCGCAAACCAGGCCGGAGCCAATGCGTCTATACCCGCTCCTTTTGAAAGTCTAAGCAACATTACTGCCAAGTTCTCCGCTGTGGGTCTAAACACTAATGATCTCGTCGCATTATCAGGTAAATTCCACGTCTAATTCCTGAAGAAATGCTTCGACTTTCTCAAATTATACACTCTTAAGTACTAGCTAAAGAACATGTTTATATGATTGAACTCTAGGTGCCCACACATTCGGGCGTGCTCAGTGCAGAACATTTAGCAATAGGCTCTACAATTTTAGTGGGACTGGCAATCCTGACCCTACACTAAACACGAGTTATCTAGCGACTCTCCGGCAAATATGTCCACAGAATGGGAGTGGAACTGCACTGGCTAACCTTGACCCAACAACCTCAGATGGTTTTGACAACAATTACTTCACCAACCTTCAAAACAACCAAGGACTTCTCCAATCAGACCAAGAGTTATTTTCCACTACAGGCGCTGCTACAATAGCTATTGTTAACAGCTTTGCTAGCAGCCAGAGTGCGTTCTTTCAGAGTTTTGTTCAGTCCATGATTAACATGGGAAACATCAGCCCTCTAACGGGAAGCAATGGAGAGATTCGATCGGACTGTAAGAAGGTCAACGGAAGTTAGGCAATAATATATATATATATAAACGAAAGCATATCAAGCTTTGAAGCTTTATGCATTTCTAATAAGAGAAGTTGATTTCTTCAAGGTACTTTGTTGCAATTTGCAAGCAGTAGCTGCTTACGACTTTGACCGAGAAGTTTACGTGCGTGCTAAGGAAAATTTGTCAAAAAGATTTGGTGTGTTCGGTTTTCTATTATTATTATAATAGTTGTTGGCCAAAGGGATTATGCTATGGAGTCAAAGGGTTAGTCCAAAACTATTTGAACTTTCTGACGCAATTGCTTAACAGCCTCTAATAATTTATCTTCTTCTCTTTTTTCTGCGAATGCGATATAGTGAAAATTGGCTTTTGAAAGCAGCCAGGGATCAACTCCAGATATACTACTGATGATAAGAAAAATAAATACAAATAGCAACCAGAAAAATATTGGAGAAGACGTAATACTTGTTTGTTTCATCACTACATTTAATTTTTATACATTTATTTTCTACCAACAAACAATCTGAATTAGTTTTTTGGTCTTAATTAAAATATATTAGGTTAATTTTGGTTTACATTGGAGTAACCTTTTTCATTAATCTCTTATCTTATCTCACTTGAAACTCAGGAACTTTTCTACTCATCAAAAATATTAACCTCTAGAGTCTAGACTGCTACTTTAACTTTTATTGGTTAGATTATTAGAAAGTTCATTTGGGCACTATTTAAACACAAATAGCAATAAATTATAGAACTATTACAACACTCAATTTTATGAATCAATGGTCTGAAGGATTAGATATCCTATACGACTATCAAAACATTCGCCATTCACATCATTTAAATGTTATAGAAATAGTAAAATACAAGCATTTGAACAATTTTATGTTACGATATGCGTTGCAGCCAATTAATTGATTTAATTTTATATATGACATTATTATTTAATTAATAAAGACATTTTTATCTTTCTGTATTATGTTTATTGCATTTGATATTTTAATACAAAAGGAAAAATCTCTTAATAATTATTGTATAATTAAAATTACGATGAGATTATATTATGAGATTCAATTTTATTTATGTATTATTCTTAAATTGCTCATAGTTGTAGTTTCATCAAGATATGATATTGATGAAACGATAAAATTAACACATGTTATGTTTCTTTCTTATAAAGAAAGTAATTAATTTTATAAATTAAAATGTGGAGATAATTAAACTAATGTGAGTGCTTATTAGAAAATAAATTCACTAAACTAACCTAATTATGAGAATCTCAAATGAAATATTACTTATATGGTCTGTGGATTTCCTTATTATGATAGTTGTATAATTCTTCCTTAAAATTGAGATTACGAAGGTAGCTCATATGGAAATTAATGTGTTTTGAAGCTACTTATGAACTGTCCTATTTAAGATAGCTCTATTAGTAGTTCTTGGATGTAATATGAATGAACTATATGGAGATAGTTGAGTAAATCAATAAAATATTTGTCACTCGAAAGTAATTAGAGAGAATATTCCCATATTCTTGATTAGTAGTTATTTAAGAAATTATCTGGCAAGAGTGAATTAATATTTGAGAAGGTACTTTTAAATATCAATTATAGATCAACTACTAATTAGCAAAAATTAACATAATTGGATACAAAAGAGTATATATTATATTCATACTCTATTTAATTAAAACATTGGGTGATGAAATGATTAAATTATACATCATAACCATAGATAGACGGCTAAAGTCAATCCACTTTAATATTCTTGATATTTGGGTGGTCATGACATGTTACTAGATGTCAATCTTTATCTATAATTATAAATTATGTAATTAGAGAATTAAAGATAAATTAAAAGGAGTTTTAATTTATCTAATTCTAATTATGAAATATAATCATAAGTTATATCCATTCCCAATATATTAGAAATCTATTGAATCACACATAAAGAGCAGCTTAAAAGAGAAAATTTAATTTCAATTAAGTTAGACTTAATAATAAAGTTTGAGAAACTTTAGGGATAAAATATGAGATATTTGATTTTATTAAAATTCGACTGTTCCGTGGATACTGTTAGAGGTCAAATGCATGAACAACTTGTGGTTGACTCATTGAAAAAGTTTTACAACAGGATTATCGAATTAGATATGATTTTGTATTTTATTATTCGAATTTAGTTTCTTTAACCTACTCAATTATTGGAATTCGATCAAAAACCGTAAAATTTTATTTTTCCACTACACTCATAATTTGATCACAGTTGGTTTCCTAACAGTGGTATCAGAGCCTTCTTTAATTGTTTAACTTGAATTAATATGATTATTATTGATTTGATAAAAAATTAAGGCTAAAAAACTTAATTATTGTATTAAGGTTTATGATTTAATTATTTTCGAAATTGTTTTCTGAAAAAATTTTATGTCGCATCTCTTATCTACTTCTGCGCTAATGGTTCTTATGATTGTTTTATTTCTAGAAATTGACTTATTTTGCCTATGTGTCATTATTGGTTCTAAAATGCCCCATTTTGCTTCTTCTAGTTATTTTGTTCTAGAAAATTATAAATTTTGCATACCAAATTAGAAGAATGACGATTTATTTTTTGGTTGCTTTTGACCTATGGCGAACCATTGCTTATGAGGGACTAAACCAGGGCCAATCACCACTGGTGAGTCGCCTTTGTCGCTGACGATAACGAATTTTCACAATCACCACTAGTGAAGGGCTTTTTTCCCACAATAGATGATGCTTCGGGGTGATGGAGGACTCCAGTAGACGTGCCTTGGGAACTGGAAGCATGAAGCTCAGGCATAAGAGAGAAGTAGAGTAGTGAAGACAAAAAATAACAATAAACCCTAATTCTATAAAACGATGGGGCATGTATAAGATATGAGGCCCACATAGGGGACATGCATCTGCAGCAGACGCAGCCGCGGTGTGTGATGCACGCGTCTCACAAAAAGTGTTATGGCGTCCACACATTTTTTATTATTTGATTTTATATGTTTTAAGCCTTAATTAAATTAAATTAAATTATTAAAGATTAAATTTGTTTATATTCCTAATAAAATTGAAAAAGTGTTTTTCTAAATGTTTGAAAAATATTTCAAAGGATAATCATTATTAGGAATATTTTGGAATTGAGTTAATTTTTCAAGAAGTTGAATTATTAAATCAAATTAGTTATCAAATCAATAATTAAAAGTAAGAAACGTTTTAAAGGATTTATTTCATAATTAGATTATGTTAGAAATTATTAATATAATGAAATTATATTATTTCGATGGGACCAAAAAATTTTAAAATTTTAAATCCCTCAATTCAATATTAAGTACATTTTGGGAACTTAATAATAGCCTTTTATTATTTAAGAATGAAATTAGAGTTTTGTCTATTATAAGGCCTATTGAGTAAACTTAAGGGCTCTTTGATGCAAATATGTTTTATCTTAAATTAATATGTCTTATCTAAATTTGTATGATTTAGATGAGCAAACTCATGATCATATGGACTTAGAGAAGGAGTTGAGAATAATATATGATTTATTTTAGTAAAGAGTTGATAACCAACGAATCTAGGAGTCACATATATAAGATGTGATTGATAAAGTTTTTATCTACCTGATTTAAATTTAGTTGGTTTGTTACACAAACTTAAGATCAAATATTTTTTAATGGGATCTTATCCAACTATAAATTTATTTAAAAATTTCTTGATTTAATAGTGAGGGCTATTATTTTGAATAAAATAGTGAGGGTAGGTAAATATTTGTTAAATTCCTTATTTTATTTGATTTTATGATATAAACTAATACTTGCTCTTTTATGTCTTTCGATTATCCAAAGAAGATGAGTACCAATATGATGTTGAGGAGTGTTATAGATGCTAACAAGCTACCTAGACCTAATTTTGTGGACTAGTTTTGCAACTTTAGAATTGATCTTAGGCAAGAAAAGAAATCATATGTTTTTGACACTAATATTCCACCAGAGCCTAGTTCAGATGCGACCAATGAGGATTAGGAGAGATATCAACGTTATATTGATGATGTTAAATAAGCTACATGCGTGATGTTGGCTAGTTTGTCTCCAAAACTTTAAAGGCAACATAAGAATATGGATGTTCTTGCTATAATTTTACGTCTCAAGAAGTTGTTTGGTGCACAAAGCAGGGTGGAGTGGTGTCAATTCTCCAAAGAATTATTTCAATGCAAGATGGCGGAAGGATCTTTAGTGAACCTACCCGTGTTGAAGATGATCGGCAATATTGACAAATTAGGCCAATTAGATTGTATCGTGGACTATGAGTTGAGCATTGATTTGGTGTTACAGTCTCTTAGTTCGAGCTTTTCACCATTTTTTATGAACTTCCATATGAATCAAAAGGATGACATTGTCTGAATTATTGAATATGCTCAAGACTACAGAGGGGTGTCTTCGGAAGGAACCTAGTTCTATTCTAGTTGAGGATTCTTCCAAGAGCAAGAAAGGTCTTTAAGAAGAATAATAACAAGAATAGAAGGCTTCTGCTAGAGTAGGAAGCCAAAATGTGGTGTCAAAAAGAAGATGGCAAGGAAATATGTTTTCACTATGGAGTTAATCGACGTTAGAAGAGGAATTGCCCAGTTTATCTTGCTATTTTGAAAGATAATAAGCATAAGGAAGTTGTTTCTTTAGGTATATTTATGATTAAAATCAATTTTTCTACTTTTGTTCCATATTATTAGGTATTAGATATTAATGAATTTCTCATAATTGTAAGAACATGTAGATGTTAACATGGAGTAGATCATTGAGGAAAGGTGAAGTAGACCTGCAAATAAGAAATGGACCCAAGAGTTGCTGTATTAAGAAGGATCTATTTCTTATTTAGGTTTGAATGGATTTGACTTTCTTATTAACAGAGCTTGTTGTTAATCTACAACCAATAGTTCAATGAGAGGTAAAAGAATAACAAATAAATGAAATATGTCTAATTAAGGTTTAGGACGAGATTGAACTAAAGAACTGGGTCCTTATTGAATTCCCCATTTTTATCATTTTTAATGTTTTCTTTTATTTGTTTTCACTAGTTTAGTTTTACTTTATTTTGTTATCAAACAAAACAACCCAAAACCTAAATACCAATTATTTTCATAACAAAAACTAACTGAACATTCTCTGTGCGACTGACCTAGACTCACCACTACTATAGTAGTAGGTCTAGTTTATTTTGTGTAGTGTTATGACAAGTTACCAACTCCATAACATAATGGAGTATCTGAGAGAAGAAATCGTACTCTATTAGATATGATACGTTTTATAATGAGTTATGCAGTCCTTCATGTCTCCTTTTAGGCATATACCATTGAAACTACTACTTACCTTTATAATAGAGTTTCATCCAAACCAGTTGACAAGACAACAAATGAGATATGGACTAGTAGTAGACCAAGGTTGTAACATTTAAAGATTTGTGGATATGATTCTTATGTAAAGCATGCAATATCTTATAAGATTAAAGTTAAATTAGATAAATGCAAATTTGTCAGGTATTCGAAAGAGAGTATTGGATACCAATTTTACCATCCTCTTAAGCAAAAGGTGTGTGTCCTAATACGTGCTACATTCTTAGAAAGAGAATTTATTCTTAAGGAAATTAGTAGGAGTGAGGTAGAATCTAGAGAAGTTTAAAAAGCTATAAATTCACATCCAAATGAAACAAGAACCTCAAGTTGATACATATAATGTACAACTGAGTTCAAAAGACATATAGTCTATGACGCACTAGTAGGATATGTCATCCCCCACTAAATTAGATATACATATTGAAAAGGGGAAGGATAATGTATCAATCATACATGATGAGCCTACTGCTTTTAAAAAAATGGTGTCTAACATTGATTCTTTAAAATGGCATGAAACTGTAAGATCTAAAATGGAATCTATGTACATCAACCAAGTATGGACTTTGATGGATGCACTTGATGGTAGTATTTATTGGATGCAAGTGGGTTTTTAAGAGAAAAACTAACATCGGTGGTAATGTATATATGTACAAAGCAAGCTTAGTGGTTAAAGGTTACAAAAAGTAAACAAGGAGTTTATTTTGATTAAACATTTTCTCCAGTAGCTATGCTTAAATCCATAATTATCTTATTGGATAAAGTTGCATATCATGAAAATGAAATCTAGCAAATGTATGTCAAAACAACATTTCTCAGTGGAATTTATTGGAGGATGTATATATGCCATAACCTGAGGGTTAAATGTAAGAGATTTCCTAATCAAGTATACAAGTTGCAAAAGTCTATTTATGGACTTAAGCAAGCATTAGGTGGTTAGAATATCCATTTTGATGAGATAATCAAAGAGTTTGATTTTATCAAAAATTTAGATGAACCATATATTTACAAGAAGGTTAGTAGGAGGACATTCGTTTTCTTAGTGTTATATATGGATGAAATATTGCTAATTGAAAATGACATACTAATGCTTTAGTCTGTAAAGATTTGGTTAACTAAGAACTTCTTCATGAAGGATATAGGAGAAAAAGCCTATATTTTGAGAATAAATATCTATTGAGATAAATCAAATAGGTTGCTTGAGTTATCTCAATCCACATACATAGAAAAAGAGCTAAAGAGTTTTAGCATGAAGAATTCCAAGAGTGGATTCTTACCATGTCTTATGAGATTTCACTCTCAGAGATTATATGTCCTTAGATATAAAAAGAGATAGATAAAATGAATTGTGTCTGTGTTCCATATGTTTCGACAATTGGAACAATCATATATAGGAAGCTATGTACTAAAACAGATGTCTTTTATGCTTTAAACATAATAAGCATATTTTAAGCCAATCTAGGTGGGTGTCATTGGACAGTTGTAAAAAGCAACTTAAAATACTTAAGAAGGACTAAAGATACTTTCTTGTTCTATGAAGGAGTAGAACTAAGAGTTCAGGAGCATTCAAATGTTAGTTTTCAGTGAGATACAAATGATAATAGATCACAATTAGAGTACATCTTCACTCTAAATGGTGGTGCAATAAGTTGGACAATTCCTAAATAGTCAATCGTTGCAGATTCTACAACTGAGACAGAGTACATTTCAGTGTCAAAGGTGGCAAAGGAAGTAGTTTGGATCAAGAAGTTCATCACTAAACTTGGAGTTGTTCCTAGCATTGTTGAGCCTATAGTATTGTACTATGACAATAATGGCTCCATTGCATAAGAAAAGGAATCAATGTCTTATTAACGATGCAAACATGTACTCAGGAAATTTCACTTGATCAGGGAAATAGGGCAGGCTGTGGAAAGACATAACAATGGAACGAGTTCCCACTGAACCATACAAAGATAGTTGAATAAGTCAATAAAGGCTTCAGCACTCTAAAGTAATTAGAGAGAATGTTGTATTGTTTTTTATTAGTAGTGATTTAACGAATTCTCTGGCCAGAGTGAATTAAGATCTGAAAAGGCGTTTTTAAACATCAATTATAATTTAATTACTAATTAGAAAGAATGAACATAATTAGATTCAAAAGAGTAGATACACTATCCATACTCTATCTAATTGGAACATTAGATGATGAAAAGATTAAACTATAAATCATAACCATGCATTCATAGGTTAATTCAAACCACTTTGACATTTTTGATATTTGGATGGTCATGATATGTTACTAGACATCAATCTTGATATATGATTATAAATTTTTTAATTAGAGAACTAAAGATAAATTAAAAGGAGTTTTAATTTATCTAATTATAATTATAATTATAATTATGAATTATAATTATAATTTATAATCATTGTCAATATATTAAGAACTTAATGAGTCACACATAAATAGTAGTTTAAAAGAGAAAGATCATTTTCAATAAAGTTGGATTTCATAATAAAGTTTGAGAAGTTTTAGGGATCAAATATGAGATATTTGGTCTTATTAAAATTAAAATACTTATAATTAGAGTTTGACTTTAATTATAATTGAAATATTTAATTTTAATAGAAATTAAAAACCCTAATGCTTTTTGAATAAGCATAAGAGAGCTAGTACTCTTACTAACTCCTCTCAAGAGTTGAGTGCCTTTTAACTGTTTTGTGGATACTGTTAGAGATTGGACGCATAAGTAGCTCATGGTTGGTACATTGAAAAGTTTCATAAGGATTACAACAGGAATATCAAATCAGGTATAATTTCATATTTTATGATTAGAGTTTAGTTTTTTAAGTAATTCAATTATTGGCATCTGATTGGAAAATGTAAAATTTTATTTTTCTACTATACCCATGGTTCGATTACGGTTGGTTTACTAATAGTTTACTACCTTATTCTACTACGTATCAAAAATTTAAAGAAAATATTTCAAAAAGTTCAACCATCATCTAAATAGGAGATTTAAAATTTTATGAACTCAAAACTTCAACCAAATATTGCATGATTTAAAAGGGTTGATAACTTCATACATACAATGAATAAATTCATTTTATTTGACTATGAACTAGGAAAATATTGAATTGGCAAAGAAATCAACTCACTAGTTGAATTCACTAGATATGACCATACCAAAACATTTGTGACTAATTGGACCAAATCAATACATTGATATCTAGTATTATAAAAGAAAAGAACTTGTTTTACTTGAAGCAAAATAAATTCTTTCACTCAATTTATGTGAATTTTTTTTCATTTTTCGTAATACTACTATGGTAGAAAGAACTTCAAGTAACAACAAATTTGTAACATTTTATATTTCAATGCTTAAAACTAGTGTATTGCAACAGTTTTTAAAGTATTGCCTTTAATAATATTAAAAAGTAATGACAATAGTTATTTGTTGTCATATATTTTAAAAGGCAACAAAATTTTAAAAAAAATAGTTGCCTTAAAATTTTAGATATGAAAAAGCAAAAATTGTTGCTATTTTAAGCAATTAATAAAGTATTTTAAGGAATAAGTATAAGATTGATAATGAATTTGGTTGATTACACATTAAATAAAGCTCAAACCTAAGCTCCACTAAATTTATACATCATTTTACATAAAATAAATTTGGGTTTTAGGTTGGGTAACTCAAGCTCAAATGTTGCTTGAAGTCTAACTATTTTTTAAAAAAGTTAGAACTAAACCTAAATTTTGGTTAATTTGAGTTGTGTCAAGTTGAACTAAGTCAAGCCAGTCTGAACTAGACTATTTTGTCATTTTTAAACAAATATTGCTATTTCAAATATTATATCTTATATAATATTTTAAGGACAAAAAATAAAAGGAACTATATTTAACTTTTACATAGTAATATAAAGATAATCATTTAAATATGTATTAGATGATTATACATAATAGATAAATATATATTAGATGATTATACATAATAAAATAGGCGTTGGACACCAAAATCATTTCCGTCGATTTTTCAGCTTCTACCAAGAACTCTTCATTGAGGTGCCTTAAGTTTGTACCAGTCTCCTCCATTAATTGTACAGGTGTGGTAGAGTTAAAAAAGAAGCTGAAATTTGGGAGGCTCTATGCAAGTGGGTCATATTCTGGGTTTTGATTTTTTTCTTTTTTATCGTATTTAAATGCAAAACTAATTATTGTAGTTTTAATTTTATCTCTATCTCTGGTTTTTACTTTTCTCATCCAATGGCAATGATTTCTCATTTGTTAGTTTTCTCATCCAGTAGTGATGGCTTTCCCTATATCAGTTGGTACTAATTATTTGAAAAATTAGAAAAACTAAGAGGAGATTTTAGGAGGCATAGCAAATAACTCTTTAGGTTAACATGGTGTGATTTTGTAACATTTTTTATACCTTTCAGGCAACATAGCAGATAACTCTTTAGGTTAACAAGGTGTATTTTATAATATTTTTGATACCTTTCAGGTGGCATAATAGTAATTAATATAATTGAATAGCTTGAGGAAGGTGTCATTTAATTTAAAGGTGTAGGAATAGGAGAAGATGAAAATGGACACAAATGGTCATGGGTGGTCCGGTTCATTTTACAACCTTGCATTGTAGTGATAGTGATGGCTAGTACTACTCACATCACATGTTGCAACCCAAACCTTTGGTCAAGGTCACTACTCATAACAACATAATGAAATGACATTTTGTATTTCAACCCCACTTGTAGGGTCCAAAATAGTTAAATTTTCCCATATTTTCTATAATCATTTGTTCAGTTATATATGCCACATGATTCAAGTCCTAAGAGTTTCTTTTACATAAAACAATACATAAAGTCGAGAACTTTTTTTTTCTAATAAAGTTCAAACCTTGAAGCAATATAGTTGTTTTGAACATTGATTAGAATTTCTTATTTTGTGATACTGATATATAATAGAAGTTTTCATCTTTCATTATTACTATCAATTTACCTATAATTCAGGATCTACTCTATCTCTATCTTTATCTCTCATGGTCCATAAAGGACGGTGGCATGTGCAATTGAACACTAATTTATAGGTTTTCCTTTTGTTTTCAAATTCTTCCCACCTATTCAGATAGAACAAATTATTCTATTGTGGAAAGAAGGGAATTAAACTAGGGATATGACACTTCTCTTCTAATTATTAACTATCCTTTCCTCCAATTCTCAATACTCTTGTAGTTTTGGTTGCAATTCTATCCATTTCAAATTAGGTACATTTTGCAATTAAGATACTGCTAGATAAAAGCATTTGGTATCAAAAAAGGTAAATTTAACTTGGAAAGAAGCAAGCAACTAAAGGAGGAGCTAAAACGTTCATTGATTTGTAAAAAATTTCCATCAACTTTTCATTAGTAAGTACAAATTTGCTTCATTTTGTAAGATAAGTTTTGAAAATGTCTTTTTATATGTTTATTAGGTTGTTGATATTAAAAGGACACTTTTAGTTTCAAGCATATTGCCCATAACATTTCCTACATTTATCGTAACATGCTACCCTTTTACTTTAATCACTTTTCAAAATCACAATCTAGCTTTTATTGAATTTTATAATTTTGTTATACCTTCCAAATTCACAATTAGATGACTTTTACATTCAATAACAATCTTTAATTATTTCTTTTCCTACGTATATTATTAAATTTAAAATTTTAATCTCACAAGCTCTTAGTTTCATGATATATAGTAAAAACATATAAGTTCATTACGCATGTTTTTTGCAGGTTACAAAATTACTACTAAAGCATTAGGATTTAAATATATTTGAAGTAAAACCCAAAATTGGCAATCTTATTGTTATTGCGATACTTTAAGTACATTTATCTAAAACAATCTACTAGCTATTTAAATTGGTTTATTAAATCATAACGAAACTTTCTATACTATGTATTAACGACCATAAAGCATCATGGTTTATTATGTTATAATGAAATTTTTTTGGTCATTAACCTAATAAATATTGAATATGTTACTTTGATGAACAATAAGTTGCCTATTGAAAAGGAAGATAGGCAATAGCGTAAGATTCCAAAAGAATCTATTTAGGATTATGTTAATGTAAGAAACCATCATCTTAATGCTCCTTTCAATTTTTATTTATGAAATTTAAATGAACGTTTATTACATTTTATAAGAGATATATTGTCATTAAAAGGTAAAGAATGGACTTTGAAGACTATTAGAGATGCATAGAGAACTTACAAATCTATAGTGAAGAGAAACATTTAAAACGATATACGATAGATGCAAAAAGAATGGTCAATTGTCTTAACTATATAAGCAAAGAAGTCTTGAAGGAGCTCATTTCTTATTAAAACCACCCAGATGTGAAGATATGACAATTATTAGTACTTTTTACACATTAGTTACATGATATGTAATTAATTTAATGTTTTAAAGTGTAGCAAATTCTTGAAACAAATATTCTAAATAGAAAATAACAAATTGAAATGCATACAGTTGGTCCTAAGAGCTTTGCAAGTATTTATGCTAAGTTGGTAAGTTCTTCAATGTGTTATAATTTATCAAGAAATCACTTAAATTTTCTAAATTATTTCAAAATTATAATCAACAAGTGTTTCCATGGATTAAAAAAATGAAAGAGAGGACAAATTTCCTTAATTCACTATTTTTGTATATCATCTTGTTATCTTTTTTGTTGAGATTAGTTGCTTATATTCATGCATTATGAATTTGTTCATAAAAAGAACTAAATCATTGTGTTGTTAGTTTTTAGACTACATTATTTGTCTTGATTAAATGGAGATTAGAATAAATTAGTTAGTACTTCATTTTTTAGATATATTAACATGTTTATGAGCATAGTAGTTTTTTAATAATTCTATTCTACTTCTTTTCTTTTCTTTTTTAGGAAAGTGATGATTAAAAGTAGATAAGGAGGTACTTGATGAAGGATTTTATGATGCCCATACATATTAGTTTTGTTTGTATTTTGGTTAATTCACTTATAATCCATATGAAATGGAGGAAGACAATATAGGTGAATATTTTAGCTAGTGATTTTTAGCTATTGTATTTTGAATATATTAAAGGTTGAATTATGCAAGTCCTTATGGACTATATAGCATATATAAATGCAATTTTTTGGTCATTTACATTTGATAGTATGTACGTAATTAAGACATACATTAATATATGTATACTTCTCTTAATGTTTATATGAATGTCATCTACTTAATTACAAGAGTTTACTTTTAAATTAACATACTATTGATAACGAAAGAATAACTTTTTACTTTTATTATTAAAAATTGTTTCCTAAAAATTTCAATTCATTGCCTTATAAACATTCAGATTGTTATTACATTCATTCAATAATGTTGCTATAGTTTGAAATTGTTTTGTTGCCTTAGTCAAAAATTTAAACAAAATTATTCATTTTGTTGCCTAATAAAAAAAATATTGCCTTACACCTGTAGCATCTCCACTTTATTTAATAGTATGAATTATGTTGCCTTAATAAAAAGGCAACAATAATTATACTTATAATAACGCTTTTGCTTATTGCCTAAAGCTCTTTTTGTTATAGTGCCTAATGATATTTGAAAGCTTAATGAGTTAGACAATAGAGGCTATTAACTATTTGATAAACAAAAATTAAAGGAAAGCATTTTACTATTATTATCCTTTGCAATAAAACATCTTTTGGCACATTCTTTTTACAAGTACTGAATCATATAATTTACAAATTATAGTATAATCAATATCTACTTTAGATTTGAAAGTTTCTTGTACCAAACAATTGCAGTAGGACTCTAAAATCTCAATAATAGAATTCGGTATTTTCGTTAGGTGGTGTCAACATAGAATTGGATAGCGTAGGATCCGCTTCATTGTCACGCACCAAGCTTAAGATTGATGAACTTTAAGACATTCCTTCTGTCTCCGCTTCAGAGAAAGGTTGTAACAAAGTATTTGAACTTGTCAATATTCTTTTTCTTCGATACATATAATGGGAAATTCTTAGATAAATTTAGATTTATTATTATTGGGAAATAGGAATGGGATCCAATATAGCATGCAATAAAATGATTACGAAATGTATTTCGTATTTGATTTGTCGAAGCCAAAATTACTTAAATTCTATAACATCATTAACACATAAAAATATAATAAAACATAAATCTTAATTTGTACCTTATTTTAAATCTTGATCATTTTTGTGATTTCCATCGAAACCATTTTTGAAATCGACTCATTTCAATATAAGTATCCGACCTTTAATGGTATTAATAAATTGAGTTAAGAGCGTAAGCATATTTATGATAGGTCTTAGACCTTTTTAGTAATTTAATTGAAATAAAATTTTAATTTTAAATAAATTTTAATTATAATTATAATTAATTCTAATTTAATACTAATTAGACTCAAATAAGATCTAATATCTCATATTGATACTTATTTATTAAATATCTCATATTTAATCATTTATTTTCTTAAACTTTACAATTATGTCCAATTTGATTAAAACATATTTTCTCTCTTTAACTTGTTTTTTGTGTATGACTCACTAGGTTTTCAAATATATTAGTAATGAATATAAATTATAACTTTAAATTATATTTCAGATTAGATAAATTCTCTAACTAAATAACTTATATTTATAGCTCAAAATTGGCGTCTAGCAATGCCTCATAATCACCCAAACATTTAGAAATATCAAATTGGTTTTAACTAATCTTTCTATGCATGATATTTCCTTATAATTCAATCATTTCATCATATGTTGTTCTGATTAAACATAAAGTATGAAATTAATGTGTACTCTATTTAAGTCCAATTATATTAGTTCTTAATCATTAGTAATTGATTCTATTAATGACATTTGTAACTATTTATAAAGCATCATTCTACTTTGGCTAAGGATGTTTTTAATCGATATTAATCGAGAACAATGAAACATTATCCCTAATTATTTTGAGGTGACGAATTCTATATTGGTCATTCAACTATCTTTGTATAGTTTATGTTATATCTAATGATTACCGACTGAGCTATACTTAACTAGAATAGATAATAAATAGTATCAAAATATAGGAACCCTATATGAGATACTTTGGAGATCTCAAGTCAAAAGATCACTCATACAATCTCCATAATGAGAATTTTCAGAAATATACGAGTAATGTTCTAAATAAAGTTCTCATATATGGTCAGTTCAGTGAGATTATTATCTAACTAGCACCCATGATTGTTTAAATATTTCTTTACCTTAGTATATGAAATTGACTAATTTCTTCATAAGCAAGAAACATAACGTATGTTAGTCTTTTTATGCCCTATTAATGTCCAGTCTTAAAAGAACAATGATTAGAAACAATTTAGAGATAATACATAAATACAATGTAATGCGTGTCGTTAGGCATATACAAATTAAATCCTTATTTACTTTCAATTTACCAATCAATTTAATAAGCAATGTAGTATATGGTAAATAGGAGTCAATTCTATGAGAAAAATTAATTTACTAATTTAATTTATTTTTTGTAATACCTATCAAAGAGACAATTACATCATAATAATTTCGCTTATACAAAAAGAACTCCAAAACAAAATGTAAATACATAATATCCTCTTTAACCAAAATTATTAATATACAACATTAAAACTTTTAGAAAATAAACTTGAAATACATTCTTAAAATCACACAATATTTAAAAGCTAGAAAATTATTTTATTTGTCCCTAAGTCGTAATTATTCAAAATATATGATGCTATAATTTTTAATATTGAAATCAAATTATACAAATCAACATTTTTGTTAAGAAATATTCAATAAATAATTTTTTTGAACACAATACAATAAGCTATGCTTTTTTTTAAGTTGATAAAAGATTAAACATACATAATGAAATACATCTAAAGAAAAATAAAAACTTGGATAGCTTGTCTTAAATCTCTACGAAATCAACATAAACTATTGTAATAATGAAACCTATGAATTTAGCTAGTCCAATAAATATATACAGAAGGGGAGGGGTGTTTGATGTTTAAACAAATAAAATTAAATTTAGGAATCAAAAAAATAAAACATAAATCTAAGTTAATATTTACAAATGAATAAGCAAGTGTTAAATTCCTGTTTAACCATGTAATTTGATATACTTGAATCATCTGAGTTATTTAATAAGTTAAGCATAGAAAACTAATCAGTTAGTTCCTACTTGTCTCTCTTTAATTTCTAGAATCGAACTAGCTCAATCCCAGCTTAAAGCCTATTATGAACTAAGAGATATACCCAATCACCGAAAAATTTTTCGAAGAATAAATAAATTTTAACTCATACAACCGAATATGAATTAATGTTTTAAGCTTCACATTCATATAATCAAGTACGTCTCCAATCATATAAAGAGCATGAACCAGAAATCAAAGAATTCATTCATTGTATAAATATTAAATTAACTCAGTAATAAGTCAATTAATTCAAAAATTAATAATCCAAATATTAAAAGTACATTTCTAAACTAAAATTAACAATTAAAATCAAATAAGCATAGGAAATTATTTATAAAAAAAGGAATTAGATTTAAGAAAAACTCATTACCGAGCTCCAATTTCAAACCCCAGATAAGCCCTTTCAAGGTCTGAAAAATTCATCAACCAACCTTGGACCAACTCGAAGTAGGTGGGATCTAAAAAGATTAGGTTGTGTAAAGAATCTTTGTATTCAACCCTAATGAATGTTACATAGGTACATCAATAAATAATAAAATGCGTAACAAGAATATCTACAATATCTGAACAAACTAGATAAGAAGAGTAGATAATCTATGACTAAGTCATGCCTTATCATGCCCCCGCAAGATGAACGTTCTTTCGAAAACATTCATCTTGTCTCGAAATGTCTTAAATTTGACTCGTGCGAGTGGTTCAGTGAGTGCATCTGTAGTTTGGTTGTGAGTGGAAATGTGACAAACTTCAAGCTGATTGTTCTGTACTTGCTCCCGAACAAAATGATAATCAAGTGCAAGATGTTTCATCTTTGAATGACAGACAGGATTAGAACAAACATAAGCGGCACTAATGTTATCAAAAAAATAGTTGGAAGTGTAGGTACGTGAAGATTGAATTCCTGAATGAGTTTTTGTAGCCACATAATTTCCGCTGTTTTGTTAGCTATAGCTCGATATTCCGCCTCAGTTGACGAGTGAGCTATAGTCCTCTGACGTTTGGAGTACCATGAGATAGGATTTCCACCAAAGTAGATAATGTAGGCAGAGGTGGAGACTTTTAAGTCCACTTCGCCACCCCAATCAGCATCACTGAAGGCTTCTAGTTTAAGATTCATGGAGTGAGATAGTTGAAGGCCATAATCGAATGTGAACTTCAAATACCAAAGGGTTTGTTTTAGCTGTCGAAAATGAGTGTCAGAAGGCTTATGCATAAATTGCAAGAACTTGTTGTTTGTGTAGCTCAGGTCTGGACGAGTGATAGTCACATATTGTAAAGCTCCTAGAATACTGTGATATAAAGTAGCATCGACTGATGTTATGCCATCATCTAGTTTTAAGATAGTGGAAGTGCAAAGAGGAGTGTGACATGGTTTTGCCTCAGCCATGCCAAAACGATCCAAAAGATCGCAAATGTAATGGCGTTGTAATAAGAACAAACCGTTTGGATTGGGAATGATCTCAATCCCAAAAAAGTAACTCGGAGTACCCAAATTGTTAGAGAAAATCGTGTGGATAAAGCTACCATGAACTGCTGGAGATACAACTTTGAACTTCTAGTGAGACGTAGATCATCCATATAAACAAGAAAATACATGATGACTCCATCCTTGTGATATATGAAAAGAGACGAATCACTTGAGCTTGTAGTAAAACCATACTGGAGAAGGTAGCTCCGAAATTCATTATACCACGCTCGAGATGCCTGTTTCAACCCATAGATAGCCATCCGAAGCTTGCATACGTGAGTAGGACAATCCGGATGAACAAATCTAGGTGGTTATTTCATATAGATAGTTTCCTACAAATGTCCTTGTAGAAAGGCATTATTTACATTCATATGATGTAATGGCCAGGAAGATGAAAGTGCAATAGTAAGAACCATTTTTACCGTTAGATGTTTGATTACCAAAGAGAAGGTTTCCATGTAGTCGATGCCAGGACATTGATTGAATCCTTTTGCTACCAGTCAGGATTTGTACTTATCAACTAAACCATCTGATTTCCATTTGATTCGAAAAATCCAATTGCAGCCAATCATATTTGTTGCCTCTGAAGGTAGAACCAAATCCCACGTTGCATTTTGAACAAGAGCATCATATTCCAAAAAAGCTGAAGCACACCATTTAGGATTTTTAAGAGCTTCAGTTATGGATTGAGGCTCATTTGTATCAGTTAAAGGGTATTTGGAGGTGGTAAAGATTTTTGGGCGGAAGATGTGATTTTTTGAGCGAGTGACCATGGGATGAGTATTTTGTTATGGTGGTGCTGAGTTGATGATGATCAGATGTGAAGCGACCTTAGACAAAGGCAGTACAGGCTCAACATTTGGAGTCACAGGTCCAGTAGAGATAATATGGTGGGAGTGGTAGGTTAGGGAATAGGATTATTGTGTGAAGACGTGGACTGAACTAGGTGTGGGAATGGAAACTGATCATCAATAAAATCAATGTGACGAGATGTATAAACTTTATTTGTTTTGGGTCAAGACAAAGATATGCAAATTGTGTCAAAGAGTAGCCCACAAAGATACAAGGGACGAAGCGAGGTTGAAGTTTGTGGTTGACGTATGAACGTAGCCATGGAAAACATAAGCAACCAAACAGATGGCGATGTTTGTAGGAAGGTGGAGTTTGATGAAGAATTTCATAAGGGGGACTTCATGTGAAGTAATGGTGTTGGCATACGGTTAATAAGATATGTGGCTGTCTGAAAAACATAGGACTAAAAAATAGGAGGAAGGCGAATAAAATGAAATAGAGAACGAGCAGTTTCGACAATGTGACAATGTCGACGTTTTGTTGTACCATTTAGTTTAGGTGTGTGGGGAGGAGTAGTAAAATGAGAGATACCATGAGTAGCCAAAAAAGAGTTGAGTTTTATAAACTCAACCCCATTGTCAGTTTAGAGGGATTTTATTTTTGTGTTGAAAAAATTTTCAACAACTGATTTAAAACGAACAAAAGTTGCAAAGACATCTAATTTATTTTGAAAAGGAAAAAACCAAATATATCTGGAATAATGGTCTACAAAAATGACATAAAAATGATAACCATCTAGAAAAACCATTGGAGTTGGACCCCAAACGTCCGCAAACAAAAGTACCAGTGGCTTAGTACTAACTAAATGTTGTAAAGAAAATGGCAATTTATGACTTTTCGCGCATTTGCACAAGACACAAACACACGACTTTGTTGATGGAGTCTTTAGTGGAAATAAGGACTGGAGATGTCGAGAGACTCTAAGAGACGGATGACCAAGGGTGTGATGAAGAACATCGGGTTGTAGTGCTTTTGTGAAGAAGACAGTTAGTGTTAGGTTGCGAAGATTGATATTGTACAGATCTACATGACTAGAACCCATGAGAAGTACCGCTCTCGTCCGTAAGTCCATTACCTGGAAAAAGTTTGGGAAAAATTCCACAGAAACTTCGTTAATAATGTAAAATTTTTTTATCAAAATAAGATTGCGACTAATGTTGGGACGTAAAGAACATTGTCAAAAGATAAAGATTTTGTGTCAGTTAGAACCCGAAAACTCCAGTATGAGAGATTGGGAGATTGAAACTGTCACCAACTTGAAGTTTCTCATTACCCGAATACGACATGTGGAGACTCAATTTGTGAAGCCTATTAGTGATATGATGAGACTCCCCTAAATCAAGAATCCAGTCTTGAGAAGAGGCTGCAATAGGTGCTGAATGAGCCGAAGGAGTAGGTATTAATTATGCATGGTATGCCGAGGGATCATTCGCTGAGGAGCTGAAGTGAGTAGGCGCTGCGTAGTGAAATTCCTGCAGTGATGATGGATGCTGGCAGCTCACTTCAGGCGTAGGTGCAACAGTGCCAGGTTGAACAAGCAGTACTGCACAAGGCTGGGATGCAAACTACGTAACTTCAGTAGCACCGACCTGTGAGAATGCAAGATGAGCACCTGGTCTTGCACCAGTCCTTCGCTGAGTTCCTAAGCTTGTCACAATATTGGCAGATTACATCACGTAGAAAATTGGATCTGGGAGCTGCTTTCATTAACTAGTGTCTAGGGTGCTGATAGTACTGACCCGATCTTTCTGTTTATATCAACTGGTGTCTAGGGCGCTGATAGTACTGCCCCAACCTTTGTCCTCCTCGATGTTACGATTGCCACACCCAAATGGCAGCATGTTTAGTGATGGCAGACGTAGGAAAACTTTCATGTTTCTTTGCCAGAAACATTTCATGGTCGACAAGTTTGTTGTAGAGGTCTTCGAAGGATATTGGACTCTCACGAGCCCGGAGAGTGTAGAACTAATTGATAAAAAACAATCAAGAGAACAACACAATTAATTTCACTCTTTTTGTGGTGATGGTGTATTAAACACAGACCAAACACCGTTTTTTATATAAGAAAACTCAATAAACAAGACTAGAAAATAGGAAGCTTTTGGCATCGTGCTCCCATATTTCCTCCAATACAAAATAATTGGTCAATAACTAGAAACAGACTCCTAATAATACTCTAACAGAAATAATGTGCAGAATACTTATTTTCCTATTTACAAAAAATAAGAAAATATTAATAGAAACTAAGGCTAACGGTAACAAGTTTAAATAACCAACAAACACTCCCCTAAACTTGTTACCTAAACTTTGTAATGTCTTCTACTCCAATCTTTTCACGTAGTTCTGCAAACCTCTGTCTTGCGAGTGGTTTTGTCAACATATCTCCAAGCTGAAACTTTGTCTTCATATGCTCCACTTTAATGTCTCCATTTAGTAAGTATTCTCGAATAAAATGATAGCGAGTATCGATATGCTTACTTCTGTCGTGATAAACAGGATTCCTTGCTAGTGCTATTGTAGATTTGTTGTCGATTTTCATTGTGGCAGGCACCTTCTCATTACTGATATTACTCAATACTCTTCCAAGCCAAACTCCTTGACAAGTTCCTGCTGTAGCTGCTATATATTCAGCTTCACAAGATGAAAGAGCCTCTATTTTTTGCTTTTGAGACACCCATGTTATGGGTTTATTTCCTAAGAAATAAATGACTCCAGTAGTGCTTTTTCGATCGTCGATGTCGCCTGCCATATCACTATCGCTGAAACCAACAAGCTCTAGGCTCGGCTGTCCTTTTTAATAAACACAACCATAATTCAAAGTTCCTCTCACATACCTGAGAATTTGTTTTACTGCAGTCAAGTGTGATGTGTTTGGAGCTTCCATATATCTGCTCATGACTCCAACAGAATAGGCAAGATTAGGTCGGGTATACACCAAATATCTCAGACTCCTAATGATGCTTCTATACTGTGTTTCATCAACTGGAGGCTCTCCACTTCCAAACTTACTCAATTTGGTTCTTGGTTCCATTGGAATTTGGCAAGGGTTGCACTCCCCCATTCCAAGCTTCTCTAGGATTTTCTTAGCATATGCAGTTTGATAAAAAGTGATTTCTCTTTGATTTTGTTTTACCTCGATACCAAGGTAGTAGCTAAGCAAACCCAGGTCACTCATCTCGAACTTGCAATGCATTTCTTGCTTAAATTGATTGATGACAAGCTGATTAGAACCTGTCAAGATTAAATCATCGACATAAACACCAAATATCATAGCATTCTCACCTTGATCTTTCTTATACAATGCATGTTCTTAAGGACATTTCGTAAAACCAAGAGATTTCAGACATTTGTCAAGTTTAGAGTACCATGCCCTCGGTGCTTGTTTTAATCCGTATAAAGCCTTGTGAAGTTTTAAGACTTTGTGCGGATATTCTTTACTGCTGAAACCTTCAGGCTGTGTTACATATACTTCCTCTTCAATTTCACCATTCAAGAAAGCCGTTTTGACGTCCATATGGTGAATTTCCCACATCTTATTGGCAGCAAAAGCTATCACCAATTTCACTGTTTCAAGTCGAGCCACAGGTGCAAACACCTCGCTATAATCGATTCCAAACTTTTGTGCATACCCTTTTGCTACGAGCCTCGCTTTGTGCTTGACTATTTCACCTTTTGGATTCTTCTTTAATTTGTAAATCCACTTCAAACCAATTGCTTTGTGGCCCGACGGTAGATCTGCTAGCTCCCAGGTTTTGTTCTGCACTATGGATTGAATTTCATGTTGCATTGCCACTCTCCAACTCACGTTTCTGGCAGCTTCTTCATAGGAGGCTGGTTCTTCGATGTAGAGAAAACAAAGCCCTACCTCCTCTCTTGTTTCATCATAGATTTCTTATAGAGATCTATATTTTTCGGAGTTGAGGAATCTGAGGATGATGTCGTGGCTGGAGTTGAAGGAGTTGATGGTGAATTTTGTCTGGTATTGCCTTGATTTTTATATTGATTTTCGTTGGTACTGGGAACATTATCCTCTGAGTTAGTTTGATGCACAGTGAAAATATTCCCAGTATCAACGTTCTGTTGTTTTTCTATCTAGCACCAGCTCTTATCTTCCTCGAACACTACATCTCGACTCACAATGATTTTATTCTTCAAAGGATTCAGCAACCTATACACCTTGGATTCCTCCTCATATCCAAGCAAGATTGTCTTCACACTCCTGTAAGCTAATTTTAGAGTATGTGGAGACAATTTTTTTGCGTGAGCAATGCATCCAAAGACCCTCATATGTTGTACTTTTGGTATTCTTTCGAACCACAGCTGATAAGGTGTTGAATTTTCAGTGCTCCTTATTGGTGCTCTATTCAGGATGTATACAGCTGTTTTAACTGCCTCCCCCAAAAAACTTGCCGGCATCTCCTTGCTTTTAAGCATGCTTCTGGCCATCTCAATAACTGTTTGATTTTTCGCTCCACCACACCATTTTACTGTGGTGAATATGGTGTTGTGAGATGTCTTTGTAACCCTTCATTTTCGCAGAATTCTTTGCAAGCAATAGACATGAATTCTCCTCCGGGATCTATTCTGAAAACCTTCAATTTTCTTTCTTTTTCAGTCTCAATTCTGAGTTTGAATATCTTAAACACATGTAGTGCTTCATCCTTACTCTTCAACATATAAACCCACATAAAATACTTGTTACCTCCATATGTGGGCGGTGAAATCGGTCCACACAGGTCTCCATGGATAAGTTCAAGTGGCTCCTTTGCTCTAAAAATAGCTTTCTGTGGAAATGGTGATCTATGGAGCTTACCGATTATGCATCCATCACAGATTTGAGCAGATTGATTTATTTTGGGCATTCCATCTACCATTCCCTTGCTGGACAGCTTCTTTAAGGAGTGAAAATTGAGGTGACCATATCTGGCGTGCCATAGCCATCCTTGCTCTTCCAGCTTTGTCATGAGACAAATTTCTTTAACAATTCGAAATTTGCCCACATATAACCTATTTGACTGTTTTTCAACTTTAGCAATCAAATTCTTCAATCTGTCATAAACTTTCATAAAGCCACCTTCAATTATAATTTTGCAACCATTTTCGTCAAGTTGTCCAAGACTCAGAATATTGCTTTTAAGTTTTGGAATATAGTATACTCCGGACAGAATCAAATGCTCTTCATTTTTGCATTTGAAAAGTATTGATCCCCGTCCACAAATTTAAATAATTGAACCATCCCCAAATTTCACCCTTCCTGTAATTGAAGTATCTAATTCTTGAAAACAAAATTTATCACCTGACATGTGGTTGCTGCCTCCGGTATCAAAATACCAAGTAGTCTCTACGCCGTCTTTGAATGATTGCTCTTTCACCACTTCATTTACCATTGTAACTTCTGGCTCTATTTGTTGTGTCACCTCGAGCTCACATGTTTCCAACATTAACAAAAGGGACTTCACTTCCCTTTGAGATGAATTGAGAGTTACTGTTTCCATTAACAACAAAGAGGCTTCCTCTTCTTCCTCTTGTATTAAATTGGCCTTCTCTTCCCATTCATTTGATGGGCATTCTACAGCATAATGACCCATTTGGCCATAACAGTAACACTTGATTCTACTCTTATCATATTTCTTCTTCTATGTCGTTGCTTCATCATCGCCACCACGACTTGAATCACCATTGTAACGCCCTCTGCCTCGGCCGTGCCCACGGCCACGACCTCTGCCTCCTCTTCCACCATTGTCATTTTGAGCTTTCTTGAAAGAGCTTTCCTCCTCTCTGGCCTTCCATTCAGCTCTAGTAAGAAGAACTATTTCAGCCGAATTGTCTCCACAACCAAGCAATCGTTCTTCATGAGCTTTTAGTGATCCAATTACCTCCTCTATCGATTTGGTTTTTAGATCACTAAATTCCTCTATAGAGGAAATTATCTGCAGAAATTTTGAGGAAGTAGAACGTAACAGCTTCTTAATTACCTTCTCATCTTCAACTATGTTACCAAGGCTTCTTAATTTATTGACAATAATGGTGAGTTTTTCAGAGAAATCATCTATTGTCTCTGAATCACTCATCCCCAGTGCCTCGAACTCTCTCCATAAGGTTTGAGTTCTAGCCTCCTTTACCTTTTCTGCGCCTTGGTTTTTAATTTTGAGCATATTCCATGCCTCTTTAGTAGTCTTATTGGCCCCTAGTTGAAGCTAGGTATCCTCACTTATACCTTGATAGATGGCCGCCAATGCCATCTTGTCTCTTTGTTTATCAACAGGACCTTCAGATTCGATTGGCTCCCAGACACCTTGAGCCATCATAAATACTTCCATTTTAATAGCCCATGCTGCATAATTGCTCTTCGTCAACATGGGATATTTTATCGTAACCGAGCCCTCCCTCTCTTGACTTGACACGCCTTCTCTATTTGAAGCATCACTGGCAGTATCCTCTCTTTCTTTCAGTTCTCTCTCTCTCCTTGCTCTCTCAATCTCAAGATGAGACATGATTCAGGCCTTGATCAACCTGGCTCTGATACCAAATGTAGAACTAATTGATAAAAAACAATCAAGAGAACAACACAATTAATTTCACTCTTTTTGTGGTGATAGTGTATTAAACACAGACCAAGCACCGTTTTTTATATAAGAAAACTCAACAAACAAGACTAGAAAATAGGAAGCTTTTGGCATCGTGCTCTCATATTTCCTCCAATACAAAATAATTGGTCAATAACTAGAAACAGACTCCTAATAATACTCTAACAGAAATAATGTGCAGAATACTTATTTTCCTATTTACAAAAAATAAGAAAATATTAATAGAAACTAAGGCTAACGGTAACAAGTTTAAATAACCAACAGAGAGCTGCACACAAATCGCTATACTTAGTTAGGAGACTATTAAGTGTGTGAATGATGAGGTCTGTGTCGTCGACAACACTGCTAATTATAGAGTTCATCAGCAATGCTTTTGATTCGCTGGAGATACTCCGAAACAGTCTGATCTGTTTTTGTGAGATTAATTAGTCATTCCTTGAGAGTCGTGATGCAGGAACGAGACTTATTTGCGTACAGCCGAGCGAGTAGAGCCCAGGCTTGATGAGAAGTCTGCACGTCACCTAACATGTTGATGATAGTTGCATCAACAAAACTCGTGATTGCATGGAGAACAAGACAATCCTGCCTTATCCATTTCTTGAAGTCGTCTGCAGTTTCTTCAAGACATAGAGTACTTCCATGGACATATCCTAATAAGTCGTAACCAATGAACAATGACGTAAGCTGGACTCTTCAAGCCGGATAATTATGGCCGGTGAGTTTGAATCCAGTTTGCATATTTAAAGCAACGATTTCTGAGTTATCTTCAGCGACAGGAACAACATTTGGAGCCATGAGTTATACGATGGGTTTGATCTGTGAAGTAAAAAAAAACACCTGAAAGCAAGAAGTGTGGGCTGTGGGCTTAAGGAACCCGGTCTAACTCAATACTAACCAGCTAAACAGTGATTAACCCGTAAGTTAACCCTTCCTTACCTTAATGAGTTGTCTGCTGGAGTTTAGAATTAGGGATCGAAAATTGAAACTCCTCTCTTGTTTTTTTTGCTGCGATTAGGGATTGAGAAAGGATTTGCGAAAGCTTCTTCCTTTCTCCTCACTGCTGTCCAGAAAGTTTTTTTCTTGATGATTGAAGATGGATCCTCCAAGGTAAGTGCACTGCTTCTGATTACTTCAATTTTTTTTTCTCTTCTCGTGAGTGATGATTTGTTTTCTCCTTTCTACTGACGAGGAAAGCTTTAGACTTGAGGAAGATGGAACCCCCCTCGGCTGCTTCAACACCAAGTAAGTTTGCTGTATTTCTTTGAACTTCTTGTGTAAGATGCTACTTCTTCTTGTGGATCTGTGTATGTAGGGTTAGTGTATATGTATGAAAGACATGTTGGCTCTCACTCTCTCTGGTTTTTTTTTGTGTGTTCTGGTTCTGTAAGTGTTATGGTTCTTGTGTGTATGCTGGGTATGTGTGTGTCTTTCCCTAACTTTTCCATGCAAATCTGAACCGAAACAAAACTACTGCAACTTTTAGAAATCTGAAAATAGTTTGAAACTAGTTTTGATAATAGTTTTCACTCTTTGAAGAAACAAACAGAAAGAAAAAGTAGCAAACTTCAGATTGTTTTCTCATAAAACAGAAGTAAAATTACAACTACAACTAGAAGAACTCACAAGAACAGAACAGGAAAAATGAGAAAATGGCTTGAAAGCTTTTGTATTGAAAGGTTTTCTGCTTACAACTCTCTTACAATCGAAATGAAAGGGTTGAGCTTTATATTAGCTCTCCCACTTGCTGTAGAAACTAAGAACTAGGAAACAAAGACATTGTCTGATGAATAAGAACTAGGCTAGTACAATCTTTCCTGATTAAGTA
>JAOQMR010000005.1:29471652-29487676 GCA_027563865.1 Erythroxylum pelleterianum
TCATCTGAATTTCACTTTTCTGATCTATGCATTGTTGAATTATATCAAGCATCATCATTTTTAGCTTCCATTTGCATATGAATTCTTTCTGCTTCCCTCTCAGCTTCTTTTTCTTCTTGATTTTCACTGACATAGCCAACTCTTCTACCATTCTTAACAATTCAGGTTGCACAAGACAATTTAGGTCAACAAGAAGCCGCTGGAAAATTTTATATTCCGTTAGGATGAAAACCACTATGATACCATAAAGAGATTAGGTTGTGTAGAGAATCTTTGTATTCAACCCTAATGAATATTACATAGGTACATCAATAAATAATAAAATGAGTAACAAGAATATCTACAATATCTGAACAAAATAGATAAGAAGAGTAGATAATCTATTACTAAGTCATGCCTTAGTCATGCTTTATCAGGATCGGTTCCTTTCAACCCAAACAACTTTTTTATACAGCTTCTAGCTAATGCTTGCTGGTTCTTCTCCTTCACTACTGCTGCCTTTTTATAGCCTCTGAGAAACATCCCCGTTGCCCCACGTTTCTGGTTTCAGATGATTTCCCTCTTATCTCCTTCATTTCAAATGGATTTGAATGAAGATAATGTTAAAGGGTAAGTCTCATTCTCCCTTTGTTTTGTTGTTGTGTTTTCGCTCTTTTTGTTGTTGCATGTTCTCCTGTCTTCTGCTGTATGACTGCGTTGTGTTTTATTCTTTATTTGGGTGTTGCTTCTGCTGCGTTTTGTTCCTCCTTATTTGCTTTGCTTTTGCGCTGCGTTTAGCCTTTCTACCATCTGGCTTATTTCTGCATTTATCATATAATATCTTTAAATAATTATGATGTTAACTACAATTAAGTAAATGGCTATAAGACATAAAATAACTAATATTATCCTTAAAAAATATTTATCTTTTATATTTAACCCTCAAAATATCTTGAAAATATAATTACAGTGTGAAACAAACTCAAAAAACTTTAAAAGAGAAAATTAGAGTGATGATTATATTAAATCTTCAAATTTTTATTTTTTTCTAAATTCACTTCAAACTTTAAAAATATTAGGATAAAAGATATACACCTTCCCTATATTTTAAGAAATCTTTAAAAATTTCTAATATTTAAAATTATCAAAAAAAATGTTTCTAGTTTTAAATTTTCTAGAAAAATCTTTTCTTTTAGACTTCGGTTAAAAATAACAACGAAATACATATAATATAAATATTAGATATAGACTAATCAAATGTCACTAATATGGAACTTAACTTAGCTCTTAAATCCGATCTAAATTAATTAAATTTGACTTAAATTAATAGTTTAATATAATTAAAATAAGTTATTAGTTTTGGTTGAATTTAATTAATTTAGCTTGAGTTTAAGAATGAGTTGAATTATCACGCAAATAACATTTAATTAGTACAAATGTGATGTTCATGGTGCATGTATTTTATTATTGTTTTTCAAGCAAAGTCTAAAAAAGTGATTTTTTCTATAAAGCTGAAAATCAGGAAAAAAATTCAAGAATTTTAAAAATCAAGGGATATAAAGGTCTATGTCTTTTACACAAAAGATTATTATTTATGATATTACTTTCTTGCCCTTCGTGTAGTTGTTACTTATTACTTAAAAAGAAAAAGAAAACACGAGTTTTACATGAAAAATAAAAACCAAACAAAATGCATTTTACTATCATAGTAGCGAGGACTATAGTAAGGTCATCATCGTTCATTATATTTAACCCAACATATGTTCAACCCCTTTAATTACATCTTCTTCCTTTTCCCTAATTCAAAATATAAGTTCTTGGTTCCAATATGTTGATTCTTCCGCTATTAAAGCACTCCCCATGACAAATTTAATTCCATTTGTGTTTTTCAATTAACATCTACATTTTGTTTTGTTAGGATGGTATAGATTTTCTTCGAGTTGTTGAATTAAAAGCAGCTACCAAATCTTTCAAAGACGTATGTTGTATGTTGTAAATTAATGAAAGTTCCAGACTTTTGGAATTGTTAATATTGGATCATTATCCTTATGAGTTATGACTTCAAATACCGAAGGGTTCGTTTTAGTTGTCGAAAATGAGTGTCAGAAGGCTTGTGCATAAATTGCGATAACTTGTTGATTGCATAGCTCATGCATGGACGAGTGATAGTCACATATTGTAAAGCTCCTAGAATACTACGATATAAAGCAGTATCGACGGATGTTATGCCATCATCTAGTTTTAAGATAGTGGAAGTGCAAAGAGGAGTGTGACATGATTTTGCCTCAGCCATGTCAAAACGATCCAGAAGATCGCGAATGTAATGGCGTTGCGATAAGAACAGACCGTTTGGATTGGGAATGATCTCAATCCCAAGAAAGTAACTTGGAGTACCCAAATTTTTAGAGAAAACCGTGTGGATAAAGCTACCATGAATTGCTGGAGATAGAACTTTGAACTTCTAGTGAGAAGTAGATCATCCATATAAACAAGAAAATACATGATGACTTCATCCTTCAAAGACGTATGTTGTATGTTGTAAGTTCCAGACTTTCGGAATTGTTAATATTGGATCATTATTCTTATGACTGCACTGCAGTGGGAAAGAAAAGCTAAAGCAACTAATGGACATGAATGTTATTTCTTTAAGGCTTTCGCGACAGTTTGAAAACGTTTTGATATAAAAACAATTTGTTTTGTTTGTTGATCAGCCTTTATACTAATAGGGATACACTTGACCTTTGAAGGCTTCATGGAAATGGGTATTTTTCATGTAAAGTGGACAAGATTGCTCAATTTTGACGCCTTTCTTGTGATCTCAAGACACTCATACAAGTCAGGCTCACTAACCAACATAACCCACTCCTCTTCATTGTCTAGGTGATTGAGTTGGAATGTATGGTTAAAAAAAAACCTTATTTTTTTAAGAAAAGGATAATTTTGGAAGACAAAAGTTGCATAAATCAAAAAACTCAACAAAAGAAAGTATTCATCGACTACAGTTTTATTGGAGTTTGCTTTATAGGATTAGTGTGAGAGTGGTTTTGATATACTTCTAATGACTTTAAAACTCTATTTTATCATAAAGTCAGTAATTTGACTCACACGGTTATCATTAGAAACAAATCTAGTTGATAGTATTAGCTGAACGGGATTGTTAAAAGATATTATCCCGAGAAGTCATCGTGGTTTATTCTGTTTCGTCAATAAAGTCAATCTGAGCCGTCCAACTGACGCCACTCATTGGGGTCATACCGTCTTCTCTATCGCTTGATTTCAATCATCGAAACCTAAAACAAGAGTTGAACGTGAACTCTGATACAGATAAGCATTTCTCTCACTTTTTTCTTTCTCTCCCTCTCTCTTGGAGGTTTTGTTTCATTCAGTTGACAATTTACGAACTTACACTTCGCAAGAGAATGGAACCAGGAATGACGAGTCAGCTCAGAGCCAACTCCACTTTTAGTCTGGAACGAGTAGTGAGCTGATTGTGGAAATCCTCAGGTATTGTTCCAGCTCTTTTTTTATGTTTATGTCTGTTTTCCAAATCTAATTTTTCGCAATTGTTCGCCACTTTTATTTAACCAATCTTTAAATTTGTATCACATTTATAGTGTCTTTTGTAAAACCATTGGCTTGAAAGTTTCATCTTGATGAACAAAGGTAAAGGTTTAGTCTTGTGTTTTGGAGATTTTCAATTGATTATAAAATTTTGGTATTTCATTGGATGTAATAACTTATAGCTGATTCTTGGGGCTTTGTTTTTCACTTGGGTTCCTTGAATTTGTGTTTTAAGTCGGGGCTGCTTAGTTGGGGTTCGTTGGATCGGTATTATTTGGGTTTTAATTTTTCTTTTCTTTGTGCATTAGTGTGAAATCTGGGTTGTAATTTGATTTTGCAATCTGTGAAATTCAGGCTTTTCAATCTGAAAGTTTTTCTGATGGATGATGAAACATCGGATATCATGAACCTTGATTTGAACCTGAGGCCTGGTCCTGAGGCCTCAGCAGGATCAGTGCCAAGAGAAGCAGTAAATTTGTATAATTGGGTTAATGACCCTAGTGAGAGACTTAGTGAAGAGCTTGATGACCCAATTGAGAGAATAAGGGCTGCTTTTGATGACCCTATCGAGGGAATAAGGGATGCTGTTAGAATTAGAGCTCGACAGCAGTGGAGTTGGCAACAAGATCAAATTCCACATGAAACTCAATCACTTTCAGTTGAATTGGATCAATTGGTGGGCAACTCTAGCAATATGAGCATGTTGCAGACTGGTGAGGGTAGTGTTACTGCTGAAGAAAGAAGGGGTGAGGTCACCAAAATGTATGAACATAACAATGGGTTTTTGGATGATCTGGTATTGGGCAAAAAGAATGATGTTGAGAAGGGAACTGGAAACGATGGGAGCTTCTTTGATTGTAATATCTGTTTCGATTTGGCCAACAACCCAGTTGTCTCTTGTTGTGGTCACTTGTTTTGTTGGTCATGCCTATATCGTTGGCTGAATATATACTCAGATGCAAACGAATGTCCAGTTTGTAAGGGAGAGGTATCCATCAAGAATGTTACTCCAATCTATGGCCGTGGGAATAACATTCGCCAGCCAGAGGAGGATCCTTCTCTGGAGATCCCTCTTAGGCCCCCTGCTAGGCGAGTTGAGAGCTTGAGGCAAAGTATTCAAAGTTCTTTTAATTTCCCTGTGGAGGAGATGATTTGGCGGCTTGGAAGTAGATTTGATATGATTAGGGATTTAACATCTGTCCAGGATCCAGATGGCGACCGTGAGACAGCAGATAGGACTAATTCCTTTCATAATAGGATTATGACATCTAGGGGAGTGCATGCTGAACAAAATCCAATTACTCCTCCTGATGACATATCTGAGTTAATCCCAAGCAGCACAGTTAGTCCTGATACATTATCTGCTCGTAGGCTTCACTCACTTCTACTACGGAGAATGCAGTCACGCTCACAAAGATCTTCAACTCACTCTTTGTATTCGTCTGCATTTTCTGCTGAAGGGTTAGTGGAGGCATATTTCAGGAATCATTCTGTTGGGAGGAACCGGGAGCAGCCTCAACCTGTTGATGATAGAGATTCTTTTTCAAGCATTACTGCAGTTATAAACTCAGATAGTCAAATGGACACAGCCGTGGAAATCGATTCTCTGATTTCCTTTTCAAATTCTTCTTCCCGAAGAATGAATGATGCTTTGAGGGTCTCAGATGTAGACGGTGGGGATTCTCGTGCACCTAGGAGGAGGAGATTAAATTAGGCAATAGAACTTGGCATGGTCCACATTTATGGATATTTATCTAGTTTTATGCAAGTAATATCTGCATTTATGGTGCTTTTGCGCTTTAGAGCTTTGCCATCTGCAAGAGTCTCAACTTATGAGGTGATTATAATCTTACAAACTTCTTATCGCATGTATTGGTAATACTGTCATGCTCCATCCGGGGTGTAATGCATTTTATATATCAAAATTAGTCCTGCAGTCAAGAAAGCAGTCAAATGATTGCCTTCTTTGTACATAGCATCTTTGCAGCTTCTACGGGACAACTACTTCATTCTTACTTGACTTACAGTAATTTAAGAAATTTATTCCATTTGGCTACTTCTCTTTGTAGGTTGTTAGTCTGTTACCTATTGTGTGAGTTATGAACGAGTTCCCAAAGGAAACAAGTCACTTTGGCCTTTAAGTTTTTGACTTTATGAGATGGATAAGATACTAATTTTGAATTTTTTATCCGGAGCCAAAATCTTTTTGTTCCTCTTCATAATATCTTTTTGTGCTTCTGGTACTTCACTTGCCCTAAATATTGAACAATCTTCTTTTGACGTATCCTCTTTAGTTTCTTTATGTGAATGATTTAGTTGTATCCTGGTTGCTTGTTATCTCTCCCTACTTGTCTTTTGGCTACTTCTCTTTGCTACCAAAATTGAGAACCAGGCTGAATTGCAGAAGCTACGCATTTCTATTGGTTACTTTTAGCTATTTGCGCAGTACTTGTTGATAATCATGGAATCATCTAAGCTTTTTTATTCAGTTATTTTAAATAGGAGTTAATAGGAGGGATAATGCAAACTATAACCTGCTGTACCTTCTTACTGAAAGTGGGAGTCGTTCTTTCTTAATCTAAAGTTTAATGGTACTCAAAATAATGTCAGAACTTGAGGTTGAGGTTTTCATTCACCACCGTCCAGTAAGGAAACAACTGATGATAAGGATGATGATGGACAGATTTAAAATTGAGGGAAATATCCTATTTTTATATTTCGAGATGTACTTTTTCACTGTTGTTAATTCTCCGTTTGTTTGTTTTTTAAATTTCTCAATCTTTTTCTCATACTCTTTTTCTTGGATTTTATTTGAGTTTTGGCTTCATTTTTAAGTTTTCTTCTGGTTTCTGAGTGCTGCAGTTGAAGGTGGTCCATTGTCAAGGGGTCACCAAAGGGCAAGTGCCAGTAGTGGTGGTGATGGTGGGTGTTTGTTTTCGTAGAAGACATGCTGCTTGAGAAGCCAAAGCTGAATAAGGGTTTTAAGCAATGATAAGGGGAGATGGTATCTTTTAAAAACCTTTCAGTAACGGGGAGATAGCATAAGTTGGATGTTCGTGGGTTGTGGTTGGACTTGTTTGGTGTTACAATTGCTTGATTCAGTTGATTGTTGTCAAATGAACATAGGACGTATATCTGGAGTGCCATTTCATAGGATTGAAGGGAAGGCGCTTGAAGCAGTAGGATTTTTGCTGTGAGTTTGTGTAGGAAGTGTAGAAGATCTATAGGGGGTTGATTTTTCTTGCTGAGAGTCAAATGGACAAGCGGGAAGCCACTGTTTATGGCATACGGTTAGTTTTGTGCATTTTTGGCATACGGGTAAGGACAAATTTTTAAAACAACAAATAATTGAATATAGCGACTTAAATTAAAACAAAGGACAGGACTTGGATTGAAACTAACCTGTGGAAAATGTATCAAATCCTATTGGATTGAAACTAACCTGTGGAAAATGTATCAAATCCTATCTCTTACCTTTCAATTGCTTTCAAAAGGTAAGCAAATCAAAACCATGGCAACCATTTGCTTGCAAGATCACTGAACCATCAAATGTCTCTAATCATGAAAAACAAAAACAAAAGGCTTCTCCTGAGATGAAAACCTTCAAATTCCGTGAAAATGAGACCAAAACATTTCTCGATTGGGTCTTATAATATAAAAAATCTTTAGCCTTTGAATGAAGATTGTAAATTCTCAATTGAGACAATCAACTCCATGGTTTTGGTTATCAACATTGGATGTAGACATATTGATTGCATGGCTTTTAGTAGGAGATTAAAAGGCCGCAAATGGAGGCATCCGAGTTGTTTGCCAGCAACTGTTCTGAAATTAATCACTTGATGCGAAACTATGTGCTGAACACTCTTCTGAGTTACAAAAACGATCCTATTTCAGCTTTGAGTTACTGCAGTAAGGTTGCTTGTAAGCATCAGTTATGAGATCAATTCTCTCTATGTTTTGGTTTATATTCTGATAAGTTCCACCGAGACTCGTGCACACTCGAAGTCTGCTTGGTCAATTTCCTTTGTATTGCTCTAAACCTACACCTGGAGCTCTCGTCGGTCAATTAATTAAAAGTTCTAACAGGTTCAAATTTTGCTCAAATTGTTGTGTCCATAAGTGCGAGAGAGTTGCAAATATTGGGTGCCTATGTTCTAAGATTTTTTTTATTTTTTTAGTTTAATATTTTATTTTTAATTTTTAAAATTAAGTTTACACATAATATTAAATATTTTTTGTATCATATACGTGGCTAACCACGTAAATACTATAATTGAAAAATATAACGACGTAGTATTTTTATAAAAAATTAAATTTTAAAATTTGATCTAATATTATAAAATTGAGTTAATTTCGAATAATTATAATTAATCTAATTTATTTAATATATTGAAAAAAGTTACAATAAAATTAAAGTAGTATAATAATTGGTAGGGGAAACTCTTCCACATGGCATAACGAGCTGCATCAGAGCAATTATATAAATGGTAAATCATTTCAACTTAATTCCAAACATATACTGTATTACTGCTTGATTTGACTGCCTTGCTCTGTGTTTGATTAGGCAGCAATGAATCCATTCATTCTGTCTTCCACCAGTAATCCATTCGCTGGATTTTTTGTATGCCTGATGGGTCTATCTACACTATAATATCATCCAATTTATGGTTTAATATTTAAAATCTCCATCTAGGTATTAATTTTTAAAATAATATTATAAAAAACTAAATGATAATTTTTAAAATAAAAAAGTCAAACAATAAGAAGTTAAAATTAATTAAATATATTTAACAAAACATGTATTCAGTGCAGTTTCTTCTTGAGCAACGAAAGGGTTAGAAGGATTTTTCATCGATTTGGCAGAAGTTTGGGCTCGTATTTGCAAGTATCCAAATGATGATCGATGGGGAAGAGGTCATACATAAAAAATGCCAGTCCCATCGTCATCATGCCCTTGAATTTTGATTACCCAAATGAGCTTTGAGCCACAAAAAAGTGTAAAAGAATACAAGAAAGAAGTCGCACAATTATTATGAGAGCATCATTGTCATTATCAACACAGTCATGAAAGAGTGCAATATATTAGGGCTTCATGTCTCTTTCTTTGCAGGCATAACACAGCATCCCAGGATGAGTAAAAAGGGCCACGACATGATGATGATGATAACGTTGATGATTATGATAATGAAATAAAGCATGACAAAGTCCTAATCATTATGTCTATGAAGGGGAACAAAGATCCTTCCATTTCCACGGATGTCTTTTTTCTTCTCAATCATACAAAAATAAAACACCCTTTTTTCTTACACGTTAATCTGTCTTTTTAGCCTAATCTAAGTTTACTTAGGGGTGGTCTCATAATAATTGCTGGATACTTTTTAATTTTCACCTGTCAGGATCGATGGCTTCTCTGTTAATTTACAACCAGGCATCTGCGTATCAATGGAAACAAATTCCTTTGGTGGCAATCATTTTAGGAGGACATGGTTCTTATGACTCCTTGTTATAATGAGCAATACATAGCAAGGAATCATTGTGCTATATAAGTTAATAATTTCCAATGAGCTATAGTATTTAACGTTGTAATCACTATCTATTTGATTCCCATTATTACTTGTTCTTTCAGCTAGCCCCTTAGATCATATCCTTGTTAGTGATTTACAACTCTCAGTTAAATGCCACACGCAATATGAGATAGCCTTTAGAAATGAAAAATCTCTCCAAATACATGTATCGTTGAAAAGCTTCAACTTTTTCGCTCTTCAAATTAATAAAAACATTCGATCGGTTACAATTAACTTGGTTATTTGTATAATATGACAGAATAGATAATTAGGCGTATACAAATTTTATAGGTGTATATCACGTGTATATTATTAAGAAAATTCGGTAGTCGATTCTGGCCTGCATGAAAAGGAGCAGCATATGTAGACAACCCCACACATTAAAAGGCTGACAAAGGTGGTAGTAAGCCTATAGAAGTCACTATTTGTACGAAAATTGACTGCCTGCCTTAGTTTTCTACGTCTCTTTTTGGTTTTGTTCGGCAGGAAGCTACATACACATATCTAATAATACTACGGCTGGACAATAGCTATCATTATGTGTGTTATTTTGCCTGCTCTTCTACCACCTTCTGTACAGTCTAGATCTTGACAGTTCTTTCGAGAACTCGTCTATATATATACACACATATTAGGGAACAGATCCTATCCCATCGATCTAATAAATGGGCCTAAAAAAATTAGAAGAATAGATACTAATAAAACAAGTACTGAACTCATATAAAAGTGTAGTAAAATTTGGCCGGAAGAGAGTTGAAATACCATTTTTGATACGGAAGATATGATGTTACTTTTGAGAACAGATGTTTTGTTTCACTCGATCGGATTTAGAATATCATTTTTAATACAGAGGTTCTGATGCCAAGTACTCGCACTACTTCCATTTAAAAAAAACAAAAAAAAAGCAGCACTACTTCTGCAGAGAAAATAAAGTTGCTCTACTTGTGAAGGAATATAAGGATTGTCTCCGGTTGAGTTGCCTGGATCCACTGCCTGACGTTGGAGAAGCTGGAAAGAGGTTTTATGTGAAAACTGTAGCTAAGGTTGACAGGCTTTAGTCCACAGTTGAATAGTATGAGAAATAATAACTTAAGCTTTGACTTCCATTAATGGTGGGCAATGATAACGTGATGAACTCGCAGTGGCATGATCAAAAGTGAAATATTATGAAAAAAAAAGTGCAATATTATGCACATTAAAGTTGCAACCATATGTGTTACCTACTCCCTTCAAATTCACCCATGCGTAAGTTTATTTGAGTTCGTCATTTTCTACTAAACACTGTTAGCTGCCTTAAGTTGGCATTATTTTACTGGTACCTATTACTGAGTCGTGTTACAAAGAAGAGAGGGAATGTGTTACTAGGCCGAATGCCCGAAGTAAAAAGAAATTAAACTAACATATACATGATTCGACGTGATGTTCAGTGAACAATTACTAACGCAAATCTCCTTATGTTTTCTCTTTCCATGAATTAGCTCAGTTATTGCTAGTTCTAAGTATTTTTCTGCCTTACAACTGGAGGCTCAATTTCCTTCTACATGTGACTCGTACAAAGGTTGTATTAAGTTCTCAAATGCATCCAACTCCACCCATCAAAGTCCTGATCTTGTGATTGCTTTCATTTCCATAGAAACTACTAACTTCAAATCACTAGGAGCAATGGTGGTCTAGACCAATAATTAGAATTTAATACATTTATGTAATTGTAATTAGATGAGCTGGATCTAGGTTGAGCTTTATAGGATGAGTAATGTATGTGCATATTCATCATGCATGCCTAGCAGATGGACCAAAAGCAAATATGTTAAACAATCAAAGCGTAATAATTCATTTGTAATTCTAGCTTTGGGAGATGAATCCAAGAAGTACTCACGAGAACGTGGGTGTGGAGTCTAAGAACAAAATCAGAAATATGAAGAAGGTAATAAGATCCAATGTAAACATGCATGATTGCTGATGCGGGAATTGTCTCCTGGGAACGATGTCCTGTGACAATAATTACTCTTTCTCTGTAGTCCATACCACCCTGTGTTTGACCTCTTGTCTACTCAAGTATACCACTATGATCTATCCCTTCATCAGTGTATATCATCATTGGTCCTCTTCTTCTGCTGCTTCTTTCGATACATTTCATTATTACTTTACGCTGTCCCTCACGTCGTTTCTCTGACTATCCACTTACCATTACTTCACTCACGCCTTTCTTCGCATTGACTTCCGCTCCCTCTCACCTCACTGTTGCATTCTTTCTGGGGAAAAGATATAGAAAAACTGCAACATTTTCTTCACTAACTATATTATGCCACGTTAAACATGTCATTATTTACCAAACATTTACATATCAAAGATGCTTTGCCCATTTCACACAAACAAAGAAACCTTTTTTATTATTGTATGCATAATATCATCTATTTGGAGGAATCATAAAACAGAAATTCCATGCTTGTTTTCTTTTTACGTTAAAAAGTAGAACCGTGTTATTCAAGGCCTAATAGCATGCGATCATTATTTATCAATTAAAAAAAGCAACTTTTAGATTCCTGTCGCCAAACTTTCTTAGATACGACCATGATTGTCTAAAGCGTGTATTTCACCCTTAGCTACTGGCTATTTTATCAATGTTATAAAATACTGTACCGAATTAAGTTTTGATACAGTAATATATTAATACTAGTTAATATTGAATATTAATTTGAGTAATTTTTATATTTATAAAATAGTTTCTAAACTTTTTTAAACTATAAAATAGTTTATTGTCATATTATACGATTGTAGTTTATTTAATTTAGCATTTTTTTGTTTATATCTTATCCATTTTAGTTTATATTTATCTTTATTATATTTTAATTATTTTTATATATAATAATTATCTATATATAATAAATTATTGTCAAATAATGAAAATAATTCAAAATTTTGAATTATTAATTATTTTCTATTTTATCAAAATTTTGAATTATTTTCTAGAATTGTTATTTTTTCACATTCCATTTCATTTTACATTTAATTAGACATAATCACACTTTTAATTTAATATATAAAATTAATTTAATAACTATTAATAAATATAATTAAATTTAAAATATATTTTTAAAATATTTAAATTTCAAATAAATTTTGATTTAATAATTAAAAATATATAAAATAAATATTAGTTTATAAATAATAAAATTTAAATTATTTATTTTAAAAATAAAATACTTTTATTAATACTTTATTATATAAAATATTAAAATAAATTTAAATCAAAATAATTTTTCGTAATAAAAATAAAAAATAATTTATTTTTAAGTTTTATTTAATATATAATTATTAGTAGTAATAAAAATATTTATTATTATTTCAAAAACTTTGAAAAAAGGGGGTAGTAGAAGGAGAGAGATTTTGAAAATTTTGCAAAATAATCTCATAATTTTTTAAAATATTGACCGATATTTTAAATACCTGCTAATACCAAGCGATACAGCCAAAACGAGTCGGCACCAACCGATATTTAAACCCGATACCAAAACTTAATATATTATACCAATTTTAGTCTGATACGGTAGGTATCAGCCAGTATTATCCGATATTCATAACTATGCACCTAACAACCTGAAGAAATGTGCAAAAAGAAAAAATCCAAATGGTCTCTACTTTTGATGCTGTCGATAATAACTGTTTGCCAACGCTAGGTCCCTATTAATTTTTTATTACTCTTCGGATTGATATAAAGATAGACCTAGACCTGTTTCAGACTTTTCTGGAACTTTTTCTTGTCCATTTTTAGAGGTTCTCTCTGTTTATTTTCATGAAAGTTAAACTCGTCATTTTAAAGGTTAAAACCTTATTTTTGAAGGTTTTGTGATCGTTCTGATGGTGATACTTTATTAAGATATTGCTTTCTTATTGGTTTAAAAGACACAGTAAATATAATTATAAGTTTAATAGTGAGTCAAATGTTCTCAAATATTCCATGTGTGTATGGTATCACGATTTTTTTTTTATTGTATTAGAATTGTTAACTAATTCGAATTGAGTTGGGTGAAGAGCTAAGCTTTCGTAAAGCACGTCTGTTCCATTCACAATATTTCAATAAGAAATTTTGTTTAAAAGATTACAAACTCTCCCCTACTTTGTGATATAACATCGCATAATCCCAATTGTTACATATTGTATAATTTTTTATTATTTTACACATGGGTAAAATTATTTTTGTTGTATATTTTATTTATTCTTATCATTTATCTTATTTACACTTATCTAGTTATTCTCGAGTTAATATTAAGGGGCACTTACCTATTGTATATTTTATTTATCCTTATCATTTATCTTATTTACTCTTATCTAGTTATTCTCATGTTGTATATTAATGGACAATTATCTTGTTGACTAATTATCAAATACAAAACTTTTTCCTAATATTATTTTAGTTTTATCACTTTGGATTAACAGGTGTTGGTAGCGTGAACGTTTTTATGAATCTTTGTTAATATGAATTTTACTCTCCAGTGATGGTTTATAATATGTATTTTAATTGAAAGTTCTTTTTTGAAAATGTATTTTAATTTTAATTGAAAGGTACTGATTAATATTAGTATCATCATTTAATGCGTTTTATTTTTGGAAAATATGCATGACTCTCTTGATTAGGGTGGATAGAAAACTTTTTTTTTTTAAATCTCAAACAAAAATATGCAGATCTACTGATCTAGACCGTATGGCATTATTATATTTATTTTAACATATTCTCAGGATTCAGGAGATGATCGGTTAGTGTGGACCACAATTACACACAACTTGACGCTAATTTTTGAGAAATTTCCGTTTAGAAAAGTTGACAGAAATTGAAGGGATGTGACTACCAAAAAAATGTTTTGTAGCGCAACCTACGGCCAGTTATTGATACATGCCAAGCCGATGAATTGATCGGTGTCATGTAAAAGTTGCATGTTCTTCGTGAAAAATGTCAATAAATTGGACTAGCCTATAAAAGTTGCACGTTCTTCATGCAAAAATGACAGTTAACTGGACCGACTAAAACTAAAAGGCAAAGGTATAACCTTTGCACGTTCTTTTGTCACGTGGTTTCTTTCTATGTCGTTCTTAAATTGAAAGAAAGGAGGTTTAATTTCCCTTCTAATGAGTTCTCAACCCTAGAGCGCCTTGTTAGAATTTACAATAGGCCTATAGGTCCACACGAGAAGGAAAACTAAACTACATACAAACCCAAGTAAGGTTCCATCCTAAAACCAATTGGTGATAGGTGTAGCAACAACTAGTTCTAGTTATTTGGACAATGGTTGACGCAAGTCTAATTCTTGATAGTGAACTCTACACTCTGCTCATATTTAAAAATTCAACACGCCTTATGTAAACAATTCCGTCCTTGATTAGGAGCTATAATATTGAAGATAGATACGAATAAGGGAAAGATCATAACCCTAGGAGATATAAAGTGAATGAAGTGTCTATAGATCATTGACTTGTCAATATATATTTGCATAATCTTCGCAAGAATTGACTTATTGATATGTGGCTTGCGTATTAATAGCATCAGAAGACACAGGGAAGTGTTTCCACCAACCCAATTATTGTTGGAACGTAATGATATTAATGATGAGGAATGAGTGGCGATATATTTGATACATAGTGTAATCAAGAAGAAAGATATTTACGTTTTGACGATTCTCCAATTATGTCACAGGATACTTTTTAGAAATGAGATCCTTCTCGCTTAATTCTCTATACCTTACCAATGTATAGGTCCCTTTACTTTATAAACATACCATTCACACGAAACTTTTTTTTTTAATGGTTCTTTCAACCCTATTTTTCTAATCAATTAATGCAATTTTCTTCATCTTTATTATTTTTCTTGGTAGATTTGAAATCCTATCATTCACAATATGCCATCTTGTTTCCTTTTAAGAAATTCCAAATCTCTGAAGTCCATAAGTCATAATTTAATCTTGAACAAAATAATATTAATTGACATGAGAATATGTTTAGTGAGATCCACGATGTAAAAGATATTAAAGCTTAAAAAATGGAGACATAAATGGAAAAGATTAGTAGCCAGAAGTAGAATTTGCAAAAATGAAAGGAAAAGATCTTCTGTTCGTATTACTCTATTCATATTTTGTTTCATTAGCATCCATCCATTTAATAAATGAGATCTAAAAAAATAAATGGATAAGTCCTCATAGAATAGGATATGAATAGAGTAAAAAACGAAGTGATATGAAAATGAACCAATAGACCAAACAAGATGACGTAGCATCGCTAAAAAGGTGACACATGATAGCTACAAAAGCATACACATGGCAAATAATGACGAAGACAAGTGGCATATGAATGAATAATATATTAAATATTGATTAGGATGTGTGTGTAACATGTCACTCTAAATTTAGCTCGGGTGGCAGTAAACTACAGCAACACGTGTCAATACGTGATGTTGTTAGCACGTAAAGCTCGTGAAATGTCATGTGGAATCTTTTGGTGATGTGTGGTTCTAGTGACCCGAGTATGATGGTATTGTCAAATCAACGATCAAAGTTGCTTATAGATTTCAACGGAGGAGATAAACGTGGCTAACACAGTGAATAGTAATGGACGACGAAGAATTTGAGTAAGAAAACTCTAAGAATAATGAATTCAAAGAGAATAAGGCCTGTTTGGTTGAATGTGAATTAATAGAATGGAATGAAATGAAATGGAATGGTTTATAATGAAATGAAATGGAATGAAATGGTTTATAATGGAATGTAATGTAATATAGTAAAAAGTTGTTTGGGAAAAATTGAAGGATTCATAAAATAATATAGTGAAATGTTGTTTGTAAGATTGATAGAATGAAATATAATGTATAACAAATGACTTTTATACCCCTTATATTAAAATGGTTGTTGCAGGAGGTTTATTATTTTATTATT
>JAOQMR010000005.1:29498156-29512658 GCA_027563865.1 Erythroxylum pelleterianum
GCATGACATATCTGACATGCTCACATCCTCTATACATGCGTTTTTTAAAAGAAAAAGAAAAAGAAAAAGGAAAAAAAGAGGCCTTCCACGCGCATGACACTCTCCCAGTATTTTCTAATCTTGTTTTAACTTAAAATTTTACTCTTATTGCAATAGGCCTGGTGATAGGGAGTCATTGGATACCTATCCATCATTTACCCTTTTCATGATTAGTTTCAACTTTCAAGAAATTTATTAGAAACAGAGAGGGTCGAGGGGGGCTTAAAAGACACAAAAGAAGACTGTCCCTTCCCTTAAAAAACCTTTCTTGGAGAAGTAAAAGATTGGCCTCTTTGTCTGCCCCAGTCAACAATAATTTTGTTATTTATTAACCAAAAAACAAAGTGATATATATACCAGTTCAGCTCTCGGTCAATGATTTCCCGATGTTTTTCTCTGTTGATGCATCACGCTTACTTCTGATTGGTGGGCTCTCCTCCTATCGTCAATTGACGCGTGGATAAATTCCGGCAAACAAGCACCCTTCTGTTCTGGTTGGTGAGATTAACGCGGTCTAAAACAATCATTTAGTTCCAGTGGACATGTAATAATAATAATAACAATAAAATAGTTTGGAAACTGCAAAAAAGAAGAGATCGATGATGGATTATCATTTACAAACAACACAACACAACCAAACAACAGTGCTTAGTTTAACTCAAAATAATTGTGTTCGGTAACAACACACTAATCATAGTATGATACCAATGATGATGTTGATAATAACATAATCAGTTACTTAAAAGCAACAATAGTCAACAAGCCTTCGGATTTGGTTAGATGATCGCCATTGTTTGGTGCAAACACAATAATTCCACCTTCAGACGTAATAAACACAAAGTATCGTTTAACCTGCAAAATCTTGATTATTCACATCATACCCTAAATATGAATGTATATGTATGTCAAATACATACAGCTAGAATTGGAGACTGAAATTCCACACCAACCAAATAGAGAATGAGAAAGAATTTGTACACTTTCTAATCATTGAATGAATTCTCATAAACACGGCAGAACAGAACAGATGTAGTTTTTCTTTGTTGTCTTAAACATAAAATATAAACAGAAAATGCATCGGGTAGAGTACACAGACTGACATGATGTCTATCTCGTGCTTGGACCGTTGTATATTTATATCAATTCACGTGTGATTGTCAACCACAGATTTGTCGGTCAATCTTTGCTTGCACAAGGAAGAAAAACAAATTAAAAAATAAAAAGGAGACTATTGGATAGGGTTTTACCTTTTTATAAAGTCTCCCAGGATTTGTTGTCTCTCCTTCTCTCTTGTATCGACGACCAACCACCAAAAAATCACCTTTCAAAGTTACTTTCTTTGCTTTTGTTTTTGTTCTACTTCTAGTTTACTGCCTCCACCACTTCCGCCATGGAGCTTGCTTTGAGCTTGGGTGATACCTCTAAACCCTTCAAGTTTCTTGACAAAACCCCAAAGCTGTCCAGTATGGATCTAGGGTTCTGTATGGGCTCAGGGTCTGGTTTTGGCTCAAGGACGTCGCAGGAGAAGGTGGATAGCCTCGGAAGTATAAGAAATGAGAGCAAGTTCTCGGCGGATTCACCTGTTCAGCTTGATCTTTTACCTTTCTCCCCTGTTCCTCGTAGACAGCCTCCATCACAGATTCATTTCCCGTGGCTTACTGATAACTGTGAGTCTTTAACTCCATTTTCTTTTCTTGCGTCTACTGTTTGCTTCCTGCGTAATCGACTTTTCTGAGGGTGACGATTCTAGAGTACCTGTTTTCTACCGTTCCTGCAAATTTATTTTGTTTGTTATTGATTTTAGCATCTGGGCTTTGCTTAATTATTTTTATTTTCTTTGACGTGGCATGCGGCAGTGGTTTCCGACCCAGGCTCAACAGATGGGCCAAGTAGGGGGTTCGATGTGAATCGATTATCAGCGGAAGAAGCAGAAGAAACGGCAGCTATATCGTCACCGAACAGCGCAGCGTCGTCGTTTCAGATGGATTTTGGAATCAGAAGTAGCGGAGGTGGTCGGAACAATAAGAGAGATTTGGAACTTACTGACACTGAAAGAGCATGTTCGAGAGCGAGTGATGATGAAGAGAACGGATTAACCCGGAAGAAACTCAGACTCACAAAGGAACAGTCAGCTTTTCTGGAAGAGAGTTTCAAAGAACACAACACTCTCAATCCCGTAAGTCAAAACTTAGTCTAAAGTTTGGAACTTTTTTTATTAATTCCACCTTAAGAACCAAGAAAAGGGTCAGTAAATCATACAGTTGATTAGCACTGTAATAACCCAACGTTTGTGGAAAATGTGCAGAAGCAGAAGCTTGCTTTAGCAAAGCAGTTAAATCTTCGTCCTCGTCAAGTGGAAGTATGGTTTCAAAACAGAAGAGCAAGGTTTACATCTTTCTTTGATCAGTTTTTCATTATCTTCAAAAGATTGATTTTATTATGGTGTTGATGGTTCTTGTTTCTAATCGATGTACACATCTTTTTGTCTTGGTTGGAACGAATATACAGGACAAAGTTGAAGCAGACGGAAGTAGATTTTGAGTATTTAAAGAGATGCTGTGAGACGCTGACAGAAGAGAACAGGAGATTGCAAAAAGAACTGCAAGAATTAAGAGCTTTAAAAGCTTCCCAACCTTTCTACATGCAGCTTCCTGCCACCACTCTCACTATGTGCCCATCGTGTGAGCGCGTGGTCACCACCACCACCACCACTTCCTCCTCCGGCGTCACCACCACCACAGGTATCGCAGCCACTACGGCTCCCACTGCCAATATTAGCTCTACAGCATTGACACTGGCTAAGCCTAGGGTGTATCCATTACCTAATGCCCAAGTCCATACCCCCAGAGGCCAGGCTCACCAATCATCGCCATGACTTGCTGAAAGGAAAATGGAGAAAAGAAAGAAAGTTTACTATATGATAAGAAAGTAAACAAGGAAAAGGAAAGGATCCCTTAAGCCATTTGTAAATACGTGTTGGAAGGGGATGATGTTCATTTTTATTACTCATTCTTTTTTGGTCTTTGATTTTGGCCTCCGGTAGAATGGAGAAGGTCGAGTTTCAAAGGATGATTGGTGGGATTTTGTTCAATGACGAGGGAGATGAAAATTTGTTAGATAGCCTCGATTGTCATGGGTAGCTAAAACTTATTTAATTACTGTTAGTGTATGTCTTTAATTGAGTCTCATATTGGAATATAGTTTTGAGGTTTTTATTTGCTACCACTATTTGTTCCTTTGGCATTCCTTAATCCTTTCGTTTGATTGGTATTTATTAGTTTCAATCACTTCCTTTTCGTAATATCGCTTGCTTAACAAGGACAATAGGTGATTTCAAAACATATATATTGTTGTTCCTCAACCACGGTCCTGTAAATTGACTAATATCTTTGTTTGCCAGGCAAAAGGGGAGTAGAAAACTCAATATATAGAAGCGCATGACCAAGAGCCAATCATGTGATGGCCAGAAACTTGACTTAGTTCAGCGTAGAATGGTCTTTGGTCGATCTTTTTGGTTAGAGCTCGAAATCTGCGAAGAAATGATTGTTCAAGACCCAATTCAGATGTCATTTTTCAGGTGCCGGTAACGGAAAAAAATTGCATACTCATCACCAATTTGTTGAAAGATTCTGGTCTAGGTTAATCCCACAGCTGCTGCCAAAAAAACTTAATTTTCCAACTTGTGACGTATTATTGAGCAGTGAAGCCATTGACTAATCTCCTTTCTTGGAGGGGAAGTAGAATCTAACGACAAACAATTAAAGAACTGGCATTATATTCTAGGTAGGGTCTGACGTGCATGCATGCTCTTGGATGTTTTCTTCAATGAGGTAGTCCTAATGTTTTATATGCCCGGGACAAATAGAAAGATGGATCTCAGTGAATATCTAGTGTCTAAAGTATAAGATTCAATTCCCTTACAAATCTTCTTTTTAATTAAAATGTTCTTTATTTTATTGCCAAGAGGACCATAATATTCAACCGAAAAATTGGTTGCTTATCTGTTCTTAAATTTTGTAAATATAATGTATATGATATATGATCATGATTATTGAAATTACTAACATTTGTATGAATATGAATTTCATCACTTCAATTTTTATTAAGTTATTCAAAACTGCCTTTACTAATTATCAAATTTATCAATAACTCTTTTTAAGGAATATTTTATACTTTTGAGGTAACATCATATAAATAATTATAACACAATTAAATAGGAAAAGAATAAAAGTATAAGAAGCAGGTGGGCGCAATAGAATAACAATAACCCAGACCATTTATTACAAAGATATATCAATAATATTATATATATGTAACAAACAAAAAAATAAAGAGCCAAATTTAATATCCTATATTAAAAATAAAAAACAAAGAGCAAACTTTTATTATTGAAACTATCATGCTCAAAACTTATTTCCAATTTTTCAAGTAATTCTAAAACTAATGGTAATCCACTTTTCACTAAGTGAATAGGAATTACCAGCAATATTCACATTATAGATATATTGAAACCACATTTCATCAATAACCTACAAAATTAAATTTATACATACAAAATTAGCCGAATCTATAAATTAGAAAATGTTAATTATGACTTAATAAATGAAAGAGAGATAAATTGCAATTGAAGAAGGAAATAAGAGATAAAAAAACTATCAAGTATGATATTTGCGAAATGAAAGAGAGATAATTATCCTAATGAACTTAAATTCAAATTGAAAATATACCTAAAATTGCAATTGACAAATATCATCTATAATCAAATTGACGTATTTCAATTTATCTAATTAAATGACAATTGAAATAGGAAATGAATGAGATATAAATTATACCAAAAATATAATTTGAGTTTCAATTCGAAAATAGAAAATTTTACCTATATTGGAAATGCTATCATACTTATAATCAAATTTTAAGTTTTACCCATTCTTGCAAAAAAGTTACAAAAAAAATCAAAAATTCAAAGAAAAAAATAAAAAAGAGAATTGAGAGAACGAATAATATGTGTTTCTTACTTAGATGGAAATGGTGTTGATGGAGACCAGGCCAATGCAAAATTCTTGAATTTAAGACCTTCTATTATTTAATTTTAATTATAAAAAAATAAATCTTGGCATTTTGTAGGAGCAATTTCATTTCAAAATGCCTGCTTCCACCGTCGTTTTCCCTACCTGTAAGAAATTTTTGCATGCATGTTGACATACCAAACTATCTTTTTTTATCAAATTAAAATTGATATTTACTCTTTAAATAAATTCCTTTAATTTTTTTAAAAGGACAACTCTTTTTATACTTAATTCTTAAGTCAAATGAAACTCTTATATTGTAAAATAACTTGATATTAGTAGGTCTCTTATGAATATGAACCTTAGGTGAGGCCCCTTCTTGCTATTGCTTGCGACCGGCTTGGCTTCAATCATTGCTAACAATAGTAGATGGTTGTTATAGCTCGATCACAAGTAGGAAATGAGAGGTCGTTGAAAGAGTACCAGATGAATCATAAATAACAAGAAACATGTCTATCAATGGTACGTACGTACGTACATACATACATAATATATATATATATATATATATAGGGGACCAGGCTGTCAGTTGCCAAGGTATTAGCTGAAAAGAGGGCTGTTAAATTGCTTCTATCTTTATTATCTGGAGGGGAGGAACTACCTTGTGCATTTGTATTAGCTACTGATCAGCAGATGGCAATTACTGGGAGTCCTTCACAATTAACCCAGGACCAGTCTGCTCAAATTCAGTCCTTGTTTCAAAAGTTTGCCAGTCTTTTTGAGACACCTGCTGGGTTACCACCTGTGAGAGTATATGACCATCGTATTCCATTAAAAGATGAAACCAGTGTAGTAAGGGTCAGACCTTATAGGCATCCAGCAGCTCAGAAAACTGAGATTGAGAAACAAATAAGGGAGATGTTGGCCAGTGGAGTTATCAGGGATAGTACTAGCTCATGTGCTTCACCAATTGTTATGGTTAAGAAAAAAGATGGTACATGGAGGCTATGTGTGGAGTACAGGGAGCTGAACCAGTTGACAATTAAAGATAAGCTCCCCATTCCCTTAATTGATGAATATTATATATATATGGTTTGGGCAGGTTAACCGGCTTACGTGGCTGCGGTTCAGAGCCTGGCCTTGCCCTATTGGGTTTTGTCCCCTTTGGTCCCTATTCGCTCGATCCGGATTATCCAGGAGTCGAACTCGAGACCTCAGGGTTTTGTTGGGTGCAAGACCCACACCTCTCACCACTGAGTTATGTGGTGAGAGGCGTGGCGCTCCACGCCAACAAAACCCCTTGGTCTTGGGTTCGAGCGGCGGCAAAGCCCTCCAGCGCACCTACAGGGGACAATACTAATTTGTCTTGGGCCAGGCTCTGAACCGCAGCCACGTAAGCCGGTTAACCTGCCCAAACCAATATATATACAATCTAAGGGGGACCAAGCTTCCTTACATATATGGATTGATGAGCAGATACGTATATGTTTCTCGTCTGGTTTGCTGCCTTTCCAAAACAAATTACTCAGTTGGTCCCTCCAATTGGGCAGTCTGAACAATGAAGACAACACATATTGTGAGCAAGCAGAATGTTCTTTTTGAATTGCAAGTTTGGGAAAAGGATGTTCATTATCCAGCCAGAACAAGTTAATGACCTGCAACTATGTCAATATATAGGATAATGCATATTGTGGATAAATAGATATAATTTAACCTAGATTTTCTCTACAAATTAATAATGGGCTTGTCTATCTGGAATTGGATAAGCAGGCCCTGACAAGGTAGGAGGTTCTGAGAATGGACTTGTAAGCACATTTTCAATTTATATTTGGGTGCCACAGCTCGTGAGATCCTGCACATAAGAGCTAGCCCTTTCTCAAAAAACAGAAATCGAATAAGAGCTGGCCTTTTGATTTTGTAACTGTTAGTCATTTATATTTCTTCGTATCTTTTGTTGAGCTCTATTTTTTAACATTTTCATAAAGCGAATCAAACTTTAATTTTGGTTTAATATTTACAACTGAACCATAAGTATTTATTAATGAAACTTATTAAAATATGTCAGTGGAGTTTGATATATGTTTTCTTAGATAATTGGTTTTCTGATTGATTAATGAGGTGTTATGGCTATTTCAATTCAGGTGACAATTTGGACTTATAATATAATTGTTACTATTCTTAATAAAAAATGGATCTTGAATTTCATACTTATAAAGAGAATATAACACGTCTTAATCTTATAACATTTATAGCAAAGAAATTTCTTTAAGTTGCCCTATTTATGGATTTGTAATCATAATATTGTGGAAGACTAGCTGACATTAGAAATGGACTAGTTGGTTAGGAGAGGCAACACTTGCATCAGGGAGCTCAAGAACTATTTTTACGTGCTTTACAAGCATCAAAATATGCTATGTATGCTAATTATCACTTATTAAAATTAGACATGACAAACTAGTATAGATTTAGGTTAGCTTAGAGTATTCATGTTCCGTAAAACTTGAGTTTGAGAATTTTTTAACCTAATAAATTATGACAAATTAATTAAGTTATTAGTACATCAAAATTAAATTTACATGTTTAATTTCAATTATTAGAATGCATGTTAAATATCAACCTTTAACATGCATTCTAATAATCAAAATCCTCAAGACAATAAGAACATATATTTTAGAAAAATGAATTAAACATTGTAAAAAACTTAAAATCAAAGAACATAATTTAGGAAAAAAGTTTTCAATATTGCTAACATTAATGTACCAAATTTGACATTAGAATATCATTCTAAACTTAATATACAAACAAAGGAAGTCCAAATTTATCATAATAGTAAATATGTGAACAATATCAATAAACAAAATATGTAAACAAAATACACTTCATAACTTAAACATGAAAAATAAACAAATGAGGCAAACATAAAAGACTAAATGTGAAGAGATTTTACCCTAAAAATGGAAGTTGGTGTGATTTTGTTGTGTTTATTTTATGAGGTTCTTCAAGACTTTAACTCTAATGATCCTTGAACCAAATAAAGAAATAAAAAAAGTCATAAAAGAATGATAAGACCAAAAAAACAATATAAATGTGATAAAAGAGAGAGACTCATACCTTTGTTATTCGATCTTCACAAGAACAGACAAGGAGAAAAATAAATGTTAAGGGAAAATAACCATAAAGATAAAGCTTTCCGGTTATTCAGAGAAAAAGGAGGATTTGAGCTTAAAGGAAGATTTTCTCAAGAAAAGAGATGCGTGATTGATCTTTAAGGAGAATGACAAGTTTTTTTATTTTTTATATTAGGATTGAATATCACCCAAATCTTGAAATTTTGTAGTAGAAGGTGACATTTTCTAGGTAATTTGTTAAAACAATGACAATATTCAATGGTTGTGGTTGGATTCTAGAGAGAGCATAAAGGACAAAGTCTTGAAAGAGGGAGGAACCTACAATTATTTTGAATAAGGAAAGCAAAAAATGTTCACAAAATAAACGACCGAATTGACCTCTCAATGTAATGAAAACTTAGGTTAAATCTCTTAAAATACTAAAACCTAAAAATTTAAAGAAAAATATACTAGAGAACACAAAATGCTCGTAATAAAATGTTATCATCTTGTGCAAAATCAGTTTCATTGATTCAACTTATATTTAACATATTTTAATTGTTAATAAGTTTAAATGACTTTAGTCATTAATAATTGAATCACAAATTGAGATTTAGATGTAAAACCAATGACTATGATAAATACATGTTTGATATTAACGATCAAGATCATTTGGTTACAGAGTTACAGGACCTTATATGAGCGTATACCCAATAGTGTAGGTAATAGGTATTATGTACAAAATCATGTGCATATAAGCTATTATAGAACGTAGTTAACTACACTTCTGTGTGGTTAAACATGATTCAATTTTAGATTATTGAATGGACTACACAAATTTAACTACACATTTGTACTATTGATTGAGAAACTTTCACGCCTATCTTATCATTGCAAATTGAATACCTTACATGAACTATTTATTTGCATGGGAAAGATTACACTTGGGAGCTAGATCTATCTTCCAATTCGGTCTTATAATTTTCAAAATATTATAAGTATGAATTGTACTATGATAATGCATTGATGAATATATACATACCAAAAATATACCTAGTCATATGACCTTACATAATAACAATTCCTTTATGAATGCAAGGTCCAAACCATATATGTTAGTCATTTGTTACACGTTCGTGTATTATCCATTCATGGATCCTCTAATTGTTTACCATAGTCAATAACAAGTTAAGCGTATACTGATCATTGATGACTGACAAAACCTTTTATGGATACCCTTTATATTTGAGTTACTTGCTTGCAATTACATTATTTATTAAGATGAAACGAATAAATCACTCATGTATTACTAAAATTGTCAATGTTTTCTGAATTGTGGCATACAATTTATAAATTTTGATGACATATAAGGCAAAGTAGATAAAGGATTGAAGATGTCTAAACTTCAAGTTTAGTCTTATAATTTTTAAAATATCATGGGTGTGAGTTATGCTATGATAATGCATTGATGAATATAATGATGTACACAACCAAAAACATGCCCAATCGCATAACCTTACGTAGTAGTAATTCCTTTTTGAATACAAGGTCCAAAGGGTTTACTATATAGGTTTGTTGTTTGCTACATACCCATGTATTGACCATTTATGAATCCTACAACTATTGACCATAATCAATGAAAGTTAGGCATAGACTAATCAATGATGACAGAACTTCTTATGGGCACCCTTTGTATTTGAGTTGAATGCTTTGAATTACATAATTTGTTTAGATGAAACGAACAAATCACTTATATACTACTATACTTATGAATGCTTCTTAAATCAGGGTATATGCATTTAGAAATTCCCATGGCATAAACAAAAATAAACAAATGGTTAAAGATATCTTAACTTCTAATTTAGTCTTACAAGATCGAAAATCATAGGTATGAATTATATTTACTAACCTTTCAAATACAACTGTACTTTACATTATTTAAACATAAGAAGAAAAAGAATTTAAAAATTTTGAAACATTGTGGAAAACTTTTATGACTATAAAAGGTTTGACCATAGGGATTAGAGTAAAATTTTCTAATTGTGTAAGATAAACGATGGTAACAAGAGAAAGATTTAAAAATGTATTATGTGTCTTTAAAAACTAAAAGAAAGTGTTGATCACCGGCATTAAACCATGGGTACGAACGTCTTTAGTGTTCGTACTTGCCATCCTATATGGCACAAAAACTTCATTGATCCTAACAAATTAATATGACATCTCCACTATCTTATAACTGAAGTAAGGGTTTAGTATATTAAGGAAACAATCTTATAATTATTTATATGTATACATTGTTGGCTAAACTTATATGGTGATCTTGGCTTTGTTTTATATGGAAATTATAATTTTTAAGGAAAAATTTAAACAATATACTACTTGCTACAACACTAACTATATAAACACTTAGTTCTACATAAAGTCATCAACAAGTTCATATTACATTTTAGATAACTGAGATAAACAAGATAAATAACATTATTACTTCTATAGATATAATAGGTAAGTTAATTATGTTTTAGTTTCTAACATAATGAGTTAAATTGTATGGAAAATATTAATTGACCATTAATTTTTTCAATGTAATAGTATCATTGGTATATGAAATTATTTTCTTTTGACTACTTTTAACACCTAAATAACAAAAAAATGTGGTTATACAAAAATGTCATTACCTCATTATACAAAAATATATTAGGGAACCTAAGCTCAAGTTGGCATTACAAAAACATATAAACTAGAGACTTCATAAGGAAAACTAACTAGTGAAGTCATAAATAATTTTATGTTGAACAAATAATTTATATAACAAGTTTATGTGTTTCTCTTAAATTTATTTTTATGTTAATTTTTTTCATGATTATATGATTACATGTCCTTGGTGTTAATATTAACATTGAATAATATGTCCATTACTGGGACATCTAGAATGAACAAAGGTGTTGACTGAAAAAAGCATCTCAACAAAGAGATAAAAGGTCAAAGTGGTTGCCATTAGTAATGACTATGATGGGGACAAAAAATGATGGTCATAATTAGTCACGACAATGATGAGGACAAAAAATGAAGGATACAAAGATAGAAGTGGTGGACTTAACAACTTAGTTGCCAACCGTTTGTGTTTGGTAACCTTTTAGGTTATACAACGGAGTTGGGATGATTACATGTCATGTTGTAATTTTTATAAGCATTGTTTCTTGAACTCCAACTATTTTATGATACCAAAATGTTTTATACTTATATAATAGATGTGGGATATTTAATTATCATTTATGTAGTAGTTCATTATAACTTCTTTAATTTAATCAAAATTTGCCACTTAACCACACTATAAACTTGTTAAGCCATTCATTTAGACATTAAATTTCTATTTTTGTTTAAAATTTTGATTATTAAGCTAGAACGTTAGAGGGATATGTTAGAGTTGAAGGATTTTAAATTGAGCAAGACTAAGACTGATTACTTAAAGTGTAACTCTTTGAGCCACATAGTGGCTTTTTATATGGAGGTAAAAATTGGTTCCAAAGTTATACCATGAAAAGAGTGCTTTAAGTACCCAGCGCCTATCATCCAAAGCAATAGAGAGATCAGTAAAGATATAATCCACCCTATCAAATCAAGGTTGCTTAAATGGAGAAGTGCATTAGTAATTTTATGTGACAAGAGGTTATTGCTCAAGCTCAAAGGTAAATTCGATAATTTAGCAATTAGGCTACCATGTTATATGGGGTAAAGTGTTGGCCTATCAAATAAGTGCATAGACGTAAGCTAATGGTGGCAAAGATAAGGATGCTAATGGTGGTAAAGATAAGGATGCTCTTTTAGATATGTGACCTTACTAAAAGATATAACGTCAAGAATATATATGTAAGAGATAAGTTAACGATGATCATTATTAATGAAAAATTCAGAGAGATAAGACTTAAGTGTTTCAGACATGTTAAAAGGGACATTCTAACACTCCAATGAGAAGATGTACGAAAATAACGTTTAGAGATTTACAAGGAAAAAAGAGAAGACCTAAGAAGAACTGAGGGGAAATGATCAAGAATGATATGGCTCTAGTGGAACTTACCAAGGACGTGACCCATCAAAGAAAACTTTGACATACTAGGATACGGATAAGGATCTTACATTGTCGTTCTCTTAATTCTTTTAAACACTTTCCTTCGAGTCTTTCATTTTATAGTTAACCTTAATATCTTTTTTTGAAAAATGAATGTAATATCACAATAGATAAAACTATTACAACATGCCAAAAAACATGAGATCTAGGTAATAGATGCCTACTCTTCGATTATAGAGTTACTAAAAAAGGTAAGGAACAGAGATTACAAAAGAAGACAGTTATAGGTTCAGAAGTTCATAGCCACCATCTGCTCTTCATTTCATAGGAGAGGTAATGATTAATGTTCTTGTAAATTAAACCAGATCTAATATGATTTATGATGCTATCCGCGAGCTGATATTTGTCCTCCTTTGTTTCTGTAAATCGTCGCCGATTTCTTTCCTTCCAAATGTTATATATAGTAATGGTGAATGCTGCTGTATACAAAGATACATTAGGAGTCCCCTTCTTTGTTTTTCTTATAACCCAATGCAGTACTCTAGTCCACTCATAGCTATCATTAGAGGAAGATAGCAGATGCAAAATGTGGCTCCAAATAGCCTTAGAATAGTCACAAAGAAAGAATAAATGCTCACGACTCTCAGCTGCCATATTGCATAACAAGCATAAATCCTCAATGCTTTCATGCCATTGATTCCATGTTTTTAACCTGTTTTTTATTGCTATCCATGTGATGAATGTGGCCTTGGGACTAATAGTGTTATGCCACAGAAGATAAAACCAAGGAAGCACCATGGAGCAATCATATAGCAGGCAATAACAAGAATGATTGATAAAAACTCCATTCGGTTGTAGCTTCCAGAAAATGTTGTCCACCGCTCCTGCATTATTTAAAGTTGGAAGATGATTCATAAGAGCGGGGAACCCTCGAAAGTTGCCCAGCCACTCGAGCGAAGATAATTTAGAGTTTAGAGGTAATCAATTATGAAGCCTTTGAAGGTCGGCATTGTGCATGAGGGGACTAATTTCTAACCAATTTTCATACCAAAACCAAGGTCTTTTCTCCATTACCAGTAGAGTGCTTAATGCAAGGATAGATTAATTCACGTAACTTCAGCCTTAATATTTTGATTACATAGTGCTCCCCTCCTAGCTATTCATCTGGATTAGGATCAAACCAAATAGTAAAATTAAGGAACTAATTAACAATCTTAATTTAGCTAAAAAATATTTCAATTAATCAACCAAATGATTATATGTTAATAGTTTAAACTAAAGATATTAACATAACCAAAGATATTGATATAAGATAGGAATTTCCACAGTCCTATAAATTATAGATTAAATTAAGTAGTGAAATCTTGATTACATAAGAAGTCTTAGTGGAATTCGAAATCCAAGTACCACTATTTTCTTTGATTGTTTCTTAGTTAATCTTTTTTCTAGTTAGACAATTATATTGATTTATTTTAGTTTATTATTTTAATTTTACAATTGATTAATTTTCATCATCATAACAAATTTTGAGAGTAGATAATAGAAAGATGATAAGTATTAGTAATTCTATTTCTCTTAGAATCGACCCGTACTTGTCAATACTAGCTACAATTGTACCGTGCACTTGTGATTAAAACTATAAAATCATAATCCACCAATAGCATTAACTAACACTTAAACACATCTTGACTTTGATATTCACATATCATTTTATAACTATTTAGGCATGGTATTGTATGTTTGGATTTAGGGCATGGTGCATATTGAGCCATGGTATGTTTTATACTCAATGCTAGTATTACCATGTAAAAGTCATTGTTGGTGTTAAGACCTATAGAAAAAATATTGGAACACATCATCCCTACTGATGCATGCACTTGTCTTTGAGCCTATTCTTTTAATTAAGCATTCATAGATTATAAACAGGGAAAATGCTTGACCAAATAAGCGTGTACTTAAGTGTTTACGTTTAATATACACTATTGTGTACATATGTTGAGACCCGATCTCGAGACCGGACCCCAACCGGAGAAAAACGAAAAACGGAGCGAAACAAGGAAAGCGAAGGATCGCGAATCGGAATACAAATCGAATCGAATCGAAAAATGAATGTCCGACATCCGGTAACGAAGATTGATCGAAAAACTATGCGAGACGCGTTGGAAACCCTAAGATTAATCCGAAAATCCCGATATGATTTTTTTTTTCTCTTTATACAAACCATTCCATATTTTTCTTTTTCATTTCTTTCATCTTTAATCAACCTTATGCAAACAAAGCATTA
>JAOQMR010000005.1:29512758-29523879 GCA_027563865.1 Erythroxylum pelleterianum
TTGATTTCTCAAAAATTCATACAAAACTTATAATTCAAAGTATAAATACATTACCCACCTTATTTCCATGCTAGCAACTTGTCCATATCATCAATTTGTCCATTCCTTCTTTCTTCTTCCAATTGAAATTTACCTAAACCAATTCCACCCAAATTCAACATCATAAATCATATAAATCTCAAAATTTACTTGGCTCAATGGTGAGAGGCGTGTTACTAGAAAACAACAAAACCTTGAGGTCTTGGGTTCGAGTCGTGGATTCTCCCAAGATCAAAGAGGACAATATCGATTTGTGTTGGATGCCGCAGTATAACCCGCAAACACACGCCGGAGTATAACCCCCAAACACCTACGGGTGGGGTGTGGGGTCCAACAACATACCTATGTGTTTGATCATATTCTTTAAATTTATCATTCTATAATGTGGGCATGAATGATCCCATAAGCATGTAGCAAAGTGTGTTTTGTAATATGTATAACTTATACTGGTATTTACACGTCCATGTACTAGATCATATTCTTTTAGTTGACCATTTATGGATTCTATAATGGGAACATACTGACCTTGTAAGTGTGAATTTTAATCTATCTAATGATATGTATGGATTACATTGTTATGTAGGCCTGTATGTTCAATCGTATCCTTTTAAGTGGTCATTCTATAATATGAACATGATTGACCTCATAAGCATGAACTAAAGTGTGTCTTATCATACGCATAACTTATATTAGTATTTACATGCCTATATGCTAGGTTATATCCTTTCAATTAGCCATTTATGGATTCCTTAATGGAAAAAAAACTGACCATATAGGCATATACTAAAGTGTTTCTAATAATATGAATGACTAACATTTTTGTATATATGCCCATGCGTCCGATCATACTCTTTGAATTAGTTATTCCATGATATGAACATGTTTAACCCTATAGGCATGTACTAAAGTGTCTTACAATACATATAACTTACACTGATATTTACATGCCCATATATTAAGTACTTATGACTTACATTGATATTTACATATCCATATATTAAGTTGTATTCTTTTAATTAGCTATTTGTAGATTCTATAACATGAATATGACTTACCACGTATGAGTTTACTAAAGTGTATTTAACAATAAATATGATTTTCATTGTTATGTACACGCTTATATGTTCTATAATAATCTTTTAATTGTTCATTCTATAGTGTGAACATGTTTGACCATATAGGTGTGCACTAAAGTTTCTTACAATACATATGAATAACACCAGTATTTACACACCTATGTGTTTGATCACATTCCTTAAATTGGTCATTGATGGGTTTTATAATATAAACACGTTTGATCATACAAGCATGCACTAAAGTGTGCCTAACAACATCTATGATGACAATTGTTAGGTAAAATCCTGTGTGCCCAATCGTATGCTTCTAATTGTTGATGAAATTTTAATTCCTTATCTTTTTATTATTTGATATTTGGAATTTCTAGAATTTTTGAAATTCCTGAAGTAAAATCCTTTTAATTTTAAAATTGAGTCAACTATTTCTTATAATTTGGATTTATAAATTTAAAGAGATATATTCTTATTCTCGTAAAAACCTTATTTAACCATAACACATTTTAAAATAAAGAAGTTTTATGAAAAATTGACCTTAATTTATAACACTTGACTAACTATCGACTATTAGTATTATTGAATCGAGAATTATTACTCTGGTAATGCCTCAAAGCTAGATCTTGAAAAAATAGAAATCAATATTGATTTGGGCTAATTAGTAAGATGGCATAGGAAAAAGAAGGTAAGATGTGGTCAATTATTCCCATGTAAATGTTGATGGAAATAATCCAATGCAAAGGCTTATACTGAAAGAAGGGAAAGATATTGGGAAACCTTTAAAGATGTAGAAGAGAAGAAGGAACATTATTAATACTATCTTTGAACAAATTAAAAGTTCTGCAAAGAGGAAGAAGAGAATAGTAAATGGTGTGAATGATTACTTAGGACAATCACAAACACTATGGAGAAAATGGAAGTATTAAGCAATTCCATTATTAATCAGTTTAAAATAGCAAAAAGGATGATAAGGAAAGATGAGTTACAAGTAAGGATCTATGCAATACAATAGACTTTACAATGAACTTATTAGTTAGAAAGAAGCTGTCGATAGTTGAAATCAGTAGTCTTCTTATTGATATTATACTACAATATCCAAACCATAAGCGTGACCTAGTTGTCTTAAGATATTCAATTGAACTTCCATATGTGATTTTTAAATTTTGCAATCTTGAACTTATTTCAGCGCCTTATGTATTTTTATTTAAGTTTTAAGAGGTCTTACTTAGATGATTTCCTTGTTTTGTTTTGAGAGACATAATGTTGGTATTTGGTCATCAAAACCAAATTTTAGTGGAAATGGAGATCTTATCATATATATGCTTTCTTTTTCCTTATTTACATTTTACTTATAAGAAAGAATTCTAAGAGTTATACAATATTATTTAATATCTAATATCCATTTATCTTAACAATATGTCTATTAGGTGTAAAAGAAATTTAAACAAATTGATTGAGTTCCTCTTTGGAAACTGAAGATAAATTTACTATTTTATTAAGTAAGTTTAATTAGATGTCGAAGAATTGGAATATCTTTTTCTAAGTTTAATTAGATGTCGAAGAACTGGAATATCTTTTTCATTAATCTCTAATAAATATAAAATGTACATATTGGTTTAATTGATGAACTACTTTGCGTTAGTAAGGATTCATGGACCATTTATTCATTGTAAGATTAATCATACTGTACTGAGATGGGTCACATTATAACTGAAAACATAAGGAAGCCATTTTTTTGTTGGAAGTTAAAAAAGGATTCATTAATAGCCATGAAAGGAATAAAAAAGGGATAATACAAAGTGTCAACAAAATAAACTACAACAATATACAAGATTTCATGGAAAAACTAGAATTAGAGATTCCACTGCCTTTTAAGGCAAGAGCTAAATTGATCAGTCACTTGATGAGCTGTTAAAATTTTCCTAATTCAACAATGCAAGTTATGAATGACAGCCAATTCTTTTCTTCTGATGAATTCTTTGATTTCTTTCCCTCCAGATAACATGTAATGCATAATTGATACTAAGCTTAGGTAGATTATTAAATAAATATTTTTTGTTTTAAATAAACTAGGGCAGAACCCTGGAGGGTATCCCTATAAATAAATATTTTGCAGCATCTCATTTAAGTATTTTGTTCCTATATGAATCATAGAAATATAGATTAAGAGAGTGTTGAATGCTAGCCCTGATGGAGGATGTGTAATCACATTTAAAATATAAGTGATATATAATTTCTTCTTTAACATTGCACAGTTCATAAAGGGTGTCATTAGAGCCATAGATCCTATTCTTTGTCTTAAGTCTTCCTTTTGCTGCTAGCTAGGTTGTGAATGAAGCTCTAGACTTTGAGGGTGCTTTCCACACAATGTTGTATTAAGGTACAGATGGTAAAGTAGGTCTGACAGCCTTAATACAACAGGAGTTAGAGTTTTCTCCATTGGGACTTAGTGATTGAAAAATCAGGTTTGTAGTTTGGGAGAAAGATCTAGCCTTTTAAATCCTCTACCTTAAATTTGCCGGGAGTTGCTTCCAATGATGACGTGAACTCTTGAATTTGATGGAATTCTTATAGAGAAAAAGAAAATATCATTTTCTGAGCAAAAGGGGGCTAAAGGTAGTCTAATTATCAAACCAAAACTAAGTATCATTTCCATTTTCCACCTGAATATGGATGAAAGGATACACCAAGTATCTTTTTCTTAAAATCTGAGTAAAAAAAAACCAAGAATGTTCTTTCTTCTCATTGATTTTCCATAGAGATCTTTTCGTGAGATAAACTTCATTAATCCATTTGTTCCAAAGGGATTCCTTATCTTAAAATAATCTCCAAATCCTCGTTGCAATTTGCTTATTTGAAAAGTAGTAATAAAAGATAGACCAAGACCCTTTTCCTTTTTAGTCCACTAAAGCTACTCCCATTTTATCTTTGCACCCTTAGAAGTGTCAGACTTTCTAGACAAGAGAAAGTTTTTGATACACTTCTCCACCTCTTTGATGATTCTTTTAGGCAAGAGAAGATGGGAACTCTGATTTATGTGTCGATTTTTTAGTATAGAGATAATCAACTGTACTCTCCCAGCTTGAGACAAAGCTCTACTTTGCCAAGAGTTAGGGGGTGCTTGGTTGATGAGTTTGGGAAGAGGTTAATACGTAAGAAATAAAAAGTGAGTGGTTGGTTGTTAATTATCATTATAGAGGCAATAGTTTGATATCTCACTTTTGGACAATCATCCATACCCTCTATTTAGTAAAGAACTGAAACTTATTCCTTAATAGTAGCTCTTTTTCTAAATTTTTTAATACTAATTAATAAAATACAATTAATTAATTAAAATATAAATAAATAATTAATTACAATTTAATTCATCACATCATCATCACACCCAGTTCGAAGTCCCGAAATAAAGCGGGCTCTGGGAAGGTTTGATAATATGCAGCCTTATCCCTACAATATAAAGAGACTGTTTCCGATAGACCTACATGTATATATGACAATAAAAGAGTGATGTATGTTAAATAGTATATAAGTAAAATTAGCACGCTAAATTATTAGGTAAATAAAATTACAATAAATAAATAAATAAATAATAATAATGATAATGATAAAACTAATAATAATAAGAAAATCAGTAAATAATTAAATAATAAGAAAATAGTAATAAAATAAAACTAAGATAAATAATAAATAATTTGCCAATCGAAGGGATCATTTGTAATGCACAAAGAATAACAGCATGAAAACAAAAGGCATGATTGATTAGAGCAAGAAAATCTGTTAAAACCCACGCAATACAATGCGTGGTCCAAGTAGAAACACCTATACAAACACACAACATTCTCGTCAAAGTTAAAGAGCTCACTAAGAGATTTCTAAAGTGGCAGGAGAGATGGTCTTTGTGCTCGGTAAGGAGAGAGTCTATAGAGAAAAAAATTTTCTCGAGGATGTTGATTAAAACATGTTAATACCAAAAAATAATAATAAAAGCTTTGTCTTATAAAGGAAGTAGCGTAAGAAAAAAAAGAGCGGGGTAGTAATGGGAAGAAGTCGCGTAAGACAAAAAGAGCGAGATAGTAACGGGAAGCAGTAGGAAAAGACTAATGGTTTCTTTTTTGATAGCAGCAGACTTGTTAGGAGGCTCGAAAAAGTTAATGGAGATTAATTAAAATAAAATAAAATAATTAATTAATTACATTATGATTAATTAATTAAAATATAATTCATTTATTAATTAAAATATTGTAATTAATTAATTAAAATATAATTCATTCATTAATTAAAATATTTACAATTAAAATTACATTGTAATTAATTATTAATTACAATATTTTAATTAATGAATGAATTATATTGTAATTAAAATATAGTTACAATACAATTAATTAATTATACTTTAATTAATTAAGTAATTACAATATGATTAATTAAAATATAATTCATTCATTAATTAAAATATTTTTAATTAATTAATTACAATATAATTGATTTAAATATTATAATTAATTAATTAATTACAATATAATTCATTAAAATAATAATAACAATAATAATTAATTACATTGTAATTAATTAAAAAATAATTAATTAATTAGTTACAATATAATTATTTAAAATATTATTCATTCATTAATTAAAATATTATAATTAATTATTTACAATATTATAATTAATTAATATATTGTGATTAATTAATTACAATATAATTAATTAAAATATAATTAATTAATTAATTAACATATAATAAATTTTTTCTCAATATTTTTACAAACTAATTACTATCAATGCTAATGATAATAATTCCTTCCTCTTAACCAACCATCATAATTATAATGATAATATCAATTCTCATTCTTCACTGTATTCATTTCCATTCTTAGTACCATTTTTTCATGTAAACCAACCGCCTATATTTCTCAAGGATCTTCAAGTAGTTTTGATATTTCAGCGTATTGGAAAAAATAAGAATCCCCGGGTAGATGAAAGGTTAACTATGTATCCTCAGACAAAAAATAGGTTGGAGACTTTCATAACTATGGTTATTAGACGAAAATTACATGTTGCTCTTACTAAAATTGATGTCCAGTCTAAAGAGCCTACCAAAAATCAAGAGGGAATGATGCATACTTGAGATGGATTCCTGATGTACCCCATAAAGTAATATATCATTTGCAAAACATAGTTGAGTAAGTGATAATTCTCTGCATTTATGTGAAAAGAGACATTTGGATTCTTGGAAATGTTGTGGGAGATGATTCTATTAAGAACGTCCATAACTATGGCAAATAGGTAGGGAGAAATGGGGTCTCCCCGCTTGATTCCATTGTATCCGTGAAATTATTTGGGGGGAACTACTTATTAGTATGGAGAAGGTTGGAATGGAAATGCATGTATGAATCCATTTGATAAATAAGTTAGGGAAGCCAAACCACTCTAAACAAGTTTGAATAAAATCCTAATGGAGTCTGTCAAAAACTTTAGAAGAATCAATCTTTATAGCACAACTTTTGATGTTTCTACCTGAAGTATACTCTTTCATCAGTTCTTGGAAAAGGAATCTATTATCTGAGATGGTTCAACCTGGAATGACGGCTCCTTGAGAACAATGGATGATATGAACCAAGTCTCTTTAAGTCTGTTATAGTAATTTGGATAAGACTTTGTAGATGATGTTGCACCATGAAATAGGTCGATTATCATTGAGAAAATTGGCATTGAGGTGCTTAGGAATCAAGAAAATATGAGTGAAATTCAATTCACTGTTTCTACTAGAAGACTGACAGTTATTAGCCAAGTTTTCTGAAAAAAAAGGAACATTAACCCCATATGGACCTGGGGCCTTTAAGGGATTAAGGCTGAATAAAATGGACTTGATTTCCAGAGAAAAAACAGGAAGAAACATCTTGTTTACAACCTCCTAAGGAAGAGTGTTATAGGGGCTTATGATGCTTTCAAGTTTTGCCAGGATGGAAAGCTCATAAGAGTTTGGAACTCTTAGCAGATTTTTAAAGTAATTGAAGATCATTCTCCTCAGATATCTCTATCTATAATCATGTTCACATATTTGTATCTGCCAGGATGGAAGGATCATAGAATCCTTGCCAAGACTGAATTGTGGAAAAATCCCCTGCTTTGAGCCGCACTGTTCTTGCTTTTTGCATCAACAAGATGTTGTGAACTCTTAAGTGCTTCAGCATACTTCTCAAGCTCGAGCACTCCTCAACTCCATTTTGGCCTCCAATAGCTTAACAGAGGTATTAGAGTAATTAGAAATGAGAAGACATTTGAGCTTACCTCAAAAAAGCTGAAGTTTCTTCATTAATTGGTATGCTTTGCAGCCTGTAATTCTAGAGCTCCAGACTTTTTATACAAGATCCATAAAACCATCCTTAGAGTGAGGAATTTGAAGAATCAAAATGGAGATTTTATAGTGGGTAGAGTATTGAAATTCAACACCTCTATACTGGATTAATCCAAGCAAGGGGGCAAAATGTTCATAAGATTCTGGAAAATTGTTCAACCAAAGATGATTGACGAGAACCCTGTCTAGATTTTTTTTTCTAATAAGGTAATTCCCTACTTGCTTATTGCTGCAAGTATATAAATTTTGAATTGATCTCAAATTTGTTACTCAAGCTTGGAGATAGCATTTCCCAGTTCCTTTTCAGCGTTGGAGAAATTAACTCTATCCCCCTAAGCTTCATATTGATGTAGAATGCAATTTAGATCCCTGTTACCCAGAGTTTGATTGTCCGGAATTCTAAATTAGATGCATATATAATAGCGATAGCAATTTCAGCACCTGTCTCATTTAGCTTGCAACTGAGGTGGATATACTGATCAGATGAGCTGATAACAGAAGCATGGGTTTTAAGAGGGTTATAAGCGAAAATGATTCTACCATTGAAGTGAGAATCACGGTAACCAAAGTTCCAGTGTTTCCATAAAACTTTCATGACATCATTGAGCTTATGGACTTTAATTCTAGTTTCAAGCAAACCCACCAGAACGGGGTTATTTTTTTTTTCCTGCAATAAGTCACTAATTGCTTGGCCCTTATAAGGCTTTTTAAAGCCTCTGATCTGATGTTCCAAAAAATCATAGTCAAGGAGTTGGTGTCACCAGCCCCCTTTGAGCTTCCTTCTCTTCCTCCTATATTTCCCGGTAGAAACAGGAGTGACCTCAACATTCAGCTCCAATCTCTGTTCAGTTTGTGTGGTATGTTCCTCATCCATTTCTCCATAGGTGATTCAGTAGTTATCCCCTTCTTATATGATTCAGTGTTAATAGGATCAACTATAGCAGGGGTATTTTGTTGGGTGTTCAAGCTGACTTCTGCAGCAGGTAGGTTCTGGATCTGAGTTTCTGGTATATTGGTAGAAGGATTGTCATCAATTCCCGTAAGCTCAATGTAACTCCTAGAGGAGAATAACCTCTAATAGGCCTCTATTCTTGCTTCCCCAACACTATTATAACTTAAACTTCGGTCTTTACAAGTTCATTAGCTAAGTTAAGTTTCATAACATATAGAACATCTGCCAGTGGCTTCTTAGGATCAACCTCTACACAAATACGAGCATGATTGATCTTTTCAAGCTTAGAGGTTGCTGAATCGAGTGTCACAAGTTTACCAATTGTTCTTGCTAAGAAACTCAGCCCATCTAAAGTCCAATACTCCAAAGATCTATTTTGGAAGTTAATCCAGATTGGGATGGAATATATGTTGCTCTTGTCAAATTCCAGACTTGATACCCATTGTTGGATGAACATTGCCTACCCACCAACATGCCAAGGAACAACTTCCTTGATTTTGTCAATGTTATCACAATTTGAGAATTTAAAAAGGAACGTACCATCTTTTATGAGGAAAATTTTGTCCAATCCCTTGCTTCCCTACTTGGTTAATGGCTTAATGCCCAATTTTGCATGAAAGGGTAAGCAGGTACTCCTACTGTGGAAGAAGCCAACAAGTACGTTGCTCCATAACTTGACCCCTTCCTGTAGCAGTCGAAAGAAGATACTATGCCATCTACTGTAGTAGAAGTGAAATGGTTAGGCTTATCTTGTGCATAATATGGAGAAACCACGTTGCTCCAAGAATTTCTAGAAGTACCCGCACCCCCAACCTTTTGCTTATTGAGGTGTTCGTTGTCTAAAGACTCTTGTAGAGTTGGGAAAAGTAGCTTATCCATCCCTTTTGGAGAGGAATCTCACTTAGGACCTGTCAAGTAACTTACCAGATAAGGATGTAAGCGTGAATGTCTCATCCGCATGAAGTTTCCCAAAAGATTATGATTCTATTGTAAGCGTTTTCCTTAAAGTGGTCCATTTATGCGGCCACGCCCACGTTTTGTCAGCCTCGCCTACGTTGTCGCCTACTTCCTCTTTTGTGATGGACAGTAAGTATGGAAGTGAATATATACATGTTGTTTGGGTTCTATCTTCACAGAGCATTATTTGACACCATCGAGCTTCCTCTGGAAGAGGATAGACACTCAAATCTTCAACAAAAAAAACTTTCAGATCTACGGTGGAGGCAATGGCTGGAGGTATTATACGGTTCTTGGTTTAAAGCTTCCGCACTGTTTTTACATATATATTACCATTATATATGTGTTTATGTTCTTGGTTTAAAGCTTCCGCACTGTTTTTACATATATATTACCATTATATATGTGTTTATGCATGTGTTTTATACGTTCATGATTTGTATGAAATGCATGGATTAGTTTACATTTAGTATCAGAGAATTTTGCTTGCCTCTGTCTTGCCATAGAACTGCTGTAAACCACCGAAATAAAATCCTCTGTTTTACTCTGTTTCTTGGTTAAGTTTCTGCCGAAAATATGTGTTGAGGTTGTTGAATTGTTTCAACATTTTGGACCTCCTTAAGACGTTCAAATGGTTCTGTTGTGCTTCCTGGAGAGGTCGAAGTTGACAGAACCGTGTGGGACGAAGGGAGGAAGATGGCCGTACGTGAAGGTATGGCGTTGCCATTTCGTGGACGTTGCATGCTCCGTTTGTTGCGTCTCGTGCACGTCGCCTGGCCATCCTCGTCCTTCAGCAGTTCTTCCCGTATCATTCGGCGGTTTCTGGCCTCCAAACCATTCGGGGCTCCGACTGGTCCAACCGGGTCACGCCTGACCTGGCTGGAGGAGGAAGACGACACTGTTGTTATTTTTTTTAACTTATTAGGCTTGGGCTTATGTAATTGAACTTGTCTTGGTTTATTAATTAGTTGGTCCTGGACTTGAGCTTATTTTCAGATCAAGCCTTTATTAGATAGTTGGGCCACTTCAAATAGTTGGGCCAGATCTAGCATTTAATTAGTTTCAGATCTAATCTACTCACTTTTAGTTGGACTTGGGTTTATTATTTTTCCAGATCTAGCCCATTAATCTTATGATTTTTATTATAAAATCATTTTTGGTTTGGTTTTAATTATTCCTTTTACTTATTGATTGAGCCCAAGTTTATACTGTCAATTGGCCTCATTTTCTTAACTGTTTATGCACTCATTGACTCCTAATTGATGATTTAGTGCTTTAAATTGGTTCCTTGCATCGGACATTCATAATTTACAAATTGCCAGTACATTATCTTAATTTGATGTTAATTCCTGTATAACTTTTATGAGGACAATTGATACTGCAAGTGTTTTATTTTGTAAGAACAAAAGGAGTTAACCATCAAAAAGTCAACAGGTCGTGAGGCTCATTCCCAGACGTCGGGACGAACATGAACTTCCATTCGTCGCGACGAATGAATTTCTGAATTAATTTACTCGTCGCTACTAATGACACATTCAAGACGTCGCGACGAATCTTTATTCGTTAGTCGCGACGAATGACGGATACCCGGCCTAAAAATAGCAAGTTTTCCACTGTTTTGACCCGGCTCGCATTCGGCCTCTATAAATATTGCCATTTTAGGTCAAAACCACAGAGAGCCGCACCCGTGACCTTCGTCTTCTTCATTTTCTTTAGGTTTTTCGTTGTTTATTTTTGCAGGTTTT
>JAOQMR010000005.1:29538051-29549208 GCA_027563865.1 Erythroxylum pelleterianum
TTTAGAGGGTTTGTGTGGTGTTGGGGAAGTCCTTGATGTTATAGATCCAGTTTGTTGTGTGTGTAAGTCGACTTGTCATGTTCATAAGTAGACTTGTCTGTCTCCATAAGTCGACTTGTGGAGTATAAGTCAACTTGTGTCAGTTTTCGTAAACTTCTTCGCTCTTAGATAAGTCGAGTTGTGTGTCATAAGTCGAGTTGTCTGTTTCTGTAAGTCGAGTTGTCTGTCTGTATAAGTCGAGTTGTCTGAATTGTAAATCGACTTTTATAATTTGAAATCTTTGTGATCGTTGTTTGTGGGCTCGCCTTTGGGACTTGAGATGTTAAATAGTGAAAGCTTGTCTTTGAGGGTTGAAGAGTTAAGAAACCCACTTAGGTTTATGTTCTTCGAGGACTGGGCCCAACAATCAAGTAGTTTTTTGTTACAAAAAATGATTTTTCATGGTATTCTAAAGGCTTCGGATAGTGATGCAACCAAATGCTAAATGAATCATATCAGAGGAGGAATTGGAGTTAAGTAATAATAGACATTACCATCATTATTCTAGCACTAAACATATTCATAAGACATGGATGTAGAGTTAGACATAGGTTCAATGATATTGGATAGAGGGGACACAATATCGTCCATATAGCTAATCAAATCCCGTGTAAGAAGAATTGACTTGACTTGATTCCAACACATTAGTTTATATTATTTAGAGTGGTTATGATAAAACTAGGGATGTTGTTATGATAAAACTGGGGATGTTTTGAATAGGAAATAACATTTTTTTATTTTGTTTGGTGTTGTTTTGTTGCCATAAAGTGAATTTGGTGTTTGGAATGTAATGGTTGTATTTTGTTTGTTACCAGTCACCTCGTGTTTGATGAAAGGGGTTAAAATTGAAAACTTTAATAAGGAATGTAGATTGTAAGTGGGTGGCAAAAAGAATTGATGTATATTCTAAGGTTTTGTTCGATTGGACATAAGGTTTTTAATGAAATGGAATGTAATATTAGAAAGTTGTTGTTTGGAAAAGATAGCAGGATTCGTAATATATTATAGTAAAATGTTGTTTGGAAGAAGAGTTCATAATGTAATATAGAGAAATGTTGTTTATCATTTTATATCCCATCCTAAACCTCCCAAATCAGAAATAACTCATTTTTATTATTTAGAATGGAATAAGATGTAACATGAAATCCTCTCCTTCCGTCATATTTCACTCTATCTCATTATGAACCCTTCTCTCAAACGGTAGAATAATATTATATTCGATTTTATTCCATTAATAACCACCCAACCAAACATAGCTTAAGTGTTGCAATTCTAGTGGACTTTGATACCAAAAAAAAAAAAGAATAATAGAGAAAGATTTTCATTAATTGTTACTTGTTGTATTACAAAAATATAAGCCAAATGTGTTCCAGTTAGTTATATTAGGAAACTGTAAGGAGAATATTTTTAAAGCAATAATAATAAGAAATTAAGTCTTAAGAGTATATCATTAAATTACTTAAGAATATTCACAAATCTTCTAAGAATATTATGCAATAACATAAATCAGTTGTTCAATTTTTAGTTTAATGATATATTGGAAATGAAGAGGATATCCGAAAAATAATTTTATGGATAAAATTGTTGAAGCTAGATAAAAAGTTAAAAAAAAGGGAGTTCCAGTAAACAAAAAATTGACGATTTGAAGGAAAAACGAAAATGTGACATCGTTTAGTTTTGCTAAGTTCGTTCCAAAAATATATACATGTATTAGTGGTTTGAAGCTAATAGTCAGCATATGGTCCTAAAAGGTCTAGCGCATAACTTTTAGAATTACAACATTCATCTTTCCGCTCCAGAAGGACCAAGACCGCTAGCGTTTAACTTCAACCATTAGTATTACACAAATAACCATTAGTCGGACTTTTCTTCTTTCTGGTCTTCCATTTTCCATACATATGGGCAAATGTGTATTAGAACCGAGTCATGTTCAAGTCTCTCTGGTTAAAGTCTAGCAGCCTATTTAAATGTATTAGCCCATTTTTTTTAACTAATTTTTCAATTCAGGTGAAAATGACAGATTCATTAAAAAATGTTGCTGAAAGTTGGAGGTTGCTTCGTCAAAAGACTATATATATATATATAAAGGAGACAGGACTACCTATCTTCTTTTTTTTCAAGAAATACAGGACTATCTATCTTTGTGCCTTGGAGTTGGGTGATCAAAGACTATATATATATAAAAAGGATACAGGACTATCTATCTTTTTTTTTTAAGAGAAAAACAGGACTATCTTCTTTGTGCCTTTGAGTTGGGTGATCCTTTCCGTTCCAGGACTGCCCCCATTTAAATAAAGTCCACCGCTCTGTTGACTCTTCAGGATCACCGTACATGGCTTTTGCCACATTATATTATTTATATGTACATAGCAGCAGAGATTGTAATAATTCTACCATCAACAACCATTGCCTAATACTGGCCTCCTCTTCATCGACTATCCAAGCTGATGGCCGAATCACCCAATTCTCTGGCAGGAGATGAGTCCTCAAATGGCGATTCCAATGTTGATTACTGGTACAACATTCTTGTCTCCAATCGAAACGATGCCCCCACTCAGCAGACCTCCAGACTGTACCAGGAATGGGGCCATGTATTTAAAAAGTCGGAGAAGAAGGATAAAAAAAGAAAGGGCACGGATGTAGGCAGTAGCAGCACCGTAAATAGCGCAAGTGATATTTCAGAGGCTCTCTCTTCTATATCCAGAGACTTAAGTCTGTCTTCGTCTTCCAGTTCTTCACGTAGTTCTGGTAAAACAGATGAAGACACACAGAAAGACGACTTAAAACTTCAACAGGTCAGTTTCCCGTTATCACTAATCTTTAATCATATTCATACCTCACTAGCTTTTTTTCTTGCACATCTAGGATCCTTTCAACACTGCAACTTCTCAACTGAATTGTCATTACGTGATATAATTATCGCCTAGTACTTGAGAATAGAAAACCAAGCATCCTAGATTTCAGAATTTCCTTTTACTCTTTTGTGGTTACTTACTGAAATTTTCATTACTAACCTAGTCTTCCACTAAACTATAGTATCTACAGTTGGCCGCGGGGAAAATCGAATTAGACCTTTAGAAATCTGTCTGTGAATACTCGAGTTATTATAGCCTTGAAAAAGCCCATAAAATAAAGCTACCTTTCTGGTGAGCAAAAGCTTTGCGATGAAGATTCTGCAAAGAGTAAGCAATGGAAAATAAGTGAAATTATGTTTCTTGAGATCCCACCATACCCAACCAGAGTACAATAACTCTTTTTAAAACTTGCTCTTTATCAGCTTAGTTAGATAAGAGAAATGGGGTTTTTGTAAAATTGATTAATGTGAGTGCACCCGTGGGACTTCCGAGTTGCCATTATTATCGCTCCTTGCAACCTCTTCTGAGAGCCCAAATGCCTTCTAAAAACTTGTGGCTTAAGAATTGCGTCAAAGCTGCATTCACTTCAATTGATGCGGAATTGCCCTTTCTACTTGATGTAAGATTATCCAATGGTAGATGACAAGAACCATGTTTCATTTTATTTGAAAATGCTTCCTTGTTAACGCATGTTGGCAGTTCATTGAACTCTGCAACTCTAGTTTTCTATTTTCTGTCAAGTTGTGGTGCTTTGATACCTGTCATGAATACATGAATTATGTTCATTAGCCCTTGTTGAAACAGGGGGTGGATGCTGCTGAGAATCACAATCTGTCGTTAGATAATGATTTGGTACATGGAAGTTCAGTACCTAAAAATGAAAATGAAATCCAGACAAAGGGTACTTTTAATGCAGAAGAAATTTCGCAAGAGCTTTTTATACCTGTGCCAAAAGTTGGAATGGCATTCTCTTCTCAGGAAGAGGCTTACGAGTTCTATGAAAACTATTCTAGAGGAATTGGTTTTCAAGTAAGGAAAGCAAAAGTCCAAAGATTAGCCAGTGGAGCAATCAGAAAGCGATTCTTCTTTTGCTCAAAACAAGGGTTTCGATCAGAAAAGCAATACGACAAGAAAACAAAGTACAAAAGAAGAGAAACTAGAACTGGTTGCGAGGCCAGGATCCAGCTTACAGTAGAAGATGGAAAATGGGTGATTTCCCAATTTGTAGAAAGGCATAACCACCCGCTTAGTGCTCCAAGGAGTACAATACCATTATCCCAATCACTGGAGGTGAATGCCGACAAAAAAGATGGTAAGGCAACAAAATCTGTAGAAATTTACAAGATGGGTATCGTATCCTATGTGCAAAAGAAGGAAGAAACTAACCTACGTCCCGAAGATGCTCAAAGTTTGATAAATTATCTGAGACAGTTGCAGGTGGAAGATCCATTATTCTTCAACACAGTCCAACTTGATTCCAAGTGTCGCTTGACTAACATCTTCTGGAGGGATGGTCAGTCGAAGAAAGACTACAAAATCTTTGGTGATGTTGTTATTCTAGACACAACATTGAAAGCTGAAAAATATGACACGATTTGTGCAGCATTTCTAGGATACAATCATCATCGGCAGCTTATAGTGTATGGCTTTGCTTTTCTGCTGGATGAAAGCATGGAGACATATATTTGGTTGTTTGAGACATTTGTGGAAGCAATGGGGAGACAACAACCTAAAACTATTTTCACCGATGAGAGGCGGGAAATGGGTGATGCAATAAAATCTGTGATGCCAAAAACACAGCACAGAATTGGTTTGTGGTATATCATGACGAACGCATTAAAGCATCTAGACACAAGGCGTGAGCAGTTTGTTTTCATAAGGCTCTTTTATCAATCCATCTTTAATTGTGAAACAGATGAAGAATTCAAGGTAACATGGAAGTTCTTACTTGAGCGCCTAGGTCAAAATCCATGGGTGGTCAATGTGCATGCGTCTAGGGAAAAGTGGTCTCATTTATTCAGTAAAATATCCTTCACAGCTGACATTGAGTACGATTATGCTTTCAAAGATTTTACAACTGAGGCTGCTAGTTTGTCAACACTTGTTCAACAATATCTAGATACGTCAAAGCGGCTTCGACTGAACGAATTATTGGAAGATTGTCGTTGCGAGGAGGTCATACCTTCGATGATACTAGAGAACAGTTCAATTGAGAAACAAGCAGCCGGTGAATACACCGATGCAGTCTTGAAAATCTTTCAGGAGGAGTTGCGTAAAATCCGGGTCTTCCAAATAGACGAATTTTTAAGCAATGGCAATGTGCACGCGTTCAACGTCAAAGAGATCGGAAAGGATCACATTAAATGTTGTGTGGTGCTCAATAACGGTAATGATTTTAGCATAGGATGTAGCTGCAAGAAATTTGAATCTGCTGGCATTTTATGCGCCCACGCCCTAAAGGTGCTGGAAGCAAAACGAATCTTACAGATTCCGCATCAGTACATATTAAGAAGGTGGACTAAATCTGCCAGAACATCGCCCTAAGATGTTTGGCCCTTTCAATTTCAACCTCCGGCCTACGGGCCTAGGACCAATTAAAACTTCCCCTACCTACTATAATCATCTTTAACTCCACCTTCTCGTTAATCCTTCATTGCTATCTGGCTTGATTTTTGGGAATCAACAAAGTTGTATGCCTTGCGTACCCATGATTTGCTTGTGAGCTTAAAGTAGATCAATTACTCATCCATCTACCAGTAGCATCTCTTTGTAGATATTGTAGATTAACATCCAACACTTTTATTGAAACTAAATAATTAATTCAAGATTTACTACCCTCAAAAACACTAAATTTGAGGTTGACCTGAAAAGAATGTAACAGATAGATGATGTGGATGCTTATTCTTTTTTCTTGTTTCGGCTCTTTCATAACTATACACAAATGCTATGGTACCTAGCATGGAAACTACTCTTGCTTGTTTATGAAGAAAAAGAAGAAACATTTGTTTCTGGCGCATTTCATCCCAGCCTCCTATAGGTTGCATAATGTCCATCTACCTACGTCTCTTTCGGTTTTCATTTATCAAGAGTTGAGCATAAAGAATCTCATTCCATGTGTCTGGCACGCCAGGAAGACACCAATGACTGCAGTCTTGGTAGAGCAGAGGTGATCTCCTTTCCTCCTTCGATAACTTCTGTTTCCTATAAATGGAAGGATGCCCATCCTTCCTGTAATCTGTCATTCGTGTTACATTTAAGTATGTGACATGAGTTTTCATCCCTCTCAATACTTTCTCCAGCACTTTCATCTTGGGTTCATATTCCCTTAGGTATGTCACATTCTTGATAGGCCTAACCTCGCTATCACATGCCCCACCGGAGTTCCATTGTCCTCCGCTACACCAAGACAACGGAACACATCTTTTGAGTTACTTAAACAAAACATTTAAAAATGCTGAAATATGGATTAAGCACAGAGGAAAAACAAGAAATGGTTCCTCCGTATCCACATAAAAAGCCGAAATCATAACCTTGCTGTCATTGAACAACTAATATTTTGATTTTTGAGCAAGAAAACAGCTTTTTGTAGAAGTTACATTCTTAGAAAACCAATGCCATTAAAAAGGAGAAGCTATCACCAACCCACTATCTTTAAATCATACCTGAAATGGGACTCCGAATATCCTCTAAAGAAGACCAGAGACTTCATTGGATTTATATTGGCATCTATCCATCTGCCCCACGTAGTCAAAGCTTTTCTAAATGCCTCCAGAACATTCAACTCTTTATACACATGACTCCCTTCTTGGTAGTAATCTTTCCTGGAAATAAGGATTAACTGCTTAGATCACAATTATAGAACTACAACCTCAACAAGAATTTTCAAACTTCAAACTAAGAACTCACCCTAAGGAAGTTTTGTCATGAGTCCACCAATGCCCTGTGTTAAAGATAATGATATCTGCATTTCTATACTGTCCAGAAAACCTTCCTACTAAATCAAGCCGAAGTGTCTCCTTCTTCGTTCCTTTCTTATCCCGCATCTCCCATTCTTGAACTAAGAAAGGAGATACAAAAAATTCTATAGTGAAGTCATAATCCTACACATCATCCACAAGATGAAATTCACTAAATTAGCTCATTTCACACGAAACAGGATCAAATATAGGGAATATCTACATCAAAGTTAAACAACATACTTTGAATACGAAAGAATAAGAAGCTTCCCCTCGAAAGTAATTCCTCCCATTGGCTTCATAAACCTTTTTCTGATCCTTAACCGCGCCTTTCAGAATGCAGACCAAAGATTCCCACATATTTCTGTTCAAGGAATCACCCACAAAAACCAGACGCTTTCCTTTTAACAAGTCCAACATATGAACAGCATTCAACCTACACAAATCAATTAATTGAAGCTAGGCTCAGCAAATGAGAACGAAATTCATGAGACTTTATGGGACGTGAGAAGTAAATCAACTAAACTTGCAAGAACAAGCTATACAAGTATCACAAGGAACAATCCGAAATATATAGCATCAAACTTCCAACAAACAAAGCATAAAATTCAGTGCCAAAACCAATTTTGAAAATAGCAAATTGTCAATCTGACTGAAGTAGATCAAAGCTATAACTTTTGGAGTAAATCAACTATAATTGTTACTACTGCTAATACAATTAAAAAGAAATAAGAAAAAAGGAACACCAAGACAATCAAGAGGGACGACTTCAACGTATACCTTGGCAGATTGCAACCGTAGGGCTTCCACTTATATTTCTGGTAGTCTTTATCGGGCCTACCGTTCCGAATACAATTGAATTGCTCATCAATCAATGAACAAGACCCAGGTTTGTAAAGTGGATAAGAATCATCCATCACCCATTCTCCATCAAACATATTACAGTTCGCTAAATTCTGCATCCAAGTCTCTATTTTCCGCTTCTCTGGCACCTGCGAGTTTACCCCATTGGTTTGCTTAGTATCATTACTCTGTTTCTTCGACAAGGAAGCTGTGTAGTTTTCTTTCAATCTCTCCTGTGCCACCCCTTTATCTACCTTCCCTAAATTGTCTTTTCCCAAAGGACCAGACTTTGCAGGTGAATTCACGCTTTGGTTTACTGCTACCGAAACCCTCGGCGCTCTAGTTGCAGTCTGATTCAGCTTCAAAGTTTCGCCTTTCTCAGAACTCTGCTTTGTTTGTGTTTGGTTATTACTGTTGGCTAGTTCTTTATTCACATTTGGAGAACTTCTAGTGCTATTTTTGTGCAAAACTGCAGATTCAGCAAAATTCTCTGCACTCTTTGTTTTATTCTTTACACTGGGTACAGCTTTATGTGTAAGAACAGGCTCAGATGTGGTGTTATTAGATCTGTGGGTGCTGTTTGCAGAAGATAAGTCATGGGGTTGATATGAAGATGAGGTAGCGATGTTGTTATTAGGAAAGAAGTAAGAGAAAACAGACGAAAAATGAGATCCATAAGAATCAGAGGTGGTGGCGGTGGTGGAGGAGGAAGAATTAGTAATGCTAAAGATATTGACGAACAAAGGAGAAGACCAGTTCAAGGAGGGGTTAAAAGTTAAGAAAGCAGTGAAAGCAACAAAAGCGAACATGAACCCATATACAAAAGCCAGTGATCTTCTTGTTTTAAGAAGAGAAGGAAGGGTCTTGAGGTCTGGAATGAAGGCTCTTCCATTAGTGGAGAAATGCTTGGTGGCTGCATCAGCCATGGAAGGTCCAAAGCTTATGCTGTTTCTCTCTTAGCACTTTCACTTGCAGAGTGTTGAAAACGGAAATTATAATAGATACAAAGAGGAATAAAATCTATAGTGCGCTTGTATTGTATGGTGTTAGAAAGCCAAAAGTGAAATGTTGCCGGTAATATGATCTAGTGTGAGAAAGTAAGTTATCGAGAGTTTCCTCTTCTTTCTTTCCTTTTCTAAACTCTTTAGACTTGCGACGATTGTCGTCAAAAGGGAGAGCCGTCTAGTTTATGAAACATGAGATAGAGGGACCTCGTTTTGTGTATAATAGCAGAAGTTGCCACTGCTATTGAAATTCTACTGATTTATGAGCTTTTAACTCATAAAAGTGGTTGAAATTAATTATCAATGACATAAAACTATAATTATTAACATAAATCCAGTGTTATTGTTAATGATGCATGCAAATTACAAACCACTTAAACTATTTTTCAGATAAGATTTTCTTCTCTTTGATTCTTGATACCCTATACAGAAGGATTATCTTTGATCTGCAAGATGATAAGATGAATTTTAAACTTAAGCGTCGAAAATAATCACGTGTAATACCAAATTAAACATTACTAATCATAAAATAATAAAATATAGTAGCTGATATTGTTGTTAGGGCACTCTTCCAATATCTGACGGAGTGATAAGAATTTTGTGGATAATATAAGGCAACTTATTTTACACCTTGCACAATTACAATTTATCAAATATGTAAAAAAAAATATTAGGAATTTTTACTTGAGAATTATGAATAGTTTGTTCACAATATATAAAATTCTAAAAATTAATTACATTTAGCAATTTTAACTTTCCCTACAAAATATATTTATTTAATACAGAATTAATCTCTTTTAATATTTAGGATGAAATAATAAGATAAAATGTTTATAAAATTTAATTATTCAATATATAGTTAATCTATTTCATATTTATTATAAAATTAAAAATATAAAATTATTTGATATTATAAAAATTAAAAGTTTTCTATATAGTAATATATTTTCTAATTTAATATAAATAAGGTACATATATTAAAAAATTATTATGTAGTAAAAAGTAATAATTACATATTATATGGATATTGTATTAATTAATAATAATTAGATAATTCGGAGATCACCCAATTTAATTGTAATGAAAAGCAAAGAATGATTGAGCTAGTACTAATAGAAAGTTCAATCGAACGTACCCTTCATTGTCCTACTCCGCATCATGCGATTATCAACGTCCAACCACTGGCATTTCGCTATAAAGGTCTTTTCCGTGTGGGACCCATCCACAAGAAAAGATGCGTGTCCCATTTTGTACGACCGTACACAATAGTGTCTTGCCGTGGCAAAATCTTACGAAATCCGGTCTGCGATGCACGGTCCTGATTCACGTGGCACCTAACACCATTGTTTGTCTTAAAAACTTTGACGGTGTGTGGATGGGATGCTCCGGCTTTGTCATTCGGGTCGGTCCCATGTGATACAAATAGGAAATGGACAGAAATCATTCTATGCTTTACAACTAACACCAATATGGCCACCGCCAATTGTTCTATGTTCATATCCCCGTCGTTTTGTTCGGATGTTCATATCCCTGTCGTTTATTCGTATGCCTTTTTGATGCTCTTCAAGTTTTTCCAGCAAATGCCAAATGTCAAATTTGATTGAAATATCCATTTTACTTTTATTTTTCAAAGGACACTATAGACTCTGCATTTAAGTGAATTCATAATAAATGTTGTTTTCATTATGAAAAGAACAAGTCGGGAGTAATAATGTCTTGTCTTGTGATACAAAGGTTACCTTAAGATTCAAACTTTTATTGAAGTTGATTGCTAACACTCTTTGTACGACAGTCTTATTTAGGTCTGCTTAAGCAAGATTTCAGCCTTCAACAACCCTTAAAGTGTTTACCTTGCACACTAAAAGAAACAATGCTACTGAAGTAATAAAAAAATAAAAGCAACTGGGAAACAAGAGAGATACGGTAAAATCAACCTTTATATTACTTTCTCTCAAAAGAATACAAGGAATATTCTCTCTGATTGAATAAGGAGAGCAAAAACTCTAATGAGAATGAGCTATATATAGGCACTATAACTTGAAAACTAAGTTACATTCAGAATCCCACTTAAACTTAGCTACCTAAGATTATTCTAAGATCACGTCTATCTCTACCAGATTACAAATTAATTGAATGACACCTAGAATCTACAAGATAACAGAAAGATAGAGTTTACATTCAAATAGAAACTAGCATCCTTATCCTTGAAGATCTCCATTATCTTTAACTTCTAGTTGTCACCACATCATCTAAGATCTCCCTATGATCTCTATCCACTGATAATGTAGTGTGATCTTGTCGAAGCTTACATAATATATTAACTTGATCCAATGCTTTTCACAAAAAGTTTGTAGCCTGGATTGAGTCAATCTCTGTAAGATCCGATTGTTAGTTTATATGGGACAAATTCCCATATTGGAAATGAGTGAGGGAGGGGGTGGCTCACCAAACTATAAATAA
>JAOQMR010000005.1:29552776-29599855 GCA_027563865.1 Erythroxylum pelleterianum
TAATAAAAGTATGAGAGTATTTACGTATTGTTCAATCTTCATCTCTTTTATCTTCTTTATCCTCAAAATTCCAACAGTGTTAATCAAAATAGACGGTTTTGATCAGCTACCAGGCTATGTTGTCCTTCTCATCTTCAACTCTCTCCACGGCTTCTTCTTGCCTGACCAAAAGCCTCCTCGTGTTCTCGTCCAAACGCCCATCTCTTCCGCTCAGATACTATCCCAATTCGATCGGATCTGTCGTCTTCATTTTTCTCTTGCCTTTTGTTTTCATAGAACAAGTTGAACTAAATATTAAATATTAGAGCATAGAACAAGCCAAATAGAAATAATATTTTTCATCAAACACCAAGATGAAATGCAAGTCGACTATCATGCATTCAGTTACTCTAGTCGAAGTGGAAGAGAGAGAGAGAGAGAGGACTAATCATACCTTAGTTAGTGCCATAAGAAGTTCGACGACTGCTTCTTCAATTTTTACCCGACGAAGAAATCACAGAGATAGAATAAGTGCCAACGCACGAAATCACGTACAAAAGAAGAAGCACTAACTTTGGGAGATTTGGGGGATTTTAGGTTACAGAGTATTTAGTGTTGCGTGACAGAAAAGAGACAAAGAAGAGAGGCATAAGTTTTATCATCTAATTTTAGTTGAATCGACATCGTTTTACTATCAAAGCTAAACGACGCCATTTTGCTAATAAGATAATCTACACCTAAACCAACTGACGTGTCTAATTTAGGAGGGGTGTCGACACGTGGCGGTGAAACATCAACAAAGATAAGGGTGAGACTAAAGTCGGCTAGAATTGAAAACAATTTAAAATTTGAGCATTTTATTACTACTTTTTAAAGTTCGAACTATAATTGAAAATTGAAAAAACTTTGAGCTTTTTTAAGCAATTAACCCATTATTCTATTTCAAGTTAAGATACTGAATAATATATTGGAAATTTTGCTTAAATATTTAATAATGAATTAAAAATTTTAAAAGTAAAAGACTAAAATTAAAAAAATTGTAGTTCTTTTCCCATCCAATCTCTCTCCTACCTTTACCAGATTTAGAAATCAGTCAATCACAAACCTCTACTGTTATTGTTGTTGGTTATTGTCATCATCGTCGCTGTCACTATTGGTAGTTGCTATCATACCGTTAGTTAGTAAGATGGTGTTTAGAATTAAAATAGTCTAAAATTATTATTAATCAATTACATTCATAAAATTATTTTAAAAAATGAATTCACATATTTGAAATCTTGCATTCAATTTTAATTGAAAAGTAAATTACCTTTTGTTTGAAATAATTTTCTAAATAAATTCTTGGCAATTAAGTATTCGGGTAATATTCAAGTAAAATCATTTTTTTTGTTAAAATTAAAGTGACAAATTTTCTATGAATCCTATAATAGTATTCCAAAGAATTCTTAAAACACGATAATGTATAATTTCCTTATTTTGAGATACTATTAATATCAAATTGTTATGAAATCAGGGTGAGATTTGATCCTGCACACAACAGAATAAATATGAAAATTTTCTTATTTGATTTCTTGAGAGCCAAGATCACTTAAAATTATATAAAATGATTTAACATATAAATCATAATAAAGTATTAAATATAATTCGTACCTTATTCCTAAGATTGATTCTTTTTTTGTCTTATCCAATGAATAATGCTCATCTTAATGGAAAGAAAAAGTAAATTATAAGTTTTTTTAATATATATCAACATCAAAAAAATGTCATTGACATTAAAAAGACGACCAAATATAACTATTACTATCGCAATTATATGTAAACCAAATTTAACAGTAGAATAATCACATAAATATTACTAAAGAAAATGATAAAATATGTACCTTTTCTTTAATGAATTGAAATTGTTCTTCAGTATCCTCCAAATGCTATTCCTCTCTATCTGACAAGTTAGATGAATCTTTTAGTTCATAAGGATGAGTCCTCTTCTGCTGCTTTTCAAAAAGTTAGCCATAGACCTTGGTGTAACAAATTTGGTCACAAATGTTTACTCCTTCCTTTTTTCATTATGAAGACCTATAACAATAAAGAATATTGTTATTAATAACCATATATAAATAATTAGATTTGTAAAGTATATTTAAGCATACACTAACAAAAATTATCTTTTAATAGAGAAAGAAAAATAAATAAGGACGTTTTATAACAAATTATTGATCAATATCCATCCAATCCCAGTCAATGTCATCAAAGTCTAAATCATTTTTATCAATTTTCTATTTCTATATTTAAGATATTTGGAGGTATGTCAATTATGTCTATAGGTAAATCTTCTCTAGACTAATTAGGGTTCAAATCACCATTGTTTCTAAAGAAATCATTAACATAGTCATTTGGTTCTCCCTAATATGTTTCTTCAACATTTTCATCATCATCTAAAGGTACATCAAACAGATACATATGTAGTTCTTCTCCACATAATGACAACCTTCCTCAAAACAATCAGCTATATAAAACACTTAAAGAGCTTGGTTTCCCAATACGAATGGATCCTCTATAAACTTTTTGAAGTTTACTTGAGTAAGCCCATAATCATCTTTCTCTCTTGATAATAACAACATTTAAACAACATTACACTGAACTATCCTTAGTAACCCACTTCAGTAATTTTTGTTATAGTTATATAAGTAATGCATCAAACAAAACTCTTATATGGGGTTAGTTTAATAAACTTATTCTTTAACAAGCACCTACATGTTCATTTAAGTATCTTCATACTTCAATCAATGAGATTAACTACTTCCTTCATAAGAGAAAACATAACATGTGATATTCTTTTAAATTCTATTAATGTCTGATCTTAACAGAACATCAACTAAAAAAAATTTAAGGATAATAGATAAATACAATTTGAATCTCGTAATTATAATCTCATAATAATTTTATTTGCAGTGTACACAAATTTATCAAATTAAACCCAACTATGATAAAAGACACTCATAATAATAACATAAAACCTAACCATTTAAAGACTATAATATATTAATATATAAAACCATAGGAAAATTGACAGAAATCGGGTCTAATATAGGTAAAGTTTGATTATACAAGTACATAAATAGTTGAAGCTACATGTCAGCTGGACTATACATGGTTTGTGGATATAATCTACAAAAATAATAAGCAGAAACAAAGAAAACATCGCTCCACTTTTTTTTCATATGAAATTTAACATTTCGTTTTGTACAACTTAATGTAATACACAAAAGTTAGCGTAGGCTGAGGGCAACCGACTAAATTAGGAATTCTAACACTTTATTAGTTAAGGGGGTGTTTGGCTCCCCTTTTTTTTGGTTTTTTGTTGATGTTTTCGTAAAAAATGAAATAGTCACCAAAAACTTGTTTGGTCGAAGTGGTTTTCATTTTTCATTATTAAAAAAAGGCAACATGTTTTTGAAAACGTAATGAATACGTTTTTGTGTATTTTTAAAACATGTTTTAATATGTTGCGAATACGAGTTTCCCTACTGCGCCGACTATAGTTCTTCAGCCTCTTCTGCTATTTCTCCTTATTTTTGTTTCTTTATTTCTATCGCTTGTGTTAAAAGGTCTCTGCACATAGAAATCAACGAAAAATATCATCTTTACATCTTCTGCCATCTTCTCAATGTCCGTAGCTTATCGTCTGTGATTTCCAAGTTTGTTTTCGTATCAGCCTATGTGTGCCCGTTGCTTGAGAAATATTGTTGTTATTTGTGTTGAAACATGAACATGCCCATTATCTTCTCTAGCATGAATACGAAGAAGAGAAGTGGAAGTTATGCTATAATAACATACACATGTTACTGTAGCATAATTAAAAATTAACTCATCAATTCATTGATACTTTTGTTTTATGAGAGAGGCCCTTGTTATGCTGCTTATGATAAAGCATACTTAGTTGGTCATGCTAACCGTCTTCTTTAGGAGAATAGAGTCAGAGAAATCATCTGGATATTTCGTTAGGCCTTGGACTTAAAAAAGGCAAATTTTAATGTCTAATTGCATCGTTTATCTCTTATTGTAGCGACAAAACCACCTTCTTTTCATGTTCTAGGATTCTTTTATCACCAAGTCTTTTTTGTCTCTTATTGCATTGTTTACAATAAAAAAACCACCTTCTTCTCATGTTCCAGTGTTCATGCAAAAGAGAAGTGAGAGTTATGCTGCAATAACATGCACATGTCACTGTAGCATAATTAAATGTCTTTTGTATTAGACCTCTGATAAGTTCAATAGTCCAGTAGCTACTAAGTTTAGTAACTTCTGGACTTAAAAGTTGTAAAATTTGCATTAATGTCTAGTAGTTTCTTGACTGATAGTCCAGTAGCTTGTCGATAGCTCAACATTTCTCCCAAAATAAGATTCAGCAGTTTCCATCATAACATCCACACCATGCTTTATTGCTTCCAAGCTCCTATAATGGTTTATCTTTAACCTCCTACTGGGGTGGAAAGGGTAGTTACTTGTTGAAGAAATCCAAATTCTTCGAAGCCTTGTTTACTTTCTGGATCCTGTATTTATCTTGTGACATTTTGAGGTATTTCTCCATTTGAAAACACAGTATTTCTCCCAAGGACTGTCACGAAACTTGTCTGACTTTGCTTTTGAAGAAACAGTTTTACCTTCCCATCAACTATCGTCTTCCCCATTTGCATTCCTCCATCACACACCAGACATTCATCACTCTTTTTCCAGTTTCTACTCATAACAGCATCATATAACTGCAACATGATATATATACTTAATTATTAGTAGAAAAACAGGTTAGCAAGGAAACCATTTTTCCATGTAAAGAAGGTGTTACTGCTGTTGATTAATACATGTTGGCATATAAAGCTTGTAGTTTTATCTTCTATAGCTACATTTAATTATATCTTCCACATATTTGTAACTTTGTGGATTTGGTTGTTTTTATTTTGAACTATATTTAGTATTTAATATTTTGTAGAAATTGTTGTATTTGTCTCATGTTTATTTTGAACTATGTTTAACATTTAATACTTTGTAGAAATTGTTGTAACTGATATCACATATATATGATTACATTTAGTGATGGAAGGTTTGAATAATATGAACGATTCCAATGATTGTATGGAAATAAATGAAAAAGATGGAGTGTGGAATGATACCATAGAGATATATTTAATCTCCTTAATGGTTGAAGAAGTGAAGAAGGTAAATCAAACGACTACTACCTGTTCCAAATCTAGTTGGAAGAATATTAAGGCAGGGCTTCAAGAAAATTTCAATAAGGAGTATACTGATATTCAATTGAAGAATAAGTATAACAGATTAAGGACTAGATTGAAGAATTTCAAGAACTTACTAAAAAAAACAGAAATCGACTACAACTCCTTTACTGGTGAACTAATGTTACAAATGAATGTTGGGAAAATCTATTTAAGGTAAAATATGTCTTTTGTTTTATTAATATATCATATTATATAATATTCATTCTCATATTCCTTTTTCATCATTATAAGTGCCTAAAATGGCTCATAGATTCAAGAAAAAAGGATGTAAGGATTTTTTAGACTTGTATCATATTTTTGGAGATACTACTGCAACTGGTGTGCATGCACATCTATCAACTAAATCTCTATCAAATAGTACAGAAGAGGAACATGGAAATGATGTTGATGAAGATTACTTGTATAATGAGAAGATTAAGATAAAAGTTCTCCATCTAAGAGAAAGAAATTTCCTAAAAATAAGAAGGCAAAGAAGATACATTCTAACATTGTAGAAGAAGTTTTACTTATACTTGGTGAACAATAAAAAAAGGAAGAATGATTTGCTTGAGAAAATTGAATGAAACATTATCCACTGCAAAGAATAGATCTCAAGAGTCTAACATAATGATGGAATGATTGAATTCTTTAGATGAATTAAGTGTTAACAGTGTGCAATATGGAAAAACTGTGAAGGCTTTACATGATTCTCCACTTTATAGGGATACTTTTATAAAGATGACAGATACAAGGAAGCTGGATTGAATTATATCACTTTAGTTATATTTTCATGCTATTGCGTATCAAATTCTTATTGATTTGATACTTTTATATTAAGCACTATTCCATATTTTGAATATTTTAAGTTTGTGCTTTGTATGAATATTTTAATTAATTTTAAGTCTATATTTTGTATGAATATTTTTTCTATATTTGATTGAACCTTTTGATTGAATTTTTTATTAATTATTTAATGTTGGCATTATAGATATATGGATTTCTTATCAGATTCTAATGATAAACGGAAGAAGGTAATCATTATTTCTATAGCTGGGGGAGAGAACAAATATTTTCATTTACAAAAGCAACCATGTAGAGCTTTTACTCTACTAGGTTGTGATTGGATATTGGAACTTTTTAATGGGAATCTTATAAGGATTTATGAAAACTTAAGAATGAGAAAGACAATCTTCTTGAGCTTATGTGATGAGTTGAAGAGTTTAGGAGGCTTAAAGGCAACAAGTCATCTGATTATGGAGGAACAAGATGTAATTTTCTTGAGGACTATAGGGCATAGTGAGACAATTAGAGTCAATGCAGAACACTTTCAACATTCGACCTAGATAATTTTAAAGTACTTTCATAAAGTCTTATATGCAATTAATCATCTTGCTAAAAGAGCCATTACTCTAGCTTTTAGTAATAAACCTGTTGAGATTCAACATAATTCAAAAGTCTTTCCATATTTTTAGGTACATTAATATATTTAATTACTATTTTAATTATGTCCTTATGATTAATAATTATTTTAATATATTTTTATTTTTTAGGATTGTATATGAGCAATAAATGGTACACATATTGATGTATATGTTTCGACCGATGAATAAATACCATATAGGGGCAAAAGAATTAACCCAACCTAAAATATTATGTACTGTTGCTCATTTGACATGCGTTTTCCATATGTAATGGCTTTTGTTGCTCATTTGATATGCGTTTTACATATGTAACAGGTGGATGAGAAGGTACTGCAAATGAGTCTCGAGTTCTTTTGGAAACAGTGACAAATCTAGCGAATCAATTTCCTATGTCTTCACAAGGTATTATATTATTTTAAATAAACATAGTAATTATGATTCATTTTAATATCTTTGTATTAATATTATGTTCTTTCTATATTAGGTAAGTACTATTTAGTTGGCTCGGGCTACACTAATATGCTTGGATTTCTTTCACTAGACCAAGGTGAAAGATATCATTTTCGAGATTATAGAGGCAGAGGAAGACTTTAAGGTCCACATGAATTGTTTAACTACATGCATTCTTTATTAAAAAATGTTATTGAAAGATGTTTTGGCATCATAAAAGCAAGATTCCCTATACTTAAAAACATGACGAGTTATGATATGAAGAAACAGAAATACATCGTTATTGTTTGTTGTGATATATACAATTATATTAGAATGTATGGACAAAACGATGAGTTATTTGATAGTTGTGTTGAAAATGAAGAACAAATTGTTTAGGGTGGGTTGTTTTTGTTTTGGATTGGTATGAGATTGGTTTTTTTACATAATCTCTACCTATGTACATAAACCCTTATTTTCCTGATTTATTATATAACTGGTTTATAAAAAAAAAGAAGAAGAACAAATTAGGGAAAGTGAAAATGAAGATCCAAGTTCTCAAGTGGAGTATAATATCACTTCAGCACAACTTCGAGGTATGTCTTGAAAGCGAGATGAAATTGCTAGATAAATGTGGAGTGATTATATTATTTTTAATTGATTTATGTTTCTTTTTGTAAATGATAGTATTATTATGTTTTCAGGAATTATAATATGATGGACGTCTTTTATTGATTAGAATGACTTAATATAATTTTCTAATTTATAGAATTTTATTATATACAATTAATGTGTAATTTTTAATTATATTTAATTTGCATATATTTTAATTTTAACTATAATGTTAATTAATTAATTTAAAAATATAATGTATTTTATAAAATTATTAATATAAGAGTATAATTACAAAATAGAAACAAGATGATAAAACCAAACATGTTTTTATTTTAGTTTTTATTACAAATCTTAATTAAACAAGTTTTTGTTTTTGAAAAAAAAACAATAAAATATAAAATAAAAATTAAAAACTAAACTGAAAAGTAGAAGTGAAACTAAACGACCCGAGACTTCAAAATTACTTTTTGAGGCGCCTTATATAACCAGTTGTCAATTCTATATGATTTTGGCGGGGGTTACAAAGTTAGATAGTTACTGTTAATATATGTAAGGCTAAATTGCGTCGGTTAGGATTTTAGTTGGCGAACTTTAATGGGATAGATACTAGTGCACAACTTTTGGCTCTCTATTTCGAATTCGTTCATACGTCCTTTTAACAAATTAAATTAAGATTGTCATGAAATAAGTACGGAAGTCAGGAATTGATGCAAGGTGTTAGCTGGTTGCCGAATATGGGGAGTCCACCATGAAATAAGGTTAGGGCTTTAGAAGAATCACATTTGAAACAGATTTACTATAGGTTTTCAGTTTAAACACAAACTCTATCAAATGATGAAGCGCTTTCTAATGAGGTAGTTGTCTCTTCAAGTTTGCACTTATCAAAACCCTGTCAAGACTTTTGTCCTTTGGCCTTTTCGAGATATGGGCAATATATATATGTGCATTTTATATTCTCGATAAGCTAGCAGAATATAACATGCTCTTTATGAAAGTCCACATGGGTTGGCTAAATTCAAGACTCCTGCTGTACATATGTCATGTCCTTAATTCATTTAAGTAGTTGAACTGATACGCAATGATTAGCGGCTGATGAATCTATGGAAAACACTCACATAGGGATTGATTCCTTACAAAATATTGTGCACATCAAGGCAAATACGAAACTTGCTCGATACACCTGCATTCTTTATGGTGCCGCCCGGTAATTAAGGTTTAATTAGCTGATTTAATCAAGGCAATCACATGTAAATAGGTCGCGAACAGGCAGTCATCATACGGAGAGGAGATGCTCGTAGTGCTTCTCTCGATGCTTTCCTTTTTTTTCGGGGGTTAAATCATCCGATATTTGACGCCACACGGGCAATCGACTAATCTGGATTCGAACCGGGTAGGACCATATAGGAGATAATTTTAAAATTAAAATTAATGTTAAAATATTGAACTTTTTATTTTTTTATAGAAGTAATTCGTTATTAATGATGTTGATGTGGTTAATTTCTTTGTTGGTGACACATATTTTATTAAAATTTAAAAATATCAAAATCTCTAAAACTAATTAGAAACTTTGAAAGACCCAAAATTTGACGGGAATCATATTGAAGTGAATATACTTCATCTCTAATGTTACTAAGGTCTCAGAAGTAAACTTTTAACTCAACAAACTTCTTCTTCTACGTAACCTTCAACTAGGTATTCAACAGTTTTGTGTATCCTATATTCCTCTCTGGATATTCAGATGGCTCCAACAGTTTCAGTGGCAATTGAGAAGCATGACAGTTTCTCGATCGTACAAGTCAATGCTTCACATTCACCATTGTTTCCTGAGAAACAAAAATCTGCGAGTCCTAAGCAACCCTCATGATTTCTTCTCCTTAGAGGTTACATAGCTTTTACCTTCGTTTTATGGTTGGGAATAATTTGCAAAGCCATGTTTATTGCAATTAAGAAACGTGTTGCTCTATCTAAGATTAATAACTACTATTAAGAAATGTCCTTTTCTTTCTATTGGGGAAACTTATACTTCCCTTTTACACATTCATGTTGTTCTGGATTATACTCCTGGTTCAGCCGGATTTTGCTGGGGCTGGATGTTGTCGTTTGGATCCATGATTCTGAACAACTTCAGCTGGAGATCACCTGCAAAACAATAAGGCACACCGAGAATTGGTTCCCGACAAGCCCCTTCGACGCTCAAGTTAATCTTTTTGTGAGGGTTGTAGCGATCATAAACAATGCATGATAGGGTTTCTTGTCTCGTACCTGAATTATAGAGAAATAGTACCTTATATACCTTGAATCGTTAGGTTTAGGTCTTTACGTGAGTCTTTACGTTTGCATGGGAGATTATCTCCTATGACTAGGCCGTCGGTATCTGGGCCTGGGATTGGGCCTCGTGTGGCCGACCCAACCATAAGCCCCCTACTCCTTGAGTCTGATCGAAGAGAAGGGTCGATGGAGTACATTATGTGGCTTGTCTGTGTGATGACTCTCGATAAGGCTGGTCGATCGGGAATCGGTGCTTATTACGCAATAAGTCCTACTAGGCCATAGAGCCGATCGGGCTCTTATGCTCAGCGCGCGACCGCTTAACTGGGGACAGGACGATCAGTCGACTTGTGTTGAAGAGCGGTCGTTCGTTCGTCAGTGTCTGGTCATGCGCGCTAGGTTTAATTATTACTTGGCGATTCGTATCTTCTGAGCGCCATTCAGAATTTGGAGCGACGCGTCCTTTTAACTACCGCGTAGTTGTCATGTGTTGTTCTATGTCGTCATATGTGTCCTTTCGACTGTCACGCCGCTTCAGGCCTTTAATGATCCCGATTATCCACGCGTTTTACGTCGATTGATATTCCCGCCCAATTGATGCTATAAATCCTAGAATCGACAGTCTTCACTTGTTTCCATTTCTGCACATCTTACCTTCCCAATTTCTATTTTCCAACTTCTTTTTTAACTACCGCATTTTTCTTGGAATCATCGAGATTCCATTTCCTCCGTCGTTTAGATTTCAACTTTCGACCGCTAAACAATTTTCTTTTTCGCAACCTCGTCTTCAAGTAGTCCTAGAAGGGAGGTCAACCGTAGAGGTGAGATCTTCGAAAACCGCTCGAGATAATGGCAGAAGCGATGAAGGTGTTGAAGGTAGGATCAAATGAGGGGGTTACGTCGAGAGGGAAGGAGGGGCGGTTCCAGATGAGGAGCTGGATCCCAACTTGAATGAAGATGAAAAGCAGCTTCGTGAGGGGATCTCTCTGGTTCTTCCTGCAAACTCCGGTCCCGCCTTGGTTGCTCCGACGGAGAGCTAGCTTCTTGCGACGTCCATACATCACCCATACGTTCATGTGTCATTGTCTTACCAACAATGACTCCTCCAGATCTAACAAAACCATATACAATAGCTTATTTCGAACGTCAGAAGCATAACCCCAACAACTGCAACTTGTATCACTTTTCCTGATTTTATTCGACTGGGTTTTAAAATGTCTAGGCCTTGTATCACTTTTCATAATTTATTACAATTTCCATAATACTTAACCTGTATTTGTATATTTTGAACTCTTCAAATTAACATTAATCATATCTAAATTTGATTGTTAGGATTTAGGGTTTGTAATTTCAATTCCAAATTTTGATCTATAGCAATTAAACACTTTATTCAATTTATGGAATTAAAGTTGACTCTAGTATCACTGTTGAAAAATTGAATCGAGATTCAAGCTTGCACGTAATAGAATAATTACGAAACTTTTTGGTATATGATTTAACACATAAATCATAATAAAACATGAATCAAAATTCAAACCTTATTACGAAGCTTGATCTTTTTCTTGTCATATCTCTCAAATTGTTTATGAAATTGGGTTATCTGAACCTAGATCCTTTCAAGCTTAAGCTTATTTGTAATAGGTTTTAGATATTTTAGTAATTGAAATTAAATTCTAATTTCAATTAAACTTGAATTAGAATTATAAATATTCTAATTAAATACCAATTATACCCAAATAAGATCTAATATATTATATTAATCTTTATTTATTAAATATTTCACATTTAATCATATAATTTCTTATACTTTAAATTCAAATTCAACTTGATTAAAATATTTTTTCTCTGTTTAACTCATTCTTCATGTGTGACCTATTAGATTCCCATATATGTTAACAATGAATATAAATTATAATCTTAAATCATATTTATAATTAGATAAATTAAACTCTTTGATTTATTTTTAACTCTCTAATTAAACAATTATATTCATAGATCAAGATTGACATTCAGAAATACCTCATGACTACCTAAATATTTAGGAATATCAAAGTGGTTTTAACTAAACATTCTAATATGTAGTCAGTTCAATGAACTTATTTCCAACAAGCATTTAAACGTTTGTTTAAGTATCTTTATACTTTAGTTTATGAGATTGGTTACTTCCTTTATAAGAATTATACTAGTCTTTTTATGCTTTATTAATGGTCAGTCTTAATAAAAAAATGGCTGGAAACAATTTAGATATAATACATGAATGCAATATGAATCTCATAATTATAATTTCATCATAATTTTATTTACAATATAATTATCTCATAGACTTTATCATATACATCTAAATATGTACAAGACAAAGAATGTCTTTTAATTATTTTGTCACTAAATTACAACCAACTAATTGGTTGTAGGACATAAACCAATATAAAGATATTTGCTTAAGCTGTAATGCAAATGCTTTGTTTTTAGTTCATCTGTTTAACTTTAAAATTTTAATCGAAACAATAAGTGTTAGTTGCAAGGTTAAGCAATTCCTAACATGGATTTAGGAATTTGGTAAGTTTTGTAGATTTTGACCTGTTTTCCTTGATAAATTTTTTTAACATTAAAAAAAAGAACCAGCAGAGTACCCGTAGGCGTCTTCACGTGAATTCTTAGTTTATCTACATTCTTTCTACTAAAACGTTTTAAAATTGTTTCCTATGCAAATCTTATAGAACTAGATTGGAAGATCGTCATATTTCTTAGAAAAAACCAATTAAAATTGAGATAAAATAAACCCCATTTTAAGTAAAATTAAAAATTTGGATATGGCATTTTTTAATTTGAAATTTAATTTTTTATTTTCCTAATTTAGAAAGGTGCCAAAAAGGGAAAAAAAAACTTTCTTGGTTTTCCCTTGACAGAGAAACATATGTTAAATAGCTTTATGCCAGAGAACCTGTGTACCCCTGGACTAGCATTTAGTTGCAAAACTAACTTATGTTGCATGATCGAAGCAGTTGCATATCGAAAATGATATTAAATGTCAACATGATGAAATTGCTACAACCCAACCTTTGTAATGGTTTATAATTGGCCTTTGAACAACATCCCCAAAATATGCAAGTTGGAAGCCGAGATCACCACCTTCTATACCTGGCAAGTACTCCTTTGTCCCAAGATATCCTCAGCTTCAACGTAGTTTACGATTCAAGTTCTTTAGGTCTTTGATATGAGACCTGAACTTGAAGAGGTTTTGTCTCTAAACAGGGGATAGTAACAGGTAGGAGAAACAGAAAAAGAAATATAGGGAGAGAGAATGAAATAAGAGGAAGGGTAAAATAATCTTTTTTTTTTTTTGGTAGATCAGAAAAATTAATTAATGAACCAAAATATGTACAAAAAGTTGTCAACAAGTGTCAAATAATCTTTTGTTTGCTAAATATATAAATTCATAGAATACATGCTTCGATACTATAAATCTATTTGGTTAAAACTTTAATATTCAATAAGAAATACGAAATGATTTTTCAGGATATCCTAAATTTATTTATTTTATTCAAATTAGTTTGAAGGTGAGGAAATAAGAATAGACTAGTATAACTTGAATAGACTAGTATAACTTGACTCATGTATAGAAAATCCTGACGAAACTTTTAGTGTTATGTTTGACAAAAAAATGTTAACAGTTGGTCCAACCATGCCAACAAGAAGAACTTGAAGCTGTATTAAAAAATTTACCTGTCTTTATTAAAACACTTCATTTTTTGCTCACACCTAATACACTGTTGTGATGATATCCTGTGGAGGTCTAAGTACACTCATTATTATTTTTGGTACCATAACGTATGGGTGCAAACTTGATATGGAATAACTATCTACCAAGTTGACTCTTTCAAGGACATTCATGTTCAAAAAATTGATCGGATTAGAGCAGGTTTGCAACTAAATAAGATTGAAGGAATAATAATGAAGAAATAAACACACAAATTTTTACGTGAAAACCCCCCAATAAATTAGGATAAAAACTATGGGTAAGAACAAGAAATTCATTATAAAAATTTAGGAGTTACAACCTCTTTCTATTTTACAAGGAGAAAAACTAACTCTCTCTAAAATAGGAGAAACACTTTTTAAACTATGCAATTGAAGAAGAGAAGATTTGGAATGAATGAAAACTAATATGGAAGGCCTATTTATAGGCCTCCCAGATGCATTTAGCCAGCTTGTCCACGACTGTCTAACCTTCATTTTTCTTTTTCTTTCTTCCTGCATTTTCTGACTTTGTGCAATTGGCAACAACTCTTCTTAACTTTGGTGCAGTGTACAGTAACAGTTCATTCTATAAGGTATGAACTTTTCCAGGTGAAGTTATTATAGGATATATCCTCATTCTTCTTCCTTTCTAAATTCCATTTAAGTAAAGTCAATAAGTTTATTTCCTCTGAAGGACATATTCAACTTTTAGTAGTTAAAAAAATGATAATGGAATTACCTTTGTCATGGTATTGAAGCTGAGATTAAGTTTTAGTTTCTTCGTATGCCCATTGTAATTTGACACTCCTCCATATATTAGGCTGGTCGTAACACTAATGCCTTCAAGTTATTGATTCCATGTTACTTGGTGATAGGAACATGGGATCTTCTACCTTTTGATTCACTAATCCTAGGACATTTAGGCATGTGAAGGAATGTATGCAGCAAGGAATTGTTCCTCCAAGAGAGCAGCTTAGTATGTTTGGTTTTTGCTAGATACATATGGAATTTTGGAGCTCCTTTTAATCACTAAGAAGAGCCCGTAAAAGCTAACTAGCAGTTGCGAAAGGGAAGGATGGTTAGAAGTATTGCCAAAATAATTAAGTATTCAAATTTTGGGCACTCATACTATCATGGGACTTTTTTTGATGCAATAAAATTGAAATAATTTTGCCAAAATTATTGTGCTACAATTAAGCTTAAATCGTAAACCTCAACTCAGTCTTCCCTATGTGATCGTCATCCAATAATTTTGTTTGTTTCTAAACTCATCACATCACTCGTGTTTAAGTGGTTTACTCTACTCTTACAACATAAATGTTTTAAATAAACAATCAAAATGAACAAATAAGAGAGTTATGACAAAACCAACGTTTTATTGAACCAAATCACCAAGATACAATATAAGGGAATTCGAGTTTCTTCTAACTTGAAGAACTTTATAAGAACATCACTCAAAAGAACTCCTTACTCGAAGTTTTCATAAAGAAATTTCTCTTAAAGCTCTCAACTATCTTACAGATGATTGAATGTACAATGGTTCACACAAATGAACTACAAATAATGCCTTTGTATAAACTTACAAGAACTTAAGGACCAAGTAAACTAAAACTACCAACTTTCTTAACTCCACCAAACTAGTAGGGAGATGTCACTTCTTCCACTAACTCCCTTAAGTTAATGGGGAGTTATCCACTTTAGGTCAATAACTCTACTTTTGCACATGACATAAGTGTTTCGAAGATGCTTATCCGTTGCAATGTCATCTGACCCACTTTTCCATTACTCGAAGAAGTGCTTCAGCTTTCTTAGGCCATGTTCTTGCCATATATCACCACATCATCACATCTTAAAGTCAAGTGCCATGAGGAGCCTTCCACTTTGCCATCCCGAGCCATTTTGTGCATGGTCCATCTAAGCACATCCATGGTATAGTCATATTACTTTATTGTAAAATAAACCTCACATATTTACATACCTTTTAACCTCCTTATCAAAGTTAAGTGCCTTCTTGAACTATTGGACTTAACATGACTTAGTTGCATTATCATCTTTTGGCTTGCATTCGAATCTTGCAACGTGTTAACGATTTCTGCCAATACACACCACTGCATGTCAACACCCGCCTATTCTTGACCTTTCATCAACAATCTACATTTTCCTTGCCTACTCGCAAGTCTTTACCTTATTCCATCGACTTGAGTGTTAAACATCGACCAATGCCTACCAACACTCATACAATTTTACAATTTAAACTTAGGAGTTAAAAAACCACCTAAAAGAACTTGGTGCCCTCGTCGAAATAATCTGTGGGTAGTCCTTCGAATATGGTTCCTGCAGAGACTCCTTAGTCATTAGCACATCTCCAATATATCATTTCCCCTTTCTGTTAGGTTAGTCCTTAATTTTATTTAGATTCTCCTTCACAAGGCCAACTGAGCCCAATATAACATAATTGTTGAGGTAGACTTCTTCTATAAAGTCTTCACCTCCTTTTCCTTGATCCTTCATGATTATGGAATTGATTTACTTCTTACCCACCTTCTATTTTAGGCATTCACGAGCAAAGTATAACCCTTCATAAATGAAATAAGCAATATCCCATTTTTTTTTGTTTCTTATACTTATATTAAGAAGATTCATATACATTCTCTTTTCTTTTCTTCGAGCCATTCTAAGTCCCACCATTGTTTTTGCCTTCATTGCTAGTTTAAATAGGGGGTGGCATTTGGAGATCTACCAAAACATCGACAACCATATTCATGATTGGGAGGTCTTTCACATTATACCTCCGAAGCTCTATTTATGTCCAACCCTGCAAGCTGCTTATGAAGTTGAACAACTTGTCTTCCTTAAACATGTTATACATATCTAACATCAAAGATGTGAATTTTCTCATATACTCCCACACCTATCCATCTTGCTTCAATAAATTTAAAGCTTCTCTAGTGAGCCATAAAATGTTGTTAGAGAGGAACTGGTAGTGTTAATGGGATGTTTACCCATACTAATGTCATTGGAGGTTCTTGCTCTCCACTATAACTTTACATCATCCATTGTATACATAGCTTTGATTCACACCTTCTCCGAACTAGATACCTTTGCACCACAAAGTATGTTTCCATGTTCCATAAGAAGTTTTTGATCTTTTTGGAACCTTCACTAAAGAGATATTCGTTTGCTATCAAAAACTTAGGGCTAACGTACCTTCATTAAAGTGATCTCGAGTAGGGCTCTCGATCTTCGTTTGCTATCAAAAACTTAGGGCTAACGTACCTTCATTAAAGTGATCTCGAGTAGGACTCTCGATTCATGCCTAGAAAAATCACATTTAAGCATCAACAAGTTGTAGTTTATATCCTCACAAGCCTTGAATTGCTCCTCAAGTGCTTTCCTCATCTCTTGAAGCTCAATTGCCATAGCTTCAAAATGTGCTAAGAAAGGAACCATTTCCTTATCTATTGGGGCTAAATGACCAATAATCACCTCTAATCGAGAAACTCTATCCATCAAATTTCTTTCGTTGGCCTTTGATCACCAAATAAGGATCTGAGACCAATTTTTATGAGGAATTTTTCAAGCACAATAGAATTAGAATAATTTTTTCAAGGTTTTCATGTGGTAGTCAGGCTTAAATCACAAAGCTCAATTCAGCCTTCCCTTTATGATCCTAAAACAACAATTCTATTTGTTTTCGAATGCCTCACATCACTCATTTTTAAGTGTTTCACTCTACTGTTACAAAACAAGTGTTTGTATAAATAATTAAAATGGATAAACAAGAGAGTTACGAAAAGGCCAACCTTTTATTACATCAAATTACCAAGATACAATACAAAGGTACTTAAGTTTCTTCCAACATAAAAAACTCTATAAGAACACAACTTAAAAGAACTCCTTATTCAAAGCTCTCACAAAAACTTTTTCCTAGAGCTCTCAACTTTCTTACAGGTGATTGAATGCATGATGCTTCACATAAATGAACTACAAAAGATTCCTTTTATAGGCTTATAAGAACTTAGAGACCAAGTAAGCCAAAACTACCCACTTTCGCCACCAACTCCACCAAAGTAGTGGGGATTCTTCCACTAACTCCATTAAACTAATCGGATATATCCACTTTAGGCTACTAACTTTATTTTATACATAGGATCAGTGTTTAGAAATTGCTTATCCATTGTCATGTCATCTGAATCACTTTTCTATTACTTGAAGAAGTGCTCTCACTTTGTAAGGTAGTGGTTCCACTTTCTTAGGCCATAATCTTGCCATGTGTCTCCACATCATTGCGTTTTAAAGCCAAATGCCTTGATAAACCATCCATGTAGCTAAGCTATCTTTGTGTATGGTCCATCCAACCAAGTCCATGGTGTAGTCACATTACTCAATGACCTAAGTTAGCCAAAGTTCGAGTTATTGTATAATAAGCCTCACACGTTTACATGCTTTTTTACCTTCTCATCAAAGTTAAGTTCCTTCTCACACCCTTGAACTTAGCAACATTTAGTTGTGTTATCATCTTATGGCCTCACAGTCGAATCTTGTAACTTGTCGAAGATTTCTTTCAATGCGTAGTGATACACATCAATGCTCGCCTACTTCCCAGCTTTCATTGCTAATGCCTATTTTTTCGTGTCTATTTGGAAGCCTTTGCTTGTTCCATCACCCTGAGTGCCAAGCATCAACCAAAGCTTGCCAATACTCGCTCATTCCACAATTTAGACTTAGGGGTTTAACACATGCCACCTTGATGAAACATGCTTTAATATAGAAATGACCCATAACACGTGTCAAGGGTATGTCCTTTCATATACAATGAAAATATTAACTTCAATGAAGTAACTCCAAGTTATGAGATTATTTTGTTGGTTTGAACAAAAAATTGAATTTACAATATTAATATTATAATAATGCTTAATATTTTGATTTAATGTCATATCATCTAAATAAAATTTTCATAATTACTTACAATGAGATCAGACGTTTATCTTTTAATGATGGTGAAACTTAATTAGAAACTATATTAGTTCAATGAATTGTTGTGAATACGAATAAAATTAATAGAGAAAAGATATGATTCTATAAATCTAATTCGCTCGATCTCTTCACACACTACACCATTATATTTTAGCAAAAGCATATCAATTAGGTTAAATATCATCTTTTTGGTAGGCCACAAGTTTAATGAGTAAGTTTGGACAACATTAGAGATTGGACTAAGGGCCCTAAACATAATTAGCAATATACACTACAATTAAAAAAACAATTAATTAATAGATAAAAATGTAGCTAAAAGTGCAATTATTGTTGCCTTTTCATTAAGACAACATAATTTATGATGTTAAATAAAGCGGCGCTGCTATAAGTGTAAGGCAACAAAATTTCTTGATTAGGTAATAAAATGAATAATATTGCTACTAATTCTTGACTCAGGCAACACAATAGATTCAAATTATAACAATAATATTAAATGGGTATAGCAACAGTTTGAGTCTCTATAAGATAATAAAGTGATTTTTAGGCAACAATATCTAACAACAAATGCAATAGCTTATTCTTTCATTAGAAATAGCACGTTATTGTAAAGGCAAACCCTTTTCACTAAGTAGGCAACATCCAGATATAAAGTAATGTTCATTAAGATAACAATATATAATATTAAAAGTAGCCATATATACATTAATATATGTCCTAAAATATATAATGATAAAGTTAATGACCAATAAATTGTAATTATATATGCTATCATATAGTCAATATGGACTTGTGAAATTTAACATATCCAAAACATGATATCAAAAAATTACTAATTAAAATATGCATTTATATTATCTTCCTCTAGTTCATGTGGAATATAAGTGTATAAATCAAAATACAAATTTGAAACCAGTATGCATGTGCACTCTAAAATGTTTCATTAAATACCTCTTTATCCACTTCTAATCATCACCTTTAGACGAAAATGGAAAGAACAAGTATATTAGAATTATTCTAAATCTATTATGCTCATAAATAGGTTGATATATCTAAAGAATGAACTACCAAGTTATTATAACCTCCATTTAATGAAGACAATTAATGTATTTCACAAACTAATAACACAATGATTCAATTCTTTTCATGAACAAAGTCAGAAGGCATGAACTTTTCCGTGTACATTGGGTGCATTGGATTTGCATATAGGAAAATAAAAATTTAATCTCAATGGAAAAGACAATAAGATGATTTATGATTTAGAGGAATGGAATATTCCTTTTTTAATTGACTAATGCAATCAATTTACAACTATGTCTATGTTAATGTTGTTGGTTTGCTTAAGCTAAGATTGAATGAGAGAGATTATTTGTTGCATTATTTCTTCTCTATCTACTTTATTTTGTTCTAATTTCCTTTTCTTTTCTAAAATTTCTACTTTCTCTTGTTCTAATTCCTTTCTCTTTCTCTCTTTTTAAGCTTCTACTTTTTGGTTCATCTGTTCTTTTAATGCAATCTTGATAGGGTATAGATACTTAATAGGAACTTTTTATAAGGCCTCACTTGCTATATTTTTTTCTTTCATGTTAGATGATTTCACATTCCTTATAGATAGTTTATTACATTGAAGCTTTATCACTCCTATATTAGCCACAACTTCGTCAAGCTTTATACTATTTTGTTTTGCACTTTTTTAATGTAAGCCTAAAAAAGAAAAGGCATGTGTTACTTATTCAATCAAATTGACCTTGATGAGTGTGATTGCAGGTTTATTGGAAACAGACCATAATGACAACACTTATAATCCAAACAAGAAACAAACAAACTTGCAATCATACTAATGAATGCAAGCATCATATATAATTACAAAGAAACCTAATATGATTCCATCTATACTATAAATAACTTATTTTGACAAGAATAACAAGTTAATAATAAAAAAATGAAATGGAATCTAGGTGACATGAGTGACACAACATCACAATAGGCATCTCAATGAAAGTAGCAGTTACATAAAAAATTGTTACAATACAAAACACTGCTCACAATTTTCTCTCTTAGAGCTTCAGTAACTTGCTTGTACACTTTTTTTATAAGATACATTTTCGCATTAGAGAATGGAGTTTTATCATCTCTTTCATTGTGCTTATATGGAAACAACATCATCAACATCCCAATAGGAATCTCGTTGAGAAGTGGAGTATGAAAAGGTTAAAAAATACACAACTTTTTCCTTAGCTAGTAGAGAGGTTGTTTCTAATAGATCCACAGGAAAAAAGGTTTTTAAAAACATTTGAAAGAAAAAAATAGCTGAATACATTAACAAATAACTTCATAAATAAAAAATAAAAATAAAGATAAGGAGGATAAGGATAAAGTAAGTAACTAAATAAACAATCAAGAAAAAAAATAAGTAAATAGAAAAAACAAGTGATTAAAAAAGAAATAAATGAAATAAATATATAAAATAACTAAAGGGGTAAACGCTATAAACAAAAGTATTTAGGCCAAATAAAAGACATAAAAATTGATGACAAATGTTCAAAAGGCCTATGAAAGAGGACTTTTATATAAAATGTCTATGGAGGGTCCTCTACTTGTAACCATAGAAACAATTGTTACTTAGAATTTTGAAATGATTTAAATTTTTTTTACTTTGTTGACATATTATAACTTATCATAGTACTTATCAACTTAACGTAAATACTTACAAAACTCTTAGGATTAACTATGTGCATTTTAGTTTGTTGTTTTAATTTTAAGTATTTTCTTAAACCATTTAATACATATTGAAGCATTATATTAATTAGATATCATGAAACTAATTTACAAATACCAATAATTGTCACACCTTTACATCTCGATGGTTCTAATAACAAATAAGTTAGGACGATTGGCCATTCTTTCTACCGCTCCCTATACTATTTGAAAAACTTCTGCTTCACCTTAGACTTATAGCTTCTTCATGCATCTCCAACAATCTTCAAAGTCCATTCTTTACCTTCTAATAGTAGAATATATATTTTCTATAATGTTATACACATTCATTTAAATTTCATAAATCAAACTTAAAGAAGTACTGATATGATGGTTTCTGACATTGACATGTTCTCAAATAGGTTATTTGAGAATCTTACACCAATTGACATGATTTAGAGGTGCAAAATTTTGTTTACGAGCCATAATACTTATAAGTGTAAAACCAATAAGTGTCTTCTTAGTAAGACTAACTGCCTAATTAACAACATTTAAAAAATTAGTTTATGTTGTTATGTGGAACTTGTCTGAACCTCCTTAAGCAAAGTTGGACCTTTCTCCTTCTTCTTCACAAATTATATAGCCAAAACACTGTTAGTATACAATAGAGAAATCATTTAGATAATAGTATAATATATGATTAACTTTATATTAAGTAGTAACAACTTCTGTCACATCTATGCTTATATTATTTCCATTTTTCTGCATTCATTTTTAGGTGAAGAATAGAAGCTTACGCTTCTACTATATTTTGATATGATTTTTATTATTGTTCCATAATTTTAGTTAGTAATTCTTTCCACTTTAAAAAAGCTTGACTCTTTTTGAACAATCTTTCCCCCGCTTAGCTTTCCAATACATTTTCATGTGGTTTATCTCCTCAACTTACTTATTCCATTTGCGATTGTTCCTTAAGAAGTTTCTATTATTTTTTCACCTTTAAAATTCAATAACACTAGCTGATGGATATAAAGGTTGTGGTCTACCATTTTTCTTAAAGGATTGGTCCTTCCATTTTTATTAAAATTTGTACAATTAAAACCATGGAATAAAATAGGAATATATTATAATTTTATTTATTTATATTAATAATAAAAATACATTCATAATATAAAGAGGACTAAAATAATTGTTGTTATGGAAATTATGTGCAAACCAAATTTAACAGTAGAATAATCATATAAATACTGTCAAAACAAATGAGAAAACATGTATTTCTTCATGGACAATAGTTGGAATTAATAATTGTTGTGTTTTGTTTAATGATTTGACATTACTCTTCACTATCTTCTATTGTTCTAACTCTATATATGATAGGTCAGGTGAATCTTTTAGTTCATAAGAATAAATCTTTTTTTATTGCTTCCTTAAAAAAATTTTGTCGACTTTGGTGCAACAAACTTGGTTATATATGTTTGCTTGTTCTATTTTTTTTACTTATAAAGTCCTAGAACAATAAATAATGTTGCTACTAATAACCATGTTTACATATTTAGAGCAATAAAGTTTATTTAAACATATAGGAAGATAATTAAAATTTTTAATAGAAAAGGAAAAAATAACTAAAGACCTTTTATAACAAATTACTAATCAGTATCCATCCAATCATAGTCAGTGTCATCAAAGTCTAAATCTTCTTCATCATTGTCATTTTTTTATATTTAAGATATTTAGAGGTATATCAATCGTGTCTATAGACAAATCTTTTCTAGATTAATTAAGATCCATGTCACCATTATTTCTAAAAAAATTAATGACATAATCATTTGGTTCTCCCTAATATGTTTCTTTAACATTTTCATTGTCTTTTCTAAAAAAAATATTTTCATTGTTATCTAAAGTTACATTAAAAAATACCTAGCTACCTTCTTCTCCACATAATTACAACCTTCCTTAAGATAATCAGTTACATAAAATACTTGATGTACTTGGTTGGCCAATATAAAAAGATCCTCCATATAACATAACTTTTTAAAGTTTACTTACGTAAACTTATAATCATCTTTCTCCTCTTGATACCATCATCATTTGAACAACACTACACTAAACTACCCCTAATAATCCACTTTAATAATTTCTTCTCTTGCATCTTAGAAATTCACATCGCTAAGTGTTGGAATTTGGTTTCTATAACTTACAAAACTCAAAGTTAATGTCGTCGAAGAAACTCTAATTTTATTTTGCCTCTTACACCTCATAGCTAAGTATCTTTCACCTATAAACCTTTCTATTTGGCTTTTATTATGAACACATCTTTTTAACCTTCCTAAATGTATTTCAGCTTTAGAACCTTCTCTTTGGCTTTTATTATGAAGATATATTTTTAACCTACCCAAATGCCTTTCAACAAAGTATATATTCAATGGTCATATATATTTGATTTTTTAGAAAGTGAATAGGCAAATGGACCATAATTTCAAAGGAAAGGTTAAAAAATTGTGTCAAGTTAATATAATACTTCTATAATTTCCTTTCAAGATGCTTAAGTTCCCTTGGCTTAACGAATATACTACATAATCTTTCGAAAAAAAGAACCCAACTTACTAAAAAAAACTATGACTTCTTGTATATTGTTTTCCTGACAGTAAATTAGAGTAAGTGTGGCATAATAACATGAGTATCATGACTTTTATTTCCTGATATTTTTCTCTTACTAACATTCACATATCGTGCAATATTTGATATGCAATTTTATACTAGTTTCATATTCTTCAAAATTTAACAAAAGTTTTCTTTCTGGGGTCGTGTAAAATTAAGTTTGAGATAGTGATATATGAAAGTCATCTATTTTGATAGGTTGCAGATCATTTATAATCCCTATTTATGTGAAATCAAACCATGTATTAATATGATCTTTTGACTTACCTTGAATCTCTGACAAAGCTCTCCAAAATTAGTGTTATATACATTTTTCAATGTGCATCACCTCAAGATTATGTTAGCACCTATTATGTTTCCAGTAGGGTAATTAAGAAAATATAGATCTTATACCCCAAGGATTATCTTTTTCTTTTCTGCTTATTTGCCTTCCTAAACATATTTGATACCCATTAATAAGCTCTAACATCTTATCCTCACAAAAGAATTGGTGATTCTCCTAACTTTATATCACCATTGAATGACATCTTATCGTGCCTCTAAGGATGATTTCTATTAAAAATCTCTAATGCTTTATAATTATAATTAAGGCATGCTAATTTTTCCTTTGTACTCAATTGCTATTCAAAGTAGGATAAATCACTCCTAATTCAATAAGTTGAAGGGCTTCCTTTTTTACCGTGTCTATCATTAGTGGGTTTAGTCTCTTTTATGGTTGACGGTTAGGTTTGCTTCCTTCTTGTCATAGAATGTAATGAAAATTTATAGATAGGTTGATTCCTTTAATTTCTACAATTACCTAGTCAGTAACTATCTAGTTGTCCTTAAGGAGTTACATAAGTTTCTCCTTTTGTGTTGCACTTAGCTTATTGGAGATGATCAGTGGTAGTGTCTCTTTTTTGCATAAGAATACATATTTTATGTGACTAGGGAGAGGCTTTAGATATAGAATGGTTGCTTACAAAACAAAGGACAATGTTCTCTTATTAGAAATTGGAAATGAAATATAAGAAACCTTAGCCGACAATTATAACTTCAAAGATCATTTGGTGTTGTATTTCCTACAAATCATTACACAAAGTTCCTCAAAATGTTTAAAGATGACAACATCCAATTCATATTCCCCTTTAAGTTCAAATATGTCACGTACTAAAATGTCAATCATATCAATTGAATAAACAATATTGTCTTTATCAAAATATTTTTTGAAAATAGAAATTTAATTAATAAAGACGAATAAAGGTACATCAGGTTTGATCACAGCCAATAATTACAAACCAGAACGTTCACAAAATCACAAGGTATGTAAACACTTGACAAGCCAGCAAAGACTATATAATTTTCCAAGTTATTTGGCTTTGAGTGTTGAAGTTGAAATCATGTTTGAAGGCTGTGATGTGATATCTAAACAAGTTACAGAAAGTTTCAAAAGCTATCACTTTGGTGGTGGTGGAGTCTCCAAAGATTGTGTTGTTTCTTTCCTTCTATATGGCTACAACTAGGTAGGTGGAACTCATTTTGAAAATATTTAAATCCCCTTCATATGTCCAATGCAGTTTACTACACCAATTGATGATTTTAGGCCATAAATCATCATCATCATCATCTTCATACCCAGTCCAATCCCACACCAATGTGGGATTTGGGGAGGATAATCTATGTGGCAGAGCTGAATTATGTGATTCCAAGAATATTGGTTGAATTGACATTGAAAATATATATGTTTTATACTTTTAGTGAAGGATTTGCGTAAAGTGCACCAATTGGGAAAACTTTAGAAATGATCTGTCCTATCCAATGTTGATAATCTGTTTTTGATTGCTAGCCAGCAGATAATAGAATTGTGGGGTGAATTTTGTTTAAACCAGAGAAGTTTATGCCAAGAAACAGGAATGTTAGTGCTCTTGAACAGGTTCCAACATGATAAATTAGAGAATGTTCCTAAAAGAGTGAATAACCATTTCATCTCATCTAGTTTAGTGTTATCAAGTACAACAAAAGAGATCAATAAGAGAGATAAAAGTTATCATGATTGGGGTAGTAAGGGACAAAGATCCATTCAATAAAACCAAAGCTTTTTCCACTTTTATGTTTAAGTGCATAATGTCTGGAAAGGGACTGGGATCCAAAACAGAGGTAAGAGCGCTAAATGGTGTGCAAGGATTATTTTAAAAGTAGGTCGTTTTACCATCTTGGACAATATGCTTACAATGGCTCTTAGATATTTCTCTGAGTTTGAGTAGATTGTTTAAAAGAGCAGAAGAGTTGTAAGGTGTTTTGACATTCCAAAAAATCTTATCTTTAATATACTAGTTGTAAACAAACTCCAAAGTTTCTTAGTGAGTAGTATTGAGCTTAGGAATTTGATTAAAAGAATGCCTAGTCTACCAAAGCTCTTCGGCAAGCACATTTCTGACTATTTAATTTGTAATTGCCACAACCATTAACTTTCCATACAAAGCTTTTGAGTAGTTTCTCCAACTCGTTAATAACTAAACTGGGAAAGATGATATATGAGGCTCAATGACAAGAGAATGACATAAGCATATAATTAATTAATTGGCATCTGCTTGAAAATGACAAAGCTTTAGAGCTCTAGCTTTCAATTATGCTTTTGAATTTATAAATAAGGGGCTTGAAATTTGTAAAAGTGGGCTTGATAGAGGAGATAGGGACTTCAAGTTATGTGATGAGAATTTGAGCTACTTTAAAGCCTATAATAGTTAAGAACCTTAGAGCCAAGTAAGAAGCACTTGTAAATAGAAACATGATTGATTCTTCTTTAGAGTCTATGCATATACCTGAGAGAGATTTAAACATTTTGCATACCTTGGAGATAAGTGTGACATATTTGGTATTAGCTGTGGTAAAGATGGAGACATCATTAACAAAACTTAGACTGATTACTTTATGTTTCTTAAATTTGGCGTGAAACTTGAAGCAAGAGTTTCTTGAGGGAGTTCTTTTGACCAATATGGTTAACATTTTTGATATTAGTGCAAAGATGTAAGGGGAAATGAGATCCCCTTACCTGGTTCCTTTAGCTGCTTAGATGGGAGGAGAAGCTTGTCTATTTACTAAAATTTTGTAGGAGAATTTTAATATACATTGATGTATCTAGTCTATAAAGATGCTAGGGAATCTAAAGGCTCTCAAAATGTTTAAGATGAAATTCCAATCCATTAGATCGTAAGCCTTTTGAAAATCTAATTTGATTGCATAATTCTTATTAATATTCCTTCTATTATACTTTTTGAATAGCTCTTGTGCAATTGCAATATTGTCATCTATGTGTCTTTTGGGATATAAGAACACTGAGAGAAATCAACCAGACCTAGGAGAATACTTTTGAGTTTTTTAGCAATTACCTAAGAAATAATTTTGTAAATGGAGGAACAATAGGAGATAGGTGATGAAATAGCTGAAGATCCAGTACCAAGCAAATGATTGAAGTAATTAACAACTTCAGATATTAAGTCTTCTTGAGTGTGAAGTAGAGTGCCATTAGAAATCAAAGTGACTATTCTATTAGAAAACTTCCTTTTCTGGACAACTCTATGAAAGAAAGTAATATTCCTATCACCCTCAATTAACCATTTTATGTTAGACCTCTATTTCCACAAAGAATGGTTAAATTCAACTTCTTTGATGTAATTAAAAGAAACTTACAGTTTAGCTTTTTGTAATATTAAATTGATAGGATCTAGAAACAGATCATTTTGAGCGTTTTTAGGAGTTTCTATAACAATGTTTATTAAATGATGAAGGTTGCCAACAATTACTTTGTGACACCCCTTATGACAACATCTTTAAAACCATGTATACTCATCAAAAAAAAAATTGAATCTAAAAGGATGCCTAATTTGAGGCTATAAAGAATATGAGAGAATCTAAAAAAGAGATGATCAGAGATATTTATATTGGGAAACATACATGCCCTTGTCCAATTTCTTCCTCAAGAATTTGGAGTCTTTGTGCTTATTACGCCACGTGAAATATTTTCCACCTCTTAGAAGATTATTAACTTCAATAGAGGTAATGTAGTTTTTCAATTCTTCACATAGAGGCTTATTATAATGGTTTTTATCTGTATCATCAAGATGGATTGTTGAGTTGAAATCACTAAGTAAAATCTATTGAGAATTGATGCTATGGTGAATATCAATGAGCTTATTCCAGAGAGAGGTTCTCTGATAAGTATGATTGAAAACATAAATAAAAAATAACCATATCAAGATTATTGCTGAGGAATTTTACTTTCAAATGTATAACTTGATCATAGATGTTGAAATTGAAGAGCTGAAGTTTGTCAAAGTCGAAGAGAACCAGGATTCTCCCATTAGGATGTGTAGTTGAATTGGAGAGAGCCCTCCAACTACTAAGGAATAGAGTAAGAATTCCATAATGATTATAATCCTGTCTTGTTTCTAAAACTCCCAATAAATATATATTATTCACTGCAAAAAGCTTCTGATAGCTTGTTGCTTTGAAGGGGAATTTAACTCCCTAATATTCCAGGATGAGAAGATCATTATTTTAGGCTAGAAGAACCAAGATTCTTCTTTTTGCTAGATTTTCTTCTAGAAGTTGATTGGAATCCTTCTTTAATAGGAGTAAAGAGGATGGATTCAATACTAGGTATTGATGTTCCTAGAAAAAAGTGCAGTAGGAACGAGGGCTGGGTCAAACTTTGTACTCGAATTGTCTATTTCTGTTTTTGGAATAGAGTTGCAAGTGGAAGGGATTGTTACTATGTCCTCAACTGAAGGTTATGAAGAGGTTGTTATATGTGTTGGGAGTGTCGTGCACATAAGGGATCTCAACTATTTCCTGAATTTCAACCTCTAGCATTAGTTCAGTAAAGTTGTCAGTGCTGAAAAATTTTAGTGGCCTTCTATACTTCTTTTGGCTTCAGGTTGAGGGTTTCCATGCATAAATAATCTTGACTTTATCCTCAATTAGTTGAGGATTCTCATTGTACTTCATGACGAGGATTTCCTTAGGTAAATCAGTGATAGTATCAACAACAATACATATTCTTGCAAAATTTATTCTCTTAGATTTTACTGTGGCTTGATCCAGGCATGAAGGTTTGTCAATAGAGCTAGCTAGGTAGCTTAAACCCTCTTTTGTCCAGTATTCTCATGAGTGCAGATCCAAAATGAAATGTTGGTTGATTTAATGTCATCACATCTCTCTCTTGGTCTTCATGGTTGAATGGGGAATGGCTTGCTGAAAATATGCCAAGGTCTAGCTTTGATCATTTTATTAACTGAATTCATGGAATTGACTTTGAATAAAAAGATATCTTCATTGTTCATAATTATGTCAATAAGAACATATTGTTTCCAATTGTTGAGAGACTATGATTTCATTGCAAAAAAAGACACTCTCTTATCAAAGAAGAAACCAACCAGAGTAGATTGCCACTTCTAGATTCCTGCTTAAAGAATGGAGGCTAGAGGGGAAATAATAAGGCAATCTACTATATAATTGGGGGGCAATAGGATAGTTTGGCTTTAGGGTTAAGGTTTCCTACTACTTGCAACTTGGTACATTTAATGTTGGCTAGGGGAGCTAATATAGGTTCATAGTTACAAAAGGGAGTAGGTAAAGGAGGAGGAGAAGGGTTCATAGGTGTGGGAGGTGAGGTAGAGGTAGGTAAGATGGAGGGTGTGAGAGGCAGGAACAATTCAAACAGAAGGAAGGACATGATTAAACTAAAGGGTAAAAGCAATGACTACTAGATAAAAGTAAACAAGGTGAGAAGGAAGCAAGAAGATTCAATCTCGTGGCAAGATGCAAGTTAAATAGGAGGTTGAAGAAGAGATGGAATGGTAGGAAATTATAAAGGTAGTAACAATGCAGCTAGTAAATGAAAGGGAGTTTGAAGGTAGATGAGAGGCAGCTTCCTAAGGTGACTACATGGAGAAGCAAACTCAGTAGAAGGAGAACCTGATTGAGAAACCAGAAGGCAGGAAGAAGATCAACAACCCAAGTTCAGTAGCTCAAAACCAACATGTACTAATAGCTACTATTCACAATTTAACCATCAAATGTCATAGTAAGTATGCCACTATTAACATCAATCTTTGTCTTTAATGTTTTTAATAATGATATTCCTAATAAAATAAGGTCTATTTGTTCATCATTCTCTATATTAAATACATAAAAATCAATTACTACTTTCACAAGCATATTTTTATTATGTCCCTAAGGTTAACATTGGAGCATATATAAAAGGTAACATGACATTAATTGATGCTCTTAAATCCATTATTTCCCTTTTAGTCCTAGTATCACTTATTGTGTAAGGAATAGTGAACATATCTTAATATTTTCATTTTGTAAGAAGGTTTTGAATGATAGCTAACCTAGCAAGATGATTGATACTTTATCTTTACTATTTTATCGTTTCTTGTTCCCTTCTTTGGCAACTACTTTTATACGTCAATTTAAAATACCTTTTAATGTATATTTTCTCATTTTTAGGTTGAAATTGTAATAAAGAATATGAAATCATTAAAAATTATATTCTATAACCTTAACATTTATTACTCGTGGTAAGGTTGATCTAAAATGAAATGTTTTCTTCTTTTGAAAAATATGATTAAAATATTCAACATAATTATGTGATTTGTGATAAAATGTTTAAAGAGGGATAAAATTATAGAATGAAAGAACATCTTACTAGTATTAAGGGTAATGTTGCTTCTTAGAAAAAAAGTACCCTTTAATGTATAAGAGAGGATTGGAAATTATTTACAACAACAAGTAAAAATAAAAAATAAAATAAAGAGACTTATAATGTATCTTTTAATGATGATGAAGCACAAAAATATTAGATAAAGAAAAAGGAAAGATATTATTATTATAGATTCTTATTTTCTTTCAAGAACCACTCTTGGTTCTCAACCTTATTTAAAAATTGTTTTGATTGATAAATATTCTATTTTGTGATGTAAAAGAGCTTGGATTAGATGGTTCTTTCATTTATGTATTCCTTTACATACTTTAAATTAACCTTGTTTTCAAAGAGCAATATATGCTACACAATGATAGGTTCAAAATTGAAAGGCACTTTCTTGTTATGAAATTTTTATGCCTTTACCTTAAGATTTTAAAAAATGTTAGTTGATTATGGATACATATAAGTTTAATCGGAGACCAAAATTACACACTATTATGGCATATGGGTGGACTATTTGAAGACAAAAATCTTGATTAATTTCTTAGTTGATTATAATATTAAAACTACTTTTATCAAGTTTGTTGATGCTTTTGATATAGTAAAAACTGTATATACTCCATTTGAATCATTTTTCTAAAATTGTTGGTGGGTTAGACAAAAAAAATGTTTGTGCTTTATTATAGATAATACAACTAATTATAATCAATTGGGTACTTGTTACAATTAAAGTATGGTCATATTTATTAGTCTTCATATGTGGCTCATTGTATAAATCTTATTTTAAAAAATGTTAATTGTATAAATCATATATATAATCTTAATTGACGTACATCCAAGATCACAATTTTTGTGTATAATCATCTTACATATTTTTCTTGATTAAAAAAGCAAGAAGATTGAGTTGTGATTATACGCCCTATATCTACAAGGTTTGTAAGTACAATTATTACTTCGAAAAGTGCTTACGATCATAAACAAGTATTTAAAAATTTAGTAATAAGTTAATAGTTTTCAAGCTATAAGTTATCAAATGGTGTAAAAGAAAAGATAGGTTTACGTTATTATTTTAAATAATAATTACAGTTGTTTGATTATTATCAATATTGTAGTTCCACTTATAAAGTTATTGAAGATTGTTAACTCAAATGCGAATCCATCTTTGAGGGTATATATATATATATATATATATATATATATATATATATATGAGGCTTATGTAATTTCTCTTTCCCTTTAAAAGTATTTATAATTAATTTGCAAGCTCTATACATACTATCATATATATATATATATATTCTTGACCAACAATGGGATAAACATCTTTCTTAAAGGATCCCTTTAGTGGCTTAATTTCTCAATCCTTTTTACTTACATAATAGCGATGCATATACATATAATGATGCTATAGGCGATCTCGTTGTTGTGATTGTATATAAATATATTTTCTCTATTAAAGAGCAATCAAAGGAGATAAATGAAATAAATTGGTAGCTTGAAGGTTTAGGAAGTTTTGCTAAGTCATTTGCAAAGAGAAAACATATGATAAAAAAATGTAGCCTAGTAAGTTTTCATACTTTACATATTGATGATGTATTTTTTTTATTTTTTATAACTATTACTTTAAAATATACATTGTTGTTGAAGATTATTTGGTAAAAGTGGTCTAACATTGAGAAAACTTACTGTTAAATTACTCAGTCAAATGGTTGCTACATCAGGATGTGCACATAATTGGAGCGTTTTTGAACATATTTAAATAAAGAAACAAAATCATTTGAAATATTAAAAACTCAATAACCTTGTTTACAGTACTTATAGTCTAAGGATAAAGAATATTGATTTTATTGATGAATTAAAAATCTATTGATGATTAGTTGATATCTTAGTTTAAACTTATTTAAAAATTAGAAGTATAATGTGTTACAATAAAAAATAATAGAAAACAATCTCATAAATTAGAAATCGATAATTTATTTATATATAATAAGAGATATTAAAGCAAATACTTTGGATGATATCATGGTTTATAAGTCTTTAAAAAGTGATGGAGAATTTGAAATTTTTGACGATAATAAGATATAACCTCCTTTAGAAATATAATTTTAATTTTAATTATTATTATTTTAATTTATTATGTTATATTTAATATTGGTTTGAATTATTAGATTTATTATTAATTTATTTTATATTAATCAAAATAGATGTATTCATTTTATTTCAATAAATTAGTTTATTTTTATATTATTTTTATATTTATTCTTATAATTTTTACTTACTATTTAGTACATATTAATTTTATGAGGTTTAATATCAATTGAACCTTTAAACATTAAACATCTCCTCTAATCCGTTTTAAATATGGTCCAATTTTTATAATATTGATAAATATTTGTAATACTCCTTTTGTAATGTTAAAAAAGAATCTTACTATTATAAACTTGATTTATAATTAAGAACATGAGCTAATATTATAAATAAAATAAAATATATAATTAATTTATAACCCTATCTCTAATGAAATCTCTAAAATGATAAGATTATACTATTTAAAAAAATATTTTCTGATTAGATTGAATGTAAAAAGGATATAATGCTTACTAAAAAAACTATAAAATAATTGTCTATATAATCTTAAATTTATTTTCCATATTACAATCCTAAATAAATAATAAATTATTTAAGTAATTTATATTTAATACTTAACATCCCATATTATTGTATTTATAATTTAGTTTATTAATTTTGTCCTAATAGTAGGAAATTAAGTAATGGTATTAAATTTATGTTTCATATATATTTATTAATAAATATTTTTGTAAACAAATTATGCTTTTATCACATTAAATAACTACACAATTATATTTTTAGAATGTTTTCAAAAACTTTTAATTTAAACTTTTATTAAAAATACAATACTAAATGTAAAACTCCGAACTTTCCCTTCTATCGGTTTATATCTTTTACTCTGGATGAATAGTATTTCAAGATGAATAGTGAATCCGGATAAACAGTGTTTTCACTGAATAGTGAATTTGAGGACCCAACCTTGCAAAAAAGTGAAAATACCCAGAATAGGTATTATAGTCAAATGACAATGAAATTGATCGAAAACAAGACCAATCGGATGAATTTTGAGAATTTTATAAGTTTAAGACAATGGAAAATAATGAATATTAATGATTTTAAACCCATTCAAAATTTTTGAGGCATCTAATTACTAAGTATTGATCCTAATTAAAGTATCCCATAGCCAATCTGGTGGTGAGATGACTATGAAATATTTTTTGGGATTTAATCTCGTTTATAGGTGCAACAATTAAAAAAAGACGAATTGGTCTTTTTATATAAATGAAGTTAATTAATAAATTTTAGATGACTCACATTTATTGTCCAATTACAAGGTTCCATATGGTTTAAGAAACATTAAATTAGATGATGATGAGTCATTAAGAAGTTTAAAAAGAAAATGACATCTATAAAATATTAAAGTAGTATAAAAAGGGCATGTTTGTCCCAAACTTATAAAATTCCCGAAATTCATCCGATTGGACTTGTTTTCTATCCATTTCAATATCATTTGACTCTAATGTCTATTTTGGATATTTTCACTTTTTTTTGGGGGGGGGGGGGTCGGGTCCTCAAAATCCCTATTCAAGTAAAAATATTGTTTACAAGTTTACTATTCATCTGAAAATACTATTCACCCAGACTAAAATATATAAACTGATAGAAAGGAAAGTTCGAGGTTTTGCAATTGTCCTCGAAAGTTAACTGAGCATACCTGCTTGAAATAAATGAGGTGTAATGTACGCATTTTCTACTCACACTTCCGTTTAGCTTCCTCTATCGTGTGGTTCCTCCGCAATACCTTAACTAGCATAATGGTCTTGTTACGTAGAATTTGTTCTCTACAGTCGAGGACCTGTATTGGTTCTTCCTCGAAAGTTCTTTTAGGTTCACCGATTGTTCTGTGATTACACGAGATGGAACAGCTAGATATTTGCGAAGCATAGACACATGGAAGACATTGGAATCCGCGCAAGTTCGTCTGGTAACCTCAATCGATATGCCACTGGTCCAATCTTTTCTGTAACTTCATACGGTTACCTCACTTTGAAAACAACTTCAAAAACATTTTGCAAATGCATTTAATAGAAAAGGGTAACTTGGTTATGATACCAACACTGAGAGGTCCTTTTCCTAATGACTAGGCAACCTGCCCGACACCCCATGAAAACCCTCCATTCGATATCTGGTCCAATTAGAAAGTTTCCCCGAAGCTAAGTTTTTACCCTTTTTTCCAAAATATTTTTAAATCAATATAAAGAAAAGAACAAGGAATAGAAGTAGAAGTTCATAAAAGTAACCTTCGTTAAACCATATGGAGCCTTGTAATTGGTCAATAAATGTAAGTCATTTAAAATTTATTAATTAACTTCAATTATGTAAAAAAAATCAATTCGCCATTTCATGGATTACTATACCTATAAACTAGATTAAATCCCGAAAATATTTCACAACCGTCTCACCACCAAATTGACCATGGGATACTTTGATTAGGATCAATACTTAGTAATTAGATGTCTCAAAAAATTTAAATGAGTTTAAAATCATTAATATTCATTATTTTCCAAAAAGAGCATTTTTGTCTTAAACTTATAAAATTTTACAAAATTTATTCAATTGGACTTGGTTTCGATTCGTTTCAATGTCATTTGACTTTAATACCTATTCTGGGTATTTCCACTTTTTCTTGGAGATTGGGTCCTCAAAATCTCTATTCAAGTGAAAATATTGTTTATCTGGGTTCACTATTTATATGAAAATACTATTCACCCAAAGTAAAATATATAAACCGATAAAAGGGAAAGTTTTGGGTTTTACAATAAATAATTATCTTATCCAACTTTCTTGAGTGATAAATATGAATGAGCTTGGTATTTGCTCTTGTTTGCATATTTTGATTAATAGTAACGTGCTATTCGAGTATTAATCAGAATCGTAATGTCATTTTACTTTCATAAAAGCAACTATGTATACATTCTGTACAAGCTAAGTAGAGGTTACCTGCTTTTATTCAAACGAAATGAATTTATCTCTTGTAAAATCTTATGTATGAACTCGTTTTTGTAAAAGAAAATTTATATTGATTTGAGCCCATAAGATTGTATTGTATATCAATAAGGATTATGTATGTATTCATAAATCAAGTGCTTTTCAAATATGTATTGTATTCTAAGCTCCTTATAGCTGTCAGTGCCCTGCCACATAAGGATTTTCTTGGGTAAAAACTCCACTCCACTTCCTTTATATACAAAATGGTACGGGCAAATGGAATAGTGTCACATCCTACGAATACCCTGTACGTTGGTGTTGAAATTCCTATGTCATGCATTAGCTTCTGGGCCTGCTGGTTTTGAGTTGAGGAGTGGCTGAAGAGCCTTTACAACGATTGTCATGTTTGGTCTGAAATCTGCCTCGTATTGAACACAAAGTGCTGCCACTGCTGCCAACTGATTGATTCAATAAAACGACAACATCTTAGACTAGAGATCCACATCAAACTCTACTGAAGGGTTAATTAGCAGAGGACAAAACCTTGGCAACTGCCTTTGGTGGGTATTCATTGTTTAACTTGGGATCCACACACTGTTTCACTTTGTCCTCGCTCAATCTCGGTGTTGCCTGCATTGGTTCGTAACCATAGTCAATAAAGTTGCTCTGCTTAAGGTAAAGAATGCCACACTAAGAACGAAATAGATAAAAGAACAGACCCAAGTAACCAGACTCTGCTGTCCTTTGGGCATTGTATGGTCTACTGGCTTTCTTCCAGTTAAGAGCTCTAGAAGAACGACGCCAAAACTGTAAACATCACTTTTCTGAGTTATTTGTCCTGTCATGGCGTACCTTGAAAAGCAAACCAATGATTTGAAATTGAGAAGAAATTAGTTAAATATTTAAGGGCAACATGACAAAAGGTGAAACATATGCTAGTACAGATTTAGTGTTATTGCTTTCATAGCATGTTAACAATTGGCATTAGCAACTTTACAAATTGATGCTGTATCAATGGGAAAGTCAGTACTGTCAAGGAGATCCAAGACGATTTCCTGTTCTGCCAATTTTGATCATTTAAGAACTACATTTGGAAAACCTCGATCATTACTTGGCCCTTAGAAGATGGACCAAGTTATGTCATTAGATCTAAAAAATAGACAGTCTACTTTAGTCAACTCATACCAAGGTCATTTACACCTTATTATTGTCAACTGGCAAGTTAACAACTCTTTATGTACTATGTCTGGATCAAACAGAATAAATACAGTATAAATTTGGGAGACGCCCGACAGATATAAAGGCTTACTCTGGAGCATGGTAACCAAATGTTCCCAAGACTCTAGTCGAATGCAGTCGAGCTGCAGTGTCAGAAGAGGCATTTGACAAGTTAAAATCAGCCATTTTGGAGAGGAAGTCATCAAATAATAGGACATTGCTCGATCTAACATCGCGATGCACTATCGGAGGCTGGACCTTCTCATGCAGATACTCAAGGCCCTTGGCTGCACCAAAGGCAATTTTGGCTCTCTGATTCCAGTTGAGAACTGGACCAGGTTCAGCCCCTTGCACCCCTTTCCTCCCTGCATCAGATAGTGACCCAACTTCAATCAAAATCCTTAAAGAAATCAAATATATGAGGAAATAATAAAAAGATCACGTGTTGAGTTTGGTTCCCTCCTACGGGATAAAACCCAAAAATTTGTTGAAGCTCACTTTCTTTTGAGCTAATTAGGGCTAATTTTTGTCTTACTATTCAACCAAATTTCAGCTACCGAGAGAGTGAGAGAAGAGAGAGTTGGTTTTCTTTCAACCTACACAAAAGGAGAAATTTTTCACTTTGACCCGTTTTGCATTTCCGGCAATTGGGAAGTCGTTCACTGTTGGATCGATCTAATTTTTGGTATACAGTTTTAAGACATATTGTTATTCATTTTGAACGGTTGAGATTTTGTTTAGAAATTTGGAGGTTGAGTTTTTGGTTCCAAAACCGGACTGGTCTCAAGGTGTTTTCAGAACTGAAGAGCTTCACCATATTCTGATTTTGGTCTGTTATTCTTTGTCCGATTGGGCAGAATTTTGGTGAGCGTGTTCCTTACTCATTATTATTTTTTTTAAACGGTGGAGATTGGATTTGGACAGCTGGAACTTTTCCAGAATTTGTTAGAACAGAAGCGTTTTGTTGTGATTGCTGTCTTAGTGTAGTTCTCTACTTTGATTTGTAGTTATATGAGATTGAGCCATTGATTTTAGATTATTGTGACTGTTGATTTATGTAAAACAGTATTTGTGATAGTGGATTTCATTTGCTTAGATCAAGAGAGGTCCTGTGGTTTTTATCCTTCACACCGAATGAGTTTTTGCCAAGTTAAATAATTATTGTGTTTTGTGATTTTTTTTATTTGGGCATTATTGAGGCGGCTTGTGATCATTTAGTTTGCTGCATTTTTTGTTCATTATTACTCTTAATAGATTCACTCAAGTGGCGAAAGATTTATTGATTCATTGTTGCATGTGTTATACCCGCTTCCTTCCCGAGTTCAATTCTCGAAATGCTCCCCCTGTGTTGGGAAGGAAGCGGGCATAACACACGCAACAATCAATTAATAGATCTTCCCCCACTTGAATAAATCTATTAGGAGTAATAATGAGCAAAAATTGCAGTAAACTAAATGACCACAAACTGCCTCAATAATGCACAAATAAAAAAAACAAATCATAAAACACAATAATTATTTAACATGACAAAAACTCATTCACTGTGAAGGATAAAAATCACGAGACCTTTCTTGGTCTAAACAAATGAAATCCATTATCACAAATACTATTTTACAGAAATCAACAGACACAATAATCCAAAATTAAAGGCTCAATCTCATATAACCACAAATCAAAGTAGAGAACTATACTAAGAGAGCAATCACAACAAAAGGCTTCTGTTCTAACAAATTCTGGAAAAGTTCTAGCCGTCCAAATCCAATCTCCACCATTCAAAATAAAGAACAATGAGTAAGGAATATGCTCACCAAAATTAACCCCGATCAGATAAAGAACGACAGACCAAAATCAGAATATGGTGAAGCTCATCAATTCTGGAAATACGTTGAGATCGGTCCGATTTTGGAACCAAAAACTCAACCTCCAAACCTCCAAACCAAATCTTCATCATTCAAAATGAAGAACAATATGCTTTCAAACTGTATACCAAAAATGAGATCGATCCAACGGTGAGCGACTTTCCAATTGCCAGAAATGTGAAACAGGTCAGGGTGAAAAATTTTCTCCTTTTGTATAAGTTGAAAGAAAACCAACTCTCTCTTTTCTCTCTCTAGCAGCTGAAATTTGGTTGAATAGTAACACAAAAATTAGCCCTAATGGGCTAAAAAAAATTGAGCTTCAACAAAATTTTGAGTTTTAACACATAGGAGGAACCAAACCCAACATTACGTACCATGTAGCACATCATGCAAAGAGCCCATACTCGCATACTGATATACTAATATTCGGTTGTTTGCCTCCAAACAGTACCCCATCAACTCGAGGAAATGTTCATGCTTGAGTCTTGAAACTACTGATAACTGCGAATGACAAATTGGATGAAAATTTTGTCACCTGACTTATATGTCGCATTCAACAAATTTAGTCCCAGGAAATGTACAGAACCTGTGATGCAAAATCACAATCTGGCTCTTGCGAAGTGTTCGTATCTAACTTTTTTATTGCAGCAGGCACACCATTACTTAGAGTGACAAAGAAAACCCGGCCATAAGAGCCTTCTCCAATAAGTGACTTTGTACCAAAATTATCAGTCAATCTATTTAACTCATCCAATGACATGGACGGAATTTCAATGGGCAAGACCTTTTGTGGAGCTCCACTTTTGGCTGGATTGCTGCTTTTTGGCTCTCCTGTTCCACCAACTTCAATACAGTCACAGAAAAAGGATATTGCGTTCAGAACTTCCTTAAGTGAATAAATACAAAAGAAAATTGTCCCAATCAAGACAAACAACATCTTTTAAGCGTTGTTTTCTGGGATTAGAAGGTAACAATATACTGAATTCCCAAATTGAGCAAAAGAAGTCATAATTTGTGCCTTCTTGATATGCAGCACAAGTTGGAAATGGAACATTTTCACGATAAGCACTTGTACATTCCACAAGAGAAAAGAAGATTAAAAGCCCAATGCATTAGATCGTAATGGGATTCCAGTCTTAACAAATGGAAATGAAACTCTTGTCGCTGATAGAGTGTGAACCACAAACAGGTAGAATATGCTACAATTGAAATATAGGACGTTGTCCAGACGGTAATCTTAAAACAAAGATAAATTGAAACATGAAACAAATAGATTTTCATAGAAAGGAACAAACAAATTTACCACCACCATATGGCGGCCCTCCTTTAGGTGGGGTTGTATATTGATTGGCAGGTGGGCCTGTGGGTTCCTCCTCTGCGCCTCCGCAACACAACATGTCAGCTCCTAAATTTAATCTAATAGTAATACACCCTGCAATCCCATAAACCAAGAACATTAATCAGGACTAATCAGGCAATACCATAATAAAAACACACAAAATATTATTAAAAATAAGAAGCAATCAACCATTCATAGACTCAAAGCAGCTAGGAATTTCAATTTCTAACGAGAAGGAAGAAGACGGGAGCAGAACTATTTCGCGGCATGCACGAAACTGAAAGCCTATTTATTTAAACCTTTTCCTCTAGCGATCTTACTATCAGAATCAAATCGGCTAACGTATAATAATACGTTGATTTAAAAATGAAGGGAAAAACTGCATTGAATACAAGCATACATACCTAGAAGCACAATAGAGGTTAAGAAGAAGAACATACAACCTGTGGATACAGAACGAAAAACGAGAACTTGCAGAAACTGAATAGACGATGTACTAAAAAGACAGCAGAGAAAAACAGAGGAAGAACAAAACGAGGGTGGGTTGAGGGGATTGTTTTTGCTAATGGGTTTGGTTTGTGTTCTGCGAGGTCTGACAATCGTCAGCTTGGAGAGACTTGTTTTTGGGACAAAAGACACAGGTTTTTCGTAGTTCCTACCCATTTGTGTCCGCGACAAATTCGGAGTTTTAAGGCAGTTTAACCACTAAAAACTAACCCTACTTTTACGTATATCCCTTCACGTTGTAATTCAAGCTCTTGCACGTCCCATGCACTCGAGATCTGATCCCCTGTTCAGATTACTCTGGTAATCTGTGAAGTGGATGAAGTGGAGGGATGGTCCAGATTACTCTGGACAGGATTAGTCCAGAGTAATCTGGACAGGTGATTTCTGGTGCATGCACTCACTCAATTTTTATATATTTCTGTTTTCTGTTCGTACATATGAATGATCATTAATTCATACGTGCCGTAATTGGTCAAATTCTACATGATCATCGTGTCGTTCATTTGGCATATTGTGACGTAGATAAAATTGATTTGCGCCTTTTTCATGCTACGTCAAATCAGCGTCGTTTAAAACTCGTCAAACTTAATTGCACCTCAACATGTGTTCATATAAGTTTTAATAATCATATCATTGTTTTTTTAACATTAGGGTTATGATTATCGTTTATCAAAAAATGTAGTCCAAACTTCAATATCGGTTATTGATACCAGTTGGTACTGGAATTTGTATTGGATACCAACTGGTGCTCTTGGTACCTAAAATATTGATATATTATAATGGGCAAATTAACAAATTAACAAATTAAATGACTAAATTGGTAAAATAAAACTATTTAATTAGCAAAAATAAAACTATCTTATTTTTACCAACCAGCACAAACACCAACATAGCCACCAACTCTGATACTGCCATCGCCACCGCCACTAGCAAAACTTCCGCTTTCTCCAACCATTACCAAAATAGCTTCTCGAGAGATTAACTCTACTGACATAGAATCATCTTCACACTCCAGACAGAACCCTCAGCCTCACCATCACAGAGATTACCACCACCACTCTAATATCCACACACCCCAACCATCGCAAACTTTCACAGTCTCAAACTCCCCATCTCGATACTAGATCATGTTCAAACTTGCAAAAAATATCATAAGAAAATTAGTTCCAATATACCAACTTGCAAAAAATACCTTCTTGGTTACAATCAGAAATATGGAATTGGAAGGCCTTGGCTTACTCGACACAGCACAGATGAATGCCATGAAAATATACCAACTTCCACAGTAGGCAAACCATCACCTAAGGAGGGATTCCAGGTTCCACAAGAGACATCATTAGCCATTGCTTCTTGTTTCCTCAAGATCATCAGACGGACGGGTAGCAATCCAACCTCGGCGAGGGAAGTTGAAGTCCAGCTATTGAACTTAGTTTTCTATGATTGTGTTGCATTGCTGGGCTTAATGATTTTTGTTTGTTTTAGGTTACCATTTTGTCTGGTAAATTATGGTTATTCTGTGCAGATTAGATTAGAAATTGGAGAGATGATATGTTCTAGGTGTGAGGGTGAGCTGTGAGGTAGTGAAGTAGCTCCTACGAAGTCTTTAGTGGTCCCTTTGTGAAGCCAAAGTCCTTGTTCAATAGTCTCTACTATTAGGGATAGTGAATTAGCTAACAACAGAGCTACCGGTTAGTGTCTTAAGAGATACTGCTTGAGTAGACACCAACATTGTACATATCTTTTATATTTTTATATATTCTTCTAACTTAACCAAAAAAAAAATAGTTTCAATATAGACAATGATTTTCAACTCTTCTTTCCACTATCAAACATAACTAACCCTAACCAAACTCCTCCTTCCCCCTCTAAAATTTTTATAGAACACCCCCCACACAAAACCTGTTCTACAGCCATCCCTATCCCTAATACTTTTGATCCACTTAAGGGTTTTATGTCTACTATTGCTAGAAATATGACTAAAGCACCTAGTAAAACATGGAAACAAGTCGTGGGTGATAACTCAGACTCCTCTTTGGTGTTCAAGCTAATGGTGGCTCTTAACCTGGATATATTACAGCAAGGTGCCAAGACTTGGGAAGCTACTCTTGTTGATTTTTGCATGAACAAAAGGCTTGCTTTTCTTGTTATACAAGCATGGGCAACAAGAAATTGGAAAGAAAGAGGCCTAATGGAGGTAATGCTAACAGAAGAGCATAACATAATCTTTACCGTTTCTTCCAAATCGGAAGCTTAAAACGGAATAGAAGAGGGGCCTTGGCATATCTCTCAACTCCCCTATTTCTACAAAATTGGCAACTGGGAATGGAGTCAGAAAAAATAAGAATGAAGAGCATTCCCCTATGGGTGAACATCCACAATATATCCCTTTAGAATATTGGACTACAAAGGGGTTGAGTATACGAGTTATTTAGGGAAACCAATATGTATGGATGAAAATACTGCATTGAGGAAAAGAGTAGGATTTGCTCAGTTATGTGTGAGTATGGACATCTCCAAGGAAATGAAAGATAGTATCCCTATCCTAAGGTTAGCTGATGAAAGCTCTCTTAAAGATGACAAAGTATTAGTGACTTACCAATGAAAACCATCTCTTAAAGCTCAAGGTAAGGAATGAAAACCTACGGGTCAAGTATTTATAAAAGGGGACTATTAGGAAGTGATGGGAATGGAAAAGAATGAGTATGAAGAAATCAAAAAAAATTGAGGAGGCAGAACAAATTGCAGAAAACCATGAGATGGTTCAGACAGTTAATGCATCTAAAAAAAAGAGTACAATCTGAAGGAGAATAGCTTGGATGCGGCTCAGCAGAAACAAGATCAAGATAAATGTTCAAAAGTGGTATGCAAGCCTTCAATGAACAAAAGAGGAAATGAGCTGGAAACTAGTGCTACTAATTCAAATGAGGGAGATTCAAAGGCTGATTTGCAAAATGGTGGTAATTAAGAGGATCACTTTGAACAGATCACCTATAGGAAAAGTATTAGGAGCAATAGGAAAAGCTCCAAAAGGAAATCAAATTGCCTATGACTTTATGTAGCGCCTCCTTATCGTAGAGTACCCACTGGGACGCTCGCAGGTCATTCCGGTACGTATCCTACGATAAGAGAGAACTACTAACAAACATCACTATACTCCACATGACATCACAATAATAAAACAGTAATATAAAATTGCAACCTTTTAAAAACATACTGTTTCCATTTCATTTCACCTAACTCAGTAATTTACACAACTGTTAGTTTTTCTCAGTCTGTACATCACTCTGAAAACCTAATACAAACTACTATATACATCAAGCCAAAATAGCAGTCCTAACTAGGTCATCCAAAAAGAATCCCAGCTGACCGACCTGTGAGTCATAGCCTCTCTCGCCAATCTGATCTACACGGCTCTACAGTCTCTCTGGAGCTAGGGTCTACTCTCAATCCTGAAAAATAGGTTGCAATTTTAGATGAGTTTGCGAACTCAGTGAGGAACCATCATCGATGGTTTGCCCAAGTCATGCAGCACACAAGTAAATCACAGAGTATATTCACAGAGTATATTCACAAGAACACATTCAGAAGTGCCACATCATTGTAAACAAGCAAATCCCAAATGTACAAGGCGTTCTTGCCTTTTTCCCATTTCAAATAGGCAATCAAATATGGATGCAATGCATATGTGACACTTTTCTATTTTATTACGGTGTTGTGACTGAGCGCCTGAACTGTCCTATATTAGACGCGTCGTAGGGGTAGGAGAGCCCTCTGGGTATGCACTACTTCCCTTGGAGCTCGAGCTGTTTTTCCGTGGTTGAGCTTGTAGCTCGGATCGGTGGCTACTCCGGTCACAACTATTATTATCTGTGCATGCATTTGTATATGAAATGCATATTCCCAATTTAGCACTCAATGTATCCCATTCAATAAATGTGTCACAGTCAGTCACATCAGAGGCAAAGCAAATGATCACAGTAATAGCAAGCAGTTCACAATTATCACATTAAGATCACTTCTATATCAGATCTCCCAATTCATCGGACCATCTATCCGGAATCCAGTCAGAATCAAACACAAATCCCACCATTATTCCCCATATTAGACATATAATAATTGAAAGAACCATCTAGGTCACTCACCTATAACTTCCGAGCTAATGCCGGGAAGTCTCTGCAACATCGATAGGTCGACGCTCCAAATGTGCCTCTATAATGGTCAAAGAGTACAAATATTATCAATTATCCCCTCAGAACTATTTAATGATGCACATGTAGTAATTAAAAGGTGTACAATGCATGTTCATGATATTCCCGGCCTTAATCCAAAATTTCCCGTCACAAAATTCTGTCTAAAAATTAGAAATCTAACGACACCGAAATTACTCAATTCGGACCTCTATAGGTCCAAAATTTAATCAAATAATGACCAGAAAATAATTACCCAGACCTATGTCAATTTTCCCTTTAAAATTTCCCAATTTCTTATAAAATGAAATTCAATAAGTCACGATGTCGAACGGAAAAGTTATAAGCAAAAGAATGGAAAAAGGTCAGTTCAAGTCGACTTGTCTGAGGATACAAGTCAACTTACTCTACTGTGCATGTACTAGTCGACTTACTGAGGATACAAGTCGACTTACATTACTACCATGGCAGATCAAAAGAAAACCTTTTTCTAACATACCAAATTCCATAGGTCATAACTCCTTACTCCAAACTCCAAATTGAACAAAATTGATATCTATTTCATAGAGAAACGAGTGCTCTACAAGTTTTATGAAGGACCCAAAAACTAATTCCACCTCTAAAGATGTCAAAAATGCAGTCAAAGTCACTGCCTAATCAAAATGGTCCAAAACAGTATAGCATTTTGCAAAAATCCATAACTTTCCATTTTCTTTGCTAAAAATTACAAGCTTTTGCCAAAAGAAAGACCAGAATGTGTCCTACAACTTTCATGGATAACAAAGAACCAAGTTCGATTGCTAAATGGGTCAAAAAAATTCAATTAATGATGTTGCCCCTACATTTGACCTGAACAGAACTACCAATTTCTAAAACCCATAACTCAGTGCTCCAATGTCGAAAAATTCTCTACCTTATATCACTGAAAAGATCAAACAACATACTTTAATTTTCATGAAGGGCTTAATAGCCAATTCTCTTTCTAATTGGGTCAATTTCTTTCATGAAGGTGGTTGTTCTGTTAATTAGCAATTTACCTAATTTAAGTCTAGTCTTTGAAAACTCATAACTCCTAATTCTGAAATCTAAAATTAGCATGCTATATCTCATTTTTCAAGCTACTTTCTTCCTCTACAACTTTCCAGAAGATTACTAGAACCAATTCGAATCACAAAAATCCCTAATTTAGCTTCCAAGCACAATACTCTCAAAACTAACATTTAGGGCTAGGTTCCAACAAAATGCACATAAACAGCCACATTCAACAGTTCATAATTTTTACCATACATATCGAAAAATTGCATACTTAGTGGCTATGAAAAGATAACAGAACCCTCTTCAACTTTCATTAAGACCAATTTCACCAATTCATCCTAAATCAATTTAGAAAAATGCATCAAAGTTTCAGGTCATCAATCTCGGTAACTGTTCACACAGCTCATAGTATTCACTTTCAAAGCAAAATTCGATACTCTTCTAATCACAATTTGGCAGAACTTCCTTCACATAAAATATAGCCAAGTTTCTCAATTTTAATTTAGGACAAACTTCACCTCATTTGCTTAACCACACAATTGGTCATGGCAAAAACATTGAAACATGATCAACTTGCATTTTCCAGATTTGCTACTAAACCTATAGTCTATCACTTCTAATACCAATTACACATCAATAAGCATCCTAATGAGACAAGAATTCAGCCAATAGGTCCTCAAGACCTTCACTTAAGCACCTAACCTTCGAAATGGCAGCATACACACATTTGGTTTTCCTTAAATTTCCCTTAATCTAACCTTACAAATCTCCATCCTAAAGCCAAGTCAAAACCAATCTAATTCACTCATCATCAACAACCATGAATTTGTAATCAAACAATCAAGCCATGCTTTATGAAATTAATACACAAAACATCAAAATTCATGCACAATAATTCCCATTTAATGCATCTAACTACCAAGTCATTCATTAATTGAATAATTAAAGCTTAAAACAAAAACTTACCTAACTAAGCTTCCTCTTCACTTCTCCAACTACTATACTTTCTCTACTTTCTAACACCATGCACGGCTATCATCATGCTAAGAGAGAAGGTGTATGCTAGGCCCTTTTTAGAGAGAACAAAGTGGAAGGAGGAGGAGGAGCTAAGCAATTATAACTAGGAAACTTGAAGAAAA
>JAOQMR010000005.1:29599955-29625080 GCA_027563865.1 Erythroxylum pelleterianum
AAAATATAGCTAAACTCCAGATACTGGTGATTACCCCTTTGAAGCTCTCGGTGAACTCTGACCGTTGCTACATCTTCAAGAGATCAGGAACCTGGCCACTCATCCTATCGGAGAACTCCATCACTGCTGGAGAACCGACTTGACTCATGGCTCAGATGACGAACAAGAAAGAAGGTAGCGCCGAATGCTGGCGGCGAATGAAGAGAAGAAGAAGACGACGTCGTCGTCTGGAGGCTACCGAAAACTGCAAAACAAAACAAAATAAAAACCTATCAGAAAAAAGAGAAAACGAAGAAGTCGAGTGTGCGGCTCTCTCGTTTAACCTAATATGGCAAGTTTATATAGCCAAGGAGGTGGGCCGGGTTGCACAGTGAGACAAAATTTCTATTTTTAGGTCGGGTATCCGTTCGTTCGTCACTACTAACGTGTTGATGCTTGCTGCGACGAGTGAAGATGGTCATTCGTCGTGACGAGATATTTATATGTGAATTAATTCGTCGCGACGAATGGGAGTGCTGGTTCGTCCCGACGACTGGAAGGAGGTCTCACGACTTGTTGACTTCTGGATGGTTGACTCCTTTGTTCCTACATTATAACAACACAATTGCAGTATCAATTGTCCTCATGAGAAATTAACATCAAAGCATGACAAAATACTGGCATTTTACAACTTATGAAAGGTTGATGCAGGGAACCAAATTAAACACAAAAAGCATCAATTAGGAATCAACAAGTGCATAAACAGCTATGAAAATGAGGCCAATTGACAGTATAAATTTGGCTCAATCATAAAGAGAGGGAATTTTTGGGCTCTAAAAACTAATCACAACTATACCTGATTTTTTAACCAACTTCTTAGATTGAGGGAGGATATGTATCAACATATTTCATGCCAAATTAGGACAGGGGAAAGAATTTCCTTATGGTTTGACAACTGGACAAGGAATAGACCTTTAATACAAAATCAACTGGCAAGAGCCCTATTAAACCAATTCCTAAAGGATACTAAGCTCCAAGAAATAGTCAGGAATGGGAATTGGTCCCTTTCTTCAGATGAGGCTAGACTGTTGCTCTTTATCAATTTAGAAGCTAGGGGAGAGAGATATCTATTTATGAAAGGGTACTCCTGTCTCAGAGATTACTACTAAGAAAGTCAGAAGGATGAGGGAGGGAACTGCTAACCATATAGGATGGGACACAGTGATATGGAATAAGGTACTTAGACCTAATGTAAGATTTTTGCTCTGGCTAACAATGTTGAACAGACTTAGTACTTTGGATAGACTGAATTTCCTTACATCCTCTAAGTTATGTATCCTATGCAAACAAGAGGATGAAACTAGAGATCACCTCTTCTTTGATTGTGTCTTCTCAATAGAAGTTTGGGCAAAGATCTCTACCTTATGTGCCCCTAATTACTCCTATGGCAGAGTCACAGATATCCTACAGGATATACCAAACTTGCAGATGTCGAAACATGATAAGGATGGTATGATACTTTCGGTGGCTACTTGTGTTCAAGTAATTTGGAATGGGAGGAATAGTAGAAGATTTAAAGATAAGGCTAATTCGCTAATATCTATTTTAGAACTCACTACTACTATCATAAGGGAGCAACTAATAATTAATCAGTTAAACCTATACTGTAGTAGGAGAGTGGAACTTGTATGGAGAATATAATGCTAGCCTATCATAACCTTTCAATGTTCTAACTACTCAATTATCACAGCAGTAGTGATATTCAACCACAAATCTATTCAAAGCAGATTACTCATCTACAGTATCTAAGGAAAAACTGCAGTTATTCAAATATGGACTTACCTAGAATAATCCATTTGTGGGTTGAACAATGATTGAGGACTCATCATCTCTAGATAACCCGAGCCCTTCAAAGATATCACATACGGATGAGTAGATCTGGGAGTAAGCAAGCCCTAAATAATAATAGAAATCGAACTAATCTAGGAGTAGACAAGCCCTAAATAATAATAGAAATCGAACTAGTATGGTATCATTGTTGGGATTCTCGGACGAAGTACAAAGGGGGAGAAGACAGAAAGATGAAGCCAAAAACATATCCTTCCAAGTAGAGATTCTCTGCGAAGTTCCAAGAAGGGATTCGAGTAAGGAAATAATGTTTGAACCGAAAATCGAAAATAATCAAAGGGAATACACTTACCTGAGCAAGATCCCCTCATCGGCTAGCCTCAAATCGACGAGCCCAGAGAGCCCCCTTTACCTCTAATAGCGCAAGGTCTGGATAGTTAAACACTAAAGGTCATCGCCTAATCGCAAAGTCTCTGTAGTTGAGTAAGATTCCAGAGGGATTTACATGAAGGAAGAACGAAGCGAAAGATACTCCAAGGATCCATAGTTGCTTAGCCACCACAAGTCCTCATCTAACCTAATCGAGACATGGTTAGAAGATTCGAGAAAAGCCCTAAGTCGTTATACCCATTTGGTATATTGACTTTGTAAAATGTAGCATATCGCGTAGTATGTGCTGGACGACGTAGTATAGTTAACTACTGAAGTCAGTGGTTCAATAGCTAACCCTCTCTTGATGTATTCTCCAACATTTATTAATGAATTTTTTAAATTCACAAAAAAAACCTAGCTTCGTCTCACACCCCCTCACATTCGCGGAAAAACCTAACCACCACACTATAGAAGAGAGAAGACCCAACCACTAGCCATCGGCCACTACCACTAGCCATCATAGAAGAGAGAAGACCCAACCACTAGCCATCAGCCACTAGCCACCATAGAAGAGAGAAGACCCAGCCACTTGCCATCAACCACTAGCATCTTCAGAGTCCAAAACCAACATTGTCGTGTTTCCAACTGTCCAACCTCCGTGTTATGTTATGAAGCAAAGTCTAAAACTATCCCTAATTTAAGAGAGGAACACTCTCTGGGAAGAAGAAGAACTATCTATGCAAATTTTCTTTATCCTTTCCTTCTATTCTTTCTGATATTTAAGGCTTTTGATGTGTTGAATTCACTCCAAACAAAAAACTTAAATTGGACACCATTTGTTACACCAAAACTTGTAAAATGACATCTTTGACCATTTTCTTATTTACATATTCCTTTTATGTCCTTCTCACATTTTGATTTATTTACATAATTTACTAAGTAATTCAATTAAAAATATATATTACTTTACACAAAATATATCATTACAAAGATCTCGTTGAGACCTTTAAAATCACACTAATATTGCTATAATATTAATTTTATTTTAATATTTATTTATAATTCTTATTTATAATTGTTATAAATTCATTGATAAAATATTTTAAGAATAAAAAGTAAATTTAAAATAAAAGGTACGTAAACTTAAAGGTAAAATAGACCACAACATTGATTTAAAAAATTAAAACTCAACGAAAATGTTTGAAATTATAATCAGACTAAAATAAATTACAACTATAACCAGACTTGAGATTACAATCAAACTAAACTTAGAATAATCAAATTAAAAGTAAAACTAAAGCACTTGAGAATATTAATTTAATATAAATAATTAATAGTTTGGAAAGTCATCTCCATTTCCTCCAAAATCAAAATATTGGCTAAAGTCATTACATGAGCTAGCTCCTCCTTGAGGTTCTTCTTCTTGAGCTCTTTTTGCATAAATTTTCATTTGTTTATTTATGAAAGCCTCACACATCACTGGATCTTTGATGGAATCCAGATCTTTGCATAAATTATTATTATCTTCCTGCCTTATTGCTGCTCTAATTTTTTGCCTCATTTTAAGCTCGTAATAACTGAAGTTCATAATTCTTTTCGAGAAGAGATTGACTTTCGTGAAACATTCCTTTGATTTCTTTATTTATGGACATAAAAAGTTTTTTCATTTCCTCATTTTGTTCCTTTTTCATTTTTTTTCTTTCTCCCAATAGGACGATCAGATGAATCATTTTTGTCAGTAAATTCATCTTTAACTTCAAAATCATTGTTTAAATCAATACAAAATGATGATGATCCTATTGACTTATCTGACTTTTGAGATTCGAACTGTGACATTTCATTGCAATTAGATCATTTTCAACGACCCGACACTTTCTCTTTGCTAGTATCAGCATATTTCTCTATTTTTCAAGATTATGTATACATGATAAAATTTGAAACCTTTTTGAAAATTTGGATCTTGAATGAGTAAATCTTTTGTTTTCTCGAACTGCAATACAATATTCTAACTTAAGTTAGATTTTAGGATATAAATCAAACGTATTTAAATTCATTCAAAGAAAATAAATAAAAAATAAAGTATTTATAATATCTTATTCAGAAGCAGCACTTAGATTCAAGCTTTCAATTTGTCGAACACATCTTCTGAATTTTCCAATAGTTGTCATTATGTTTTGCCATCGGGTTTATAGAAATCTCTAAGGTCGAACAGTTGTGATATAATTCGGCAGCATTTGATGATACTCAATTGTGATACGAGACCAAAATGGAGTCATAGATTGATCTCTACCAGTAATTGGGTCTTGTGAAACATTAAAATATATATGGCATAGGACTCGATCTTCTTCAACTAAATATGATACACTTCGAGAGATATTCGAAGGCTTTACACCTAAATTTGAGCTTGTCATTTTCGGATAGGTTTCAAAGAGTTCAATAGTTTAGGATTTCAAAAAGTGTTATATGAAATGATGGTTTCAGTTTAGTGGAACAAATCAACTGTTTATAGAGATGTTGTGTGAAAGAAATAAGAATAACAAAGAATGGTTGGGATGAATGCAATCTAATCCAAAGAGTTAGGAAGAGATAAAGTTAGTTTTTTTGCAAGATTCCTTATCTTGTCTTGGATATTGTGTGGAAATAATAAGAACACCAAAGAACAGTTGAGATGAATGCAATCTAATTCAACGGTTGGGAAGAGATAGAGTTAGATTTTTTGCAGAGATTATTTATCTTGTTTTAGATATTGTGTGGAAAACATAAGAATACCAATGAACGATTGAGTTGAATGCAATCTAATCCAACGATTGGGAAGAGATAGAGTTAGATTATTTTACAGAGATTCATTTTCTTATCTTTAATTTTGTGTGAAAATTTAAGAATACCAATGAATGGTTGAGATGAATACAATCTAATCCAACAATTAGGAAGAGATAGAGTTAGATTTTTTACTGAGATTCCTTATCTTGTCTTGAATATTATGTGGAAAAAAATAAGAATACCAATGAACGGTTGAAATGAATGGAATATAATCCAACTGTTGGGAAGAGATAGAGATAGATTTTTTAAAAAGAGATTCCTTATCTTGTCTTTGATATTGTGTGGAAAAGATAAGAATAACAAAGAACGGTTGAGATGAATGCAATCTAATCCAATGGTTGGGAAGAGATAGAGTTAGAATTTTTTTTCAGAAATTCTTTATCTTATCTTGGATATTGTGTGGAAAAGATAAGAATACCAATGAACAACTGAGATAAATGCAATCTAATCCAACGGTTGTTAAGAGATAGAGATAGAGTTTTTACAGAGATTCCTTATCTTGTCTTAAATATTATGTGGAAAACATAAAAATGCCAACGAACGGTTGAAATGAATGTAATCTAATTCAATGGTTGGGAAGAGATAGAGATAGATTTTTTGAAAAGATTCCTTATCTTATCATAGATATTGTGTTGAAAAAATAAGAATACCAATGAACGGTTGAGATGAATGCAATCTAATCCAACGGTAGGGAAGATATAGAGTTAGATTTTCTATAGAGATGCTTTATCTCGTCTTGAAAATTGTGTGGAAAAGATAAAAATACCAATGAATGGTTAAGATGAATGTAATCTAATTCAACGGTTGGGAAGAGATAGACTTAGATTTTGTGCAGAGATTCCTGATCTTGTTTTTGATATTGTGTAGAAAAGATAAGAATACCAATGAACGGTTGAGATGAATGCAATCTAATCCAACGGTTGGGAAAATATAGAGTTAGAATTTTTGTAGAGATTCCTTATCTTCTCTTGGATATTGTGTGGAAAAGAGAAGAATACCATTGAACGGTTGAGATGAATTCAATCTAATTCAACGATTGGGAAGATATAGAGTTAGACTTTTTTGTAGAGATTCCTTATCTTGTCTTGAACATTGTGTAGCAAAGATAAGAATACCAATGAACAATTGAGATAAATGCAATCTAATGCAACAGTTGAGAAGAGATAAAGTTATATTTTTTGCAAAGATTCATTATCTTGTCTTGAATATTGTGTGGAAAAAATAAAAATACTAATGAACAGTTGAGATGAATGCAATATAATCCAATGGTTGGGAAGAGATAGAGTTAGATTTTTTACTATAATTCCATATCTTGTCTTGAATATTGTGTGGAAAAAATAAGAATACCAATGAACGGTTGAAATGAATGGAATCTAATACAACGGTTGGGAAGAGATAGAGATAGATTTTTTTGCAGAGATTCCTTATCTTGTCTTGGATATTATGTGGAAAAGATAAGAATAACAAAGAATGGTTGAGGTAAATGCATTCTAATCCAAAGGTTGGGAAGAGATAGAGTTAGATTTTTTTATATAGAAATTCCTTATCATGTCTTGGATATTATGTGGAAAAGATAAGAATACCAATGAACAGTTGAGATGAATGCAATCTAATCCAACGGTTAAGAAGAGATAGAGTTAGATTTTTTGCAGAGATTCCTTATCTTGTCTTGAATATTGTGTGGAAAACATAAGAATGCCAATGAACGGTTAAAACGAATTTAATCTAATCCAACTGTTGGGAAGGGATAGAGATAGATTTTTTGAAAAGATTCCTTATCTTGTCTTAGATATTGTGTGGAAAAGATAAGAATACCAATGAACAGTTGAAATGAATGTAATCTAATCCAACAGTTGGGAAGACATAGAGTTAGATTTTCTGCAAAGATTCTTTATTTTGTCTTGGATATTGTATGGAAAAGGTAAGAATACCAATGAACGGTTGAGACGAATGCAATCTAATCCAATGGTTGGGAAGAGATAAAGTTAGATTTTTTTGTAGAAATTCCTTATCTTGTCTTGGATATTGTGTGGAAAAGATAAGAATACCAATGAATGGTTAAGATGAATGCAGTCTAATCCGACGGTTGGGAAAAGATAGAGTTAGATTTTTTACAGAGATTCCTTATCTTCTCTTAGATATTGTGTGGAAAAGATAAGAATACCAATGAACGCTTAAGATGAATGTAATCTAATCCAACAGTTGGGAAGAGATAGAGTTAGATTTTTTGTAGAGATTTCTTATCTTATCTTGGACATTGTGTGGAAAAGATACGAATACCAATAAACGATTGAGATCAATGCAATCTAATCCAACGGTTGTGAAGAGATAGAGTTAGATTTTTTATAGAGATCCCTTATCTTGTCTTGGATATTGTGTGGAAAAGATAAGAATACCAATGAACGGTTGAGATGAATGCAATCTAATCCAACGAATAGGAAGAGATAGAGTTAGATTTTTTACAGAGATTCCTTATCTTATCTTGATGAATGCAATCTAATCCAACAGTTGGAAAGAGATAGAGAGATTTTTTTATAGAGATTCCTTATCTTATCTTGGATATTGTGTGGAAAAGATAAGATTATCAATGAATGGTTGAGACGAATGCAATCTAATCTAACAGTTGGGAAGAGATAGAGTTAGATTTTTGTAGAGATTCCTTATTTTGTCTTGAATATTATGTGGAAAATATATGAATAACAACGAAAGGTTGAGATGAATGCAATCTAATCCAACGATTGGGAATAGATACAGTTAGATTTTTGGTAGAGATTCTATATCTTGTCTTAAATATGGAGTGGAAAAGATAAGAATATCAATGAATAGTTGAGAGGAATGCAATCTAATCCAACGATTAGGAAAAGATAGAGTTGGATTTTTTTACAGATAGTCCGTATCTTGTCTTGGTTATTGTGTAGAAAAGATAAGAATATCAATGAACGGTTTAGATGAATGATCTTATCTAACGGTTGCGAAGAGATAGAGTTAGATTTTGTGTAGAGATAAATGAGATAAAGCATAAAATGAATTATTTACTATATAAGGGAATGAATCACTAGCAAATTCATCATTAAACCCTTCACCATATTTATCTACAACCATGAGTACTAATACTAATACGTCTCATATATCATCCTTATCTTTATCCTCACCATCAAAGGATGAATTGGATCTCACTTCTACAATATTAGCACAAACCGTGAGAGGTTTGTCCCAAGGGGCAATCCAAAGCGGACAATATCTATAGGTGGGTGGTCTAGGCTGTTATAATTGGTATCAGAGCCAATTCCCAACCCGATGTGCCAGCGTAGGACATTAGGTCCTAAGGAAGGCTGGGCCCTAAGGGGGTAGATGATGAGATCCTATATCGGCTGGAGAGGGGAACGAAATATGCCTTATAAGGGTATGGATACCTCTCCCCTTTAGATGCTTCTTCCTAAAGGTGGGAAGAGTAAAATTGTGAGGGATTTGGCTGACAACCCAAAAAGGAGAATATTTGTGGGCGAGTAGTCTGGGCTGTTACAAATAGTATCAGAGTTGGTTTCCGACCCGATGTGCCATTATAAGACACTGGGCCCTAAGGGGGTGGATGATGAGATCCCACATCGACTGGAGAGGAGAATGAAGTATGCCTTATAAGGGTATGGATATCTCTCCCCCTTAGACGCGTCTTCCCAAGGGTGAGAAGAGCAAAACCGTAACAGATTTGGCCTAAGGGGCAACCCAAAGCGGACAATACCTATGAGCAAGTGGTCTAGACTGTTACAATACCAACTACTTGAGCTAAATTAAGTGGTTTAAGAATGATAATCTCTCTATAAATTTCTAGTTTCAACCCCAAAAGAAAACATTGTAAAATATATTCAATAGGCAGACCTCAATTTAATTACAAAGGCGAGCAAATTGGATTTAATAATCATGAACGCAATCAGTTTGTCTCAATTTAAAAAGAGTCTCTTAAGGATTTTCGTATTGTGAAGGTCTAAAAGTTCATGCTAAGGCTTGAATAAACCTTTCCTATGTAAACAATTGATTATTTTTAAACATCACTTAAACTAAGACAAAGCATCACCACCTATGTAAAACCCAATCATCTCTGAACGATCATCAGTTGGTATCCTATAAAATTCAAAATATTGTTTTGCCTGGAAATTCTAGTTGAAAATATCAATACCGTCAAAAGTAGGTATGTGTCTAGGTCTTATTATGAAATAAAAAAGCTGCCTCGCAGGTATTCACCCCCTGCCCGACCCGCAAATAGAACCCAATAATTTAAGAGGTTTAAGGGAAATAAAGAACGAGAAGAAAATTGCTCAAGAGAATCAATATCAAAAAAAAAGGGGAGGATGAGTACACGAAGAAGTGGTTTGATGATAAGTATGGGCTCAAGAGGATACAGGGTCTTGTGATGGATGTACGAGAGGATTTAGTGGAAAATAATTTACCAAGGTTATAAGCAAAATGGCAATGGTTTAAAGATTGGAATTTTGCTAGTTGAATTTTTCAAGTAGAGATGTTTGGTGTGAATCCAAATGCAGCAACATTGCTTCCAATTTATCAATAGGAGAAGCTACGGCATTATCGACAACTTGTTGAGGCTTAGGAGGCATGATCAATAGGAGCACTAAATAGTTACGAAGCAAAGTCTAAAACTATCCCTAATTTAAAAGAGGGACACTCCAAGTAGTAAAAGAAGAAGAAGAAATTTTGTTTATGTGTATTTTCTCTATCCTTTCCTTCTCTTCTTTCTTATATTTAAAGCAACATTTGTTACAAAATGTATGAAATCTATCCCAGTTATAGAATGTATGCACCTGTACCTAGTTTTTTATTTATCATAACTTCCTAGATTCTCTTATAGAATTAGTAACGTAGTCTTTCATCTAGATGGGTTGTTTAATGTTTCATCCAGAAGTTGTTATTACCTTTACATAACACGGTGGCGACAGTAAGAACAATATCATGCCTGATCACCCATTCTATAAGTTGATGACATATTTTTACTTCCTTGTTTTCAACATATGTTTACTTAAATAATTATTGTAAATATATGGCATAAATAGGGCATGAAGAGAAAGAGAGAGAGAGAGAGAGCTTAATAGAAATTTAACAAAATGTTCTTCCAAAGGCTTGATTCTCCTTTTAAAAGTCTAAATTTATCTAAAAATAAATTAAAAATCAAAATCAGTTTTGCTCATTAAGTTAATCAAAGCCCAGCCCGGCCCAACCTGACTATGGGTTACCGGGCCTGTGGCTGACCAACTATAGACGGATTAGATCAACCCAGTCTATCATATATTTGTTTTAAAAAAGTAGAAAAATGACGTCATTTTTAAACTAATCGATAAAATATTTTTGGGTTTGGCCTCTAATGGTGAAGTTAGTAAAGCTAAAGAAGAAATGTAATATTTAACGAAGGAAAACGAGTATGAAAAGTGACTGTATTCTTAGGAATAATGTTTACTTTTATAATAGCTCCTTCATTCGCATAATACTGAAGTCGCTTGGCTTCGGTTCATACAATATTGAGAAACATTTAACTTATTGAGTTATTCATTAGACTTTTATCTTAATGAGTCTGATTCCTATATAACATCTTTTATATGAAATACACGTTATCTCTATTTATCTAACACACTCAAAATCTTAATTAATAGTTTTGTGTTTTTACCTTAATTTTTAATATTAAATAAAATAAAAATAAAAAACATTTATTTATAAATTTGAGCAAGAATGACAAATATTTTTAATTCAATATTAGGTATATTTTATGTATTTTCTTATTTTATAATTTCGTTGTTATAAAACATATATTATACTGCAAATATGTAGAATCTTATTTGTTCATATAATATACATAAATTTTTAAAAAATTAACAAATTTATCTTTCTTACGATGGTAAAACTTATAGATGCTATTTCTTGAGTGCGTATTAAATAAGTTGTCAAAATTAAGTGACGAACTTAACCTTTGTTTGGATGCTTCATGAAACAAGGGAAAAGAAAGGATTGCATTTCCCTCCCTTTTTCCACCAAATTGGTGGGAAAGGGAGGGAAATGCAAAATAAGCATAAAAATGCCCACATTTCTCTTCCTTTCCTCTCATTTCTCTCCATTTTTTTTTTTTGTCTAAACAAAGGAAAGGAGGAAAAATTCCTTTCCTTTCCTTTCTCTTCTCTTGTTTTCCCTCCATCCAAACAAATCTAAGTAATATTTACAAGTCTCAAAGTATATATGTTCCTAACCAGTTATTGTCTTAAAAATTGTTTAAAATAAAACAATTTTAAGTAAAATAAAACAATTGTTTAGCTACTTGGTTGGTTGTTCTAATTATTATGGGCCACTTCTAAGAAAAAAGAAAGAAAGAACTCTTGCAACCAAGGTGTAGGATCCAAGCCTATTCATAGTTGCTTTCTGTTCCTTTTTACTGAAGCTGCATTTCTAAAGGGCCTTCAGCACTTTACTATGACAGACGAAAGCAGAAGCCAGAATTTACATCATTGAATGCTTGAAGCAAGAGAATTATGGTCTATGTTTTGCTCATTGAAATCTTTGCGCTTGATACATAAAAAGCACAAATACATAGATTCATAAGTTCAGTAAGACAACCATTTAGCTGCATAGGTCTCCGAGACAGAGAATTTAACATTGAGTTTCCTGACTCCAGCAAGCTCATCTGGAATCTGAACACTGTGGCTGTGAGCTGGCAAAAAATTACAGAAGACCAATCTTATCACAAACATCATGTTTAACCAAAAAGAAAAAGAAAAAAGAAAAGATACATCCGATAACTACAGCTTCATCCTTTGGCCACACAGAGAAACTCAAATGTTCCATAAATTTTGCGAACTGTACAATCACCTCAATACAGCCATCATCAAGATCATGTTTCCATGTTTCATTCTTCTTTCCATATACGGCCAGTAACCCTCAATTTCAGTTCTTGCCTGTCCCCGCCAGAAAAATAAAGTGCCAAATTCCTCTGAATAATAAGTCCATCCTGACTGTCACGAACTTTCTTGTGACTGTCACGAATGCTCCTGGGAATTCCTTGCCATATGAGCTTCCGGCCATTCCCACCAACTTCTAAGCTGTAACTAAACTTCTTTGCTTCATTGTCATCACCCATAAACCGCAAGAAGGCCATGTAAACTGGCGCCATGCCCAACTGAAAAGCCTCAAAATGCAAGCAGAACTGTCTTCCAAAGCAGTTGAAGACCTGCACCATTTCACATATTTTACTTTTAGATAACAAAGCAACTAATATCTCACTCAAAGAAACAATGACAAAAGAAATTCCAACAGATCAGGAAAAGATAGCTTGTGGTTAATAGTTCATTACTACAGCCTTTTGTGAAAGTAGAACAATCACATTAAATAACTCTCACAACATTTATGTAAGCCCTATCACAGCAATAACTAGCGTGATCTAAAGACACATGCATTTAGTTGGGTAAAAGTTGTGTTTAAACCCAGTTTTAAATGTTTGACCATTTCTTCTTTTACCGTTTATCCCATACCCAACAGAAAACAATTGCTATCCTAAACCAGAAAAGAGAAGTTAATGAAAGCATGGGATGTGTTGTCACTAGTCAATTATAACAGAAAGAAGTTTGCCTCACATACACATATCCATCTACAAATAAATTGCTAAACGGTCACTCTTTAAGCAGGTTATGTTTCCTATTAGTTAACTAAAATAAAATAGGCATTTTTTTTCATACTTGGTTAGGGGAGTTTTTGTCCAATCATAAATAGAGCACAATGAGTTCATGTTTGAAGATCCACATAAAAGCATTCAGACAAAAATCAGTATCTGTAACTTTTTCCTGTACCACGTAAGAACTTACAGTGAGCATCCAAGTGGCATTTTCAACCTCATGAGGATTTGATTTTACGTAACGATGGTTAAAGGTACACCCATCATGCATGTCAACTTTGTGGTCATCCTTCAGGTGTGCAACAAGGGTCTGAATATCACCAGTAACAGAACACTCAGACCCAGCATAGGGACAATTATATGGGCGGAATCGACAGTGTTGCTCATGTTTGAGCTTGCTGTAATATGGAAAAATATCATGGCATCCTAAGTTCTGATATTTGCACGGCAATTCCAATGATTCTGCAACTTTCTCCAACGCCAAACACCTTATGTTTCCAAGATCATATCGGCAAGTAGGGCAACAGTTGTGCACTCTAATCTTGCAGTTTGAACATAAAGTGTGGCCATTTGGGCACTACAAAGAAAAGCAGGAAACACAAGAAGGTTAGGAGACTCAATCAGTAAATTCAACAATTTGATGAGTACTAATAAGCAGAAGAAAAATAAGGGCTTCATCTGAGATGTAAAATCTCTCAAGCTACTCAATCAGACTTGGCTGATCAACCACTCAGGTTGTACTGAGAGTACAACTACTCATAGATTCTGTATCTGAACCCTGTCAAGTTCTTGAAGAAATTCAAAATGTCCATATTTTGAACTTACTATGATATACGACTGTCACACATTTTCCCAAAATGACACCACCACTAAACATCAACTTTCCCAAGACCTCTTAACCACAATTTCTTGTTCATAGCCCATTGGTAAACATTTTTGGCCACTGTATCTATGTTCATGATCAACAGAGCATTTAGAACTTCAAACAACAAAATGGTAAATTGCCCCAATTTCTCAAGAACAAAAGAAGTATGACAAAGCAAAAGCCTACTGTTTCAGTTGAAAAAGTTCTGGTGGAATAACAGTTGGTGATTCATTCAGGTGATCTAACCAATAAATATACTTCCTTCTAAAACATCCGTTTTATAACAAATATTTGAGGCAATACTTGCTCTAGCATCTTCATAAACCCAACAAATGGTAAGGGCATATGACTATTTGTGAGAGAAAAATGATGCGCTACATATGAACATGTATACAGAATTTACAAACATTTCACAGGTTATCATAATGGTGTTCAATTAAACCATAATAGGCAAGAGAAAGACAATAAACTGCAACCTTTGCTTCCTTAGCATTACTCTACCACCTTTACATTCACTTAAACTAGTCATAATAAACCCCATATGATCACTGACTAGAAAATGTTATAATAATTCTAAAAAGTAAAGATAGAAGGGCACTTGGCAAGTTTGATAAATCTTGCATGCAAATTTAAAGGAAGTGAACAACAAATGACAAGTGACTAAGAACAAAGGAAAATTAAGAGAGGACCTGGTGAATTGGCGGGTACATTAAATTTGTGCAGACAGGGCACTCAAGGAGTTCATGCACACCATTATTTGAGTAAACTCCATGCTTTCCAGCCAAGCCAGCAGTACCTTTTGATTGTATAGCATTAGGCTCTGCCTTTGTTGTTGAAATGTCATAGCCTGAGACCGTAGGATGGGAATCATGAACATCTTTGCATACATTTCCCCCAGGTGCCATTGCTAATTCAAACTTGGAACTTTCTAGCTGTATAAATCCACAACTGTTGTCTACCATCAAAAGGTTTCAAAAGCAATTTGCCTGCGAAATGTGCACAAATATCAGTTTTTTAAGATAACAAAATTATGCAATTCATAAAACACAAAGGCCCAGTTTCTGAATCAGATGCATCCCCCTATTGATCTACTTAAAGTTAGAAAACTTGGGCACCCTAGAATCAGTACAACATACAGTCGCTGCTATTTGCTGTTGACAACCAACAGGACATGAACCAGTTAACAGTAAAGCTTCCCACTAATTGCAACTTCCCAAGGAATCACCATACATACATACCCCATCCACACCACTTTTAGCAACAACAACAAGTTATCCCTTTGATTTTACAATCATCCACCCTTCTGTCTCTGAAAGCTCTATATCCAAAATATGCACCTAACTTCCAGAGATCTACACGCTACTGCATAACAATGTAGCTCCTCAGTACCAAAGATAAATAAAGTGCCCTCCAAGAAGAAAGCACAACAGCAAGATTTTTGTTTAAGATTATCAATATGCAACAGATATAATGGAGTTCTAGCTTAATATTATGGTGTATGACACCTTAACATTATCATACCCATTCACCGCATCTGTCAAATTAATACACAAAACCATAGAAACTGAACAATAATAGCAAAGATAACAATAAAAAACAATTCCATCCACAAAGAAAATGCAAAGCTGTAAAAAGAAAGAGTAGAGTGGAAGATATGCTTGGGTTTAGATGGAGTTGCAAGCTGAAACATTGAAGTTGAAAAAAAAATACCCTAAAAAAAAATTCTACGTGTCTAATTCCTCCAGCATCATTCATAAACGTGAATCTCCATCTTTAAGCAAATAAAAACAAGAAAGACTGAATTCTGCAAGGGAGAAACTCTCTACAACCTAATCAGTCCAGCAACTAACGGAGATTCAGATATACACAGGAAAGAAAAAGGTAAGGAAAGATAAACTTCTTCAAAATTTCTAACCAATTCAGAAATTCCCATAAAATAAAAGCCAAAACCACAACTAGAACGCCGTTTTACACACATCAACAAGCAAAGCGATCAAATAACGGAACCCAGACGGCAAAGGAAAGAAAAAACTTCTGTAAAAAAAATCTAGATTAATAATTCAAATCTGAATCAAGACAAGAACTACCTCTGAAATTTACAATGTAGATAAAAGCAGGACAGAAAATGAGATAAAAGGAAGTTAAAGAACACAAACCTCGTTGAAATATTTGAACCCAATGTCCACGGTTAGACAAAACTCACAATCTAGATTTCACCAAAATCCACCTTTGGCATTAGATTAAACCACCAAACGCAGCCCAATTAAAGAAGACCAACATCAAAACAAGACAAAAACCCCACCGAAAGTTCCCCACAAAAATAAGACCAAAAACACACCACCAAATTCAAAAACCAAAGCCAAATAAAGAAGAAAAAAACACGTACACATGGATATGGACATTCACAACACTTGCGAGAAAAACAGAAGGCACCCAGTAGAAATTTTCCAGCAAGGAGCAGTGACACAACACGAATTGGGACAAACAAAATCCGAAACGCGCTCGAAGACCCAAAACAAATTGGATGGACAGAAGCAGAAAAGAAAAGAAAAGGGAACAGGAAAAACAAGAATTAGCAGCATTACCCGGAATTGGAAATGAAAGAAAAAGTGGGTTGTCTCATAGTTTTGCATCGGTGGAGAACATCAACGGCCTGGCTTTGTTGTTTCTGTCCCGCTCTCCCTGTATATGTTATTCCGCTACTCTTTTACCTTATTATTAATTACCATCGTTCATCACCTTCGTTAGCAACGGTGTCTTGTTTTGATATTGAGATTATTGACAATCCAATTATTGAACTGTTTTTATATTAGTTATCATATGATATAGTAATATTATATGATCAGTAAAGAAAGTGACGCTTTCCCCACGCAACGTTTGAAGAACTGTTTTGTTTGTTTTAACGCTTACTTTCTATACGATCATCTCCTTTTCCTTTTTTTGTTTTCCCAACTGCAATTAAAGATAACAAATAGAATGATCTCAATAAGTAGCTTTATGTTGATTTAATATCAAAGCTTCGTATAGATTCTTAAGGTGAAACCTGAAATTCAAAACATATATCGGATAATTACTATGCTTTACATTATAATTATTAATTTGATAAGATTTTAAAATCATCATCATCACATTTAATTCGAAATTTCGCAATGAAGTAGGAAAGTCTGATAGTACACAGCTTTATCCCTACATAATAGAGAGGTTGTTTTCGATAAACCTACATACAGATTTGACAGAAAAATAATAATACAGGTAAAAAAAAAACGTTTTCATAACCTCAAAGCCAATAAAACATCCAATTTGGAAACTAGCGTTGGTTTATATTACCAAAAAATGAAATCTAACGAAGCAAAAGGTGCTATAAAAGTCTGGCGGCCCACAATATTTCAAACTTGAAATACATTTTCCATAGGTCACAATAAAGGGTTTGTGTGTAGAACTGGTCTGAGTAACTGACAAAAACTTGTTAGGCGGTAAGGAACTTGACTGACCTCGAATACAACTTAAGACGACGACTAACTAAAACTTGTTAAAATTGATTTTCATAGACTTACCAATTAAATAGTGTAGGTGTATTTTGTCTTCATAAAATGGTAAATTATTGTATGCTTTTTATAATTTATTTAATACATATTTTTAAAAATAATGATTATTGATTTTTTGTTATAAAAAGAACTTGGAGAAATACGATACAGGTTTGAATTAAATTGGTAAAATGAAACTAGGTAAGAACTTTTTATTTTGATGTGTCTCAATTCAATGTGCATGTGCAGGCAAGTCTCAAGCCGAAGTGGTCCAAATGCATTGGGCACCAACCGCCCTTGGAGGTTAGTTGATGTTTTGCTTAGTCCAATTTCAGCTTTTTTTAATAAAAAAAAATTCTGCATAGCAGGTCTGCAGGACCACTCAATCACCTTTTAGGACCATCCATAACTCCAAGCTACCAGCCAACGACTGTAATTTCTCACATGCAGAAACCCCAAAATGTTTGATAGAAATTAGGTGTACAAGTTGAATCCTGTTCGAAATTGGATGCATTATAAACAAATGGTCTTGTATGTAAATTTATGTTACTAAACAAAAACTATTTGGGTCAACCCAGTTTGTCCTTTTCTAGGTTGGTGGGAAAGCAAGTCCAAGGTACTTGTCAACTATTTTTTATCATCTTCCTTTAGTTGCTAACACTCGTTTGCCCCTGTCTATATTCTTATATGGTATATTATTTAATGAGTCTCGAATCCCATTGGAGAAATTTAAGCAAGTAAAACTGTGATAGACTACCGATGAGTTTGGGATCCATTATCAAGTTTATATTTTCAAAACTAGCTCCAAGTCCTTATTAGCATTGGGCTAATAAACAAATAAAATATGATAGATCAGTAAATGAGGTTTAAAGTTTTCTTCTTCATCATCTGTACATACTTCGTGCTAGAATAAGGAATTATAACATAAATGAATTAGTTTGGTGGAGATCTATTTTTATGCTTTAATTCGATTTTTTAGATTGGGTTGTTAGAGAGGGGAAGAAGGCAGGAAAACGTTTTTAAAGAATTCTGACGTATTCATGAGGGTTGTGTGCATTTATGAATAATTCTGACACGTTCATGAGGGTTCTGCAATTTCTTTTTTTTTGGTGAGAAGGAAAGAAACAAAGAGGCCTAAGGCCTTAAGAAAGCAATAAAAGCAGTATCATTAAGAAGAAACTGACGAAGTCCTGGCCCTGGAGACTCCCAAATAGACAGAAGTTGAGGATGAGAGGATCCCTGCTTAGCTAGAAAATCCGCACACTGATGCTATGGGTTCTGCAATTTCTGATGCTATACATACGATTTTTATCTGCATCTATCTAGCAGTCGTCCACTTTTGGTCACAATCATCCACCAAGTGGCATAATATTTGTTGCTTCCTGGATTGCTACAAACAAGGAAAAACTAATTATCAATGTGAATGTTATAAAAACCTAATTCATTTCCAAAAATTATCTTAAGTGGGGAAGGTTTGTACATTATTATAAATTGTTGAAAGCTTTCATAGTTGTCTGATGTGGAATTCCTGACACACCCCCTCAGTTCAGAGCAGAACTGGACATCTGATGGACATAATGGGCAAAGGGATATAACCAGGCACCGCCCTAAACCATCAAGACAAATTAATTGACTCAAAGGTCCAACTCACCTCAAAAGCTAGCTCAAAAAGGGAAGGTTTGCATATTATTATAAATTGTTGAAAGCTTTCATAGTTGTCCAATGTGGGATTCCTATACTCACCGGTTCATGCATCATTTATCGTCCTCTCAAAGCTCGCTGGCACTGATTTACCAAACTAAATGCATTGTTTTTATTCTTTTTCTCTATTTTCCCAGCTAAAGCTTTTTTTATCGGTAACCAACAACCCTACAACAACTTGACTTCACATTCTTATTAATGACTCAACAAGATTCCATGGTAAGTAACTATGTAGAGATAATGGGCTCTGTATGATTACTATATGTCATCTTCATTAAGTAATCTGTATACAATAATTGCATGTTAGATTGTTAGTTGCAACCAATCGTATTACTGCTAAATATTGATGTGAAATCAAGTAAACAACCAATATTGTTTGCAGGATGTACTTATCTGACTACATATTTGTCTCAGGAGAAATCACGGCCCTCTAATTCCTAACGTACTGAACTCAATTGTACGACAGTCATTTGACGGGCTTGGTCATTAAATACACCAAAGCCTTTTTGTTTCGGCCTCAGTAATTTGTTAAACGGGTAAAATTATAAATTTTGCCATTAATTACTTTGAGACGAGTTAAACGATAAAAAGGGGAAAACATAATCTTTATGAAACTTGTAAAAAAAAAGGCAGAAATTTTTAAATTTAAATCAAAATAAAAATAGAAAACTAAATATGAGAGAATTCTGTATCTAACCCAATCTATATTTAGAGATTGACAAATATATTTTTGAAAAAATAAATGGAAGTCACCACAACATAATCAAAACAAAAGGAATGAAAAAGATGGTTTGTCATCTCTATTTTATAGCTAAGATATGACATTGAACTAGGGCAAGGGGCAAACCCCAATGCATCTTACAAAGAGGGTCATCAATTATACGCAGTCCTTTTTTTGTATCTTACACTGAAATTATTTTTGTGACTCGAACTCGTGACTTTTAGTTTGTCATCTCTATTTTATAGCTAAGAGATGATATTGAACTAAGACAAGCGGCAAACCCCAATGCATCTTACAAAGAGGGTCATCAATTGTACGCAGTCCTTTTTTTTGTATCTTACACTGAATTGTTTCTGTGACTTGAACTCGTGGCCTTCTAGTCACAAAAAAATAACCTTACTAGAAAAATAAATACGAAAGAAGAGTATGAGAGTGATGGATGTAAAGATGGGCATAAGGAATTGTCAGTTACAAAGACTGATAAGAATATCAAATTCTTATCGTTTTTTCCCCAAAAATTAAAAGTAATTACATTATAGAATGAAGTTCGTAAAAGAGATTCAGCTTACAAGAAGGATCAGTGAGAAGACCCATAAGATATTGTATTGAAAAATTACGAGCTAGCTTAACTATCCCTTGAGAGAACCGTTTCTTTGAAATATTCTTATTGCTTTATGTTAACCTGCAATAGAACTACAACTGAGCAAGTAAAAGGTGCTTATAATGTCCACTTCATATTAGCTTACTAATATGGGTTCAGGCTAAGGATCTAGTTACAGGACGACTCACCAGATAGTCGAGCTCCTTATCCTTGTTTAAATTCCTCCCCTTTCTATGAGACCTTATTGTGACAGAATAATAGAAGTTGTCCTTGACAAACTTTTGAGAAAGTATTTATAATTTTCTGCATGCTTTATTACTTAATAGGGTGGCCTTTATATAGGCATAAATACATAAGATTTTAAGGAATGAAATCATGAAAGAATAAACTTATTCTTTTCTTAATTTAAAATTCAAACTGATATTTAAATTCAAAATTTGAAACTAACCCTAACTGACTAAATTGTTTTGGCAATTTTCTGCTAACTAAAATTATGTTGGTGATTTTCTGGTAACTAAATCTGTTTTAACTAAATCTACCCTTGTTGTTAACATTGATCACTCTTTTTCCTTGCATACTGTTTGCTTACAGAGGTGTCTTGCACATTATTACTCCCCCCTAGACAAAGAGTTTATCCTCAAGCTTGAAAGTGGGATAGGCTTGCTAGAAATCAAAAAGTGGTTCCTATGAAGCCTCCTTTGGAACTAAGCTTTGCTAATGAACCAATAACTCCTACAGGCCAAGTTTAAGTTGTTCCCGTAAGATGGCCTACGAAATCTAGTAGTGGCGATAAAGAGGGTGGAGTTGTTGGTGGTTCCCCTCTATACTCCTTGAGTTGTGACACCTTAAAGACGTCATAGATCTTGCTAGTAGGAAACAATTAAAGGCAGTAGGCTACCTGGCCAACTCACTAGGCAATTTAAAAGGGACCAAATAATTTAGGAGCTAATTTTTGTAACCCATGCCACACCATGGAGAGGTGGCAATATGGTTGTAACTTTAACCAAACACCCAACTTCAAATGAGACTTCCTTATGATTTTGATCATAGAATTGCTTCATTCTAGCTTGAGCTTGTAAAAGCCAAGTCCTTACTTCAGCCAAGACTGCATCACGCTTTGTTAAAGCTTGATCTACTGAATGCAACTTGGTAGCACCTCGTTTATAAGATAGGAGGCATGAAGGATCACGTCTATACACTAATTAGTTTCCTTGGTCACTAATGATCGCTTTGGGAATGCCATACTTGTAAAAAATGTTAGATTTCACAAAATCGACGACAAATTTAGCATCATTATTTTTGGTCGCTAATGCCTCGACTCATTTAGATACATAATTGAATGCAAGAAGGATGTATAAATTTCCGTTAGATAAAGAAAAAGGACCTATAAAATCAATACCCAAACATCAAAGACCTCACCGAATAATAAGAAGGTTTGCGGCATCTCATTCTTACGAGTAATATTTCCTACCTTTTGGCATCGATCACTTGTCTTGCAAAATTCGAAGGCATCTTTGAACAACGAAGGACAAAAGAATCTACTATCAAGTATCTTGTGTGCTATGCACTTGGCACCAAAGTAGCCACCGCAAGAATAAGTGTGACAGAAAGTTAAAATAGAATGAAATTCATCTTGATGCACACAACGCCTAATCACTTGATATGAACAAAATTTCCACAAGTATGGATTATCCCAAAGTAAAATCTAGAATCAACGCGAAATTTTTAGCATTGGGCTTTTGTCATACCTGTGGGTAACTTGTGGGCAACTAGAAAATTAACCAAATCAGCGTACCACGGTTGCAACGAGGAGGAAGTCAACACAAACAACTTCTCATCAGGGAATTCGGCAAGAATAGATTCGGCCTTGGCATCCTTGTTGCGCAATTTACTCAAGTGGTCAACAATAAGGTTCTCGACACCTTTCTTGTCCCTAATTTCGAGATCAAACTCTTGTAGGAGCAAAATCCAGCAGATAAGCCTCGGTTTGGTCTCCTTTTTTTTGCATGAGGTACCTAAGGGCTGCATGATCAGAAAAAAAAACAATAACCTTAGTACCCAATAGATATGACCGAAACTTTTCTAAAGACAACACAACAGTAAAGAGCTCTTTTTTGATCATATGGTAGTTGAGTAGTGCATCATCGAGAGTGCGAGAAGCATAGGTAATGACGTGCAAAAGTCACCCTCTTGTTGTCTCAGGAGTACCCCTACGACAAAATCACTGGCATTGAATATAATCTCAGAAGGAAGCTCCCAATTCAGTGGTCGGATGATGGGAGCAGATGTGAGGTTTTGTTTCAGAGTTTCAAATGCCCGTTTGCATGCATCGTCGAAAACAAACTCGACATCCTTTGCTAAAAGCTTGTAAAGGGGCGTAGTAATCTTCGAAAAATCATTGATAAAGCGTCGATAAAATCCTGCATGACCAAGGAAAGAACGAACATGCCTCACGCATAAGGGGTAAGGCAAAGATAAAATAATATCAATTTTCGCTTTATTGGCTTTTAAACCACGTGAAGAAACCACATGCCCTAAAACAATTCCTTATTTAACCATAAAATGACACTTCTCATAATTAAGAACAAGGTTAGTTTCCATACATCTTTTCAACACTAAAGATAGATTTTCAAGACCGTGATTAAACGAATCACCATAAACAGAAAAATAATCCATGAATACCTCGATAATTTGTTCAACATAATATGAAAAGATACTCATCATGCATCACTGACAAGTCACAGGGGCGTTGCACAAACCGAAGGGCATCCTTCTATATGCAAATGTGCCAAATGGGCACGTGAATGTAGTCTTTTTTTGATCCTCGGGATTGATCACAATCTGATTGTATTCATTATAACCATCGAGGAAATAATAAAAAGACTTACCTGCTAGTCGCTCCAACATTTGATCCATAAACGGCAAAGAGAAGTGATCTTTACTCATCGTCATATTAAGCTTCCTATAATCCACACACATGCGCCATCCACTTTCTACCCTTTGAGGTACAAGCTCATCATCTTTGTTCTTCACCACAATGATCCCCGTCTTATTTGGAACCAAGTGAATAGGTGCCACCCATCTACTATCAGTGATCGGATAAATAACACCTGCATCCAAAAGTTTAATTAATTCAGTTTTGACCACCTCCATCATGGGTGGATTAAGTCAGCGTTGCATCTCCCTTGTTGGATTTAAATTTTCCTCTAATAGTATACGATGCATACACATCGAAGGACTAATACCTTTGATGTCAGCCAACGTCCATCCTATAGCCGTCTTATGTTCGCGAAGAACGTTCAACAATTGTTCCTCCTACACAATTTTTAGATTCTTTGCAATAATAACCGGTAAAGTATTGTTATCACCAAGAAACACATACTTAAGATTATTTGGCAAAGGTTTCAGCTCAAGCTCTGATGCAAGCATAACAGATAACAACAGTTTCTTATGCGATACAGGAAGATCAATGAAAGCCACCTCATAAGGAATGGGAGAAAGTACATGTAAAGCAAAAACAGAATCAATGACTTTCGGATGCAAACACAATTCACGCATATCATCATCATAATTACCATTATAAGTCATGACATTCTCACTACCAAACCGTGCCATAATGTTAAGTCTAGACCATTATTGAATCCTAACTTAAAGTGATCATGTACAAGCTCATCAATATCATCTAGACAATTAATCAAGTAAACATGATCAAGTGGATATTGGAGAGCATTATTAATATTGAATTCAACCACATCGTCTCCTACACTCATGGAAAGCAGATCATGTTCACAATCAATCTTGGTTCTAGCGGTCTTTAAAAAAGGTCTACCAAACAAAATAGGTGTACTCATGTGTGAAGTGTCTATATCCATTTCAAGTGCATAAAAGTCACAAGGAATTAGTAAAACACCTATTTTAACTAAGACGTCCTATACCAAACCAAGCGGATAAACAAAGGAACGATCCGTTAACTGCATAACCACTCAAGACTCAAGGCATCATACACATGTTTAGGCATCACATTAATGGATGCGCCTAATGTTGGATCCCGAATCCGGAACCCAACTACTTAATCCGAAACCTTCATACTTATACATGATTTCTCATAATTTCGCACTAGTCTTACTTACTGAAATTATCAACTTAGGGCCCTCGAAAAAAATCCGATTCCAAAGCTAATATGAAATTCCATGCTCTAGATCAGATAAAGCAGAAAACGCCGCAATCGAATCTTTATAGATCACAAAAAGGAAATTACGCTCAAAACCAACACATATCATCCGTAAAGTCCAACTAAAACTCGACACTCTCATTTTACCAAAAAAGGGAAGAAAATTTTTCTAGTAAACTAATGCTTCAAAAATCATGCAAATCGGAGGTCAAATGGAGAAGAAACAAAGAAAATAAGACAAAGGGGTGTTATGTATTGCATTTAATACAAAATCAGTAAATAAAACTGAATTACTGTCCAACTTTGCGCATTTATAACTTTTCACCTCGAAATCCGAATTTCATAAATTTAGTGTCTATCGAAAGATTAAAGGAAACTTGTGAAACATTTCCTAAACAAGATCAAAAGTCCTAACCAAGATCAAAAGTTTGAAAATTCAAATCTTTTAACACGAAAGTCGAAAAATGACATATTTTACCTCATTTTAAAGATAACAAGATTATCTACATTTCTCACGAAGAAAACAAAAATTGAAACTGCCTCTAAGAGGGTGAAAAACCCTTCCAAAGGTTCAGACCAAAAATGCCAAATGAACAGTAATTTTGACCAAATGAATAGTAAAAATGACCAAATGAATAGTACTCGGCCAACTTCCAACCCTCATAACTTTTTCATCCTAAGTCAGAAAATGACCTATTTTATACCATTTTAAAGATCTTAACATACTCTATAAATTTCAAGAAGACTTTCCAATCAATTTCATCTCTAAGGAGGTCAAAAACCCACTCAAAGGTTCTGTCCAAAACAACTTTTCCTAAACAACTTCCAAATTTCGGACGATCATAACTCCTAGCCCCGATATC
>JAOQMR010000005.1:29631823-29646530 GCA_027563865.1 Erythroxylum pelleterianum
TATGATTAGGAGGTTTGTATAAGGATGAATTTCCAAAAGTGGAAATTATTTGTTCTTGTTCGAATAAGTTAGAATAATTATGAAAGAATTGCAAAGGAGTGAATTAGATGAAAAAAAAATTATACCGGATTTCGGATTGGTATTGTCTTATGGTTTCCAACGCGATGATTTTATAAGATACACGATTTCGGATGTCGAATCCGTATTCGATTTATTCCGCTAATTCGATTTCGTTTCGTTTCGTTCGCTTCGAATTCTTTTGGATTTTTCGTTTTCCGTTCCTTCGTTTCGGTTGGGGTCCGATTCCGAGATTGGGTCCCAACATCTAAGTCACACAAAGCCCTCTCAAACAAGGTGTTACCTATTATGCACAGAATGGCAAATGTGTCAGGGTCTTTTTGTTTGCATGGGATTCAGTTTCATCATCGTAGAAACGACCTCGCCCATATTCATTGTTTCGTAACCTTTCAATCGATGGGTGGGCTTGGTCATGCAAATTACCTTCAAGAACTTCGCATACTTCGAGACTTGGCGAATTGTGTCGAGAAGTGGAATGTTGATCTCCACCTTCTTGAACAAATCGAAGATGTCCCTCTCTTTCTCCTTTGCTTAGCCTTCGAACTCTTAGAACTTAAAGGAAACGGAGGCATTAGCTGAAAATCAGAATTGATAGGTTTAGAATTTACCTTTGCCATCCTGTCAAAAGCTACGGTTTGGGCAAGAATCAGAGGAATCAAATCTGACTTGCTCCTGGAGTTTTCAGTCAACTTCTATCCATTATGTTGTGAAGAATTAGCTTCGGTTCTGCCCTTAGAAGTTTCGGCTTCATTTTGATCGGTAATAGACGGAGAAGTGAGTACTGATTTATGGTTGGGATCCACAGCCATGGGTTGTTTAACATGGTTAGGGTATGTCTCAATTTCCTCTTCCTCATCTAAGGCAATCCCTTTGTTTTTCTGCTCAACGAGAGCCCTTTTGCTGTGAAGCTCAACAGCTTAGACAGATTCCTTGGGATGTAAGGCTTGAAATGGAAGCCTGCCACTATTTTACGCCTCGAGTTTACTCATCGAGGATGCGATTTAGCCCACTTGTTTCTCAAGATTTGGATACTCGCATATGTTTTCTACTGAAAAGACAAGAAGTTTTGTTGCATTGCAACAATGTTAGTAGTCATAGTTTTTACAAGTTCCTTCAAATCAGAAATTTCAGAATTAGAAGTAGAAGAAGAAGGAACAAAATTATGAGGATTTGGCCTTGAGGCATAGGTCTGATTTTGCTGGAAACCAAGGGGCATTTGCGCTCTTCCTCCATTGTTCATTGGTTGTTGTGGGTTTTCATAGCACAAATTCAGATGATCGCGCTACCCCGGATTGTACGTCAATGAGAATGGATCATATTTGCATTGTGGATTCGCATTGAATCCACCACCGATCGCATGGGCATATTCCGTCGAGTTGTCCTCCATTGTAGGACACAAAACAGAAGTGTGTCCACCAAGAGAACAAATGCTGCATGTCTTGACTTGTTGCACACTACCACTCAACATAGCATGCATTAGCAAGGTTAGTTCATCAACTTTATTTTCTAATGAAACACTACTTATCTAGCTGACGCGTTTTGCGTGGAATCCCCCTCGTGTGCCAAATTGTTTAGAATTTGCTTCCATATTTGAAATTAAGTAACGAACAGCATTGGGCATCTTTTCTACCAAAGCCCCTCCACTTGCGGCATCAATGATACTTCTATCTTGGGGTGTCAATCCCTCGTAAAAGTATTGAATGAGAAGCTGATCAGGAATTTGGTGGTAGGGTATTGTAAGCACAACTTCTCGAACCTTTCCCAATACTCAGAGAACGTCTCACTATGCATATGTCTTATGCTACAAATTTCCTTTCGAATATTTGCAACTCGCGAAGAGGGAAAGTACTTCTCCAAGAACATATGCTTCAAATCGTTCCATTACGTTATCGAGCCAGGGGGAATCGAAAACAACCACTCCTTGGCCGAACCTTTTAATGAGAAAGGAAAGGCTTTTAGTTTAACAAAATTCTCGTACACCCCTTGCAGTTTCATTCCATTGCATACCATGTGAAACTCCTTGAGGTGCGCATGTGGGTCTTCTCCTGCAAGACCATTAAAATCGGGCAACAAATGTATAAAACCAGACTTTAATTCAAAATTAACATGTTCTATATTAATACACAAAGGTTGGTTGTCAAGGTTAGGAGCAGTAAGCTCCTTCAAAGTTCTCTGCGGATTGATTGCCATATTTGCAAATTCTATTTAAGAATGCTCCGGCTGCTGGAAAAGGTGTGCAAAACTCAGAAGTTCTTCCTCCTTTACATTGCGCAACGTGCACGGTTCAAGGAGGGGTGATAGCGGAGGTGTGTGATTGATGAAGAATGATTGATCTTCGTAGAATTGCTCGATTAATCCGTCCAAAAGTTCTTGCTCAGAACTACTGGACATGCAACCTATAAAGCAACCACAAATAACAAAAATAAGTTGAAAAATACGTTAGCAACCGTTAGATAGATCCCCGACAATGGCACCAAAATTTGACAAGGTGTCGTTACCCTTGCAAATTACCTTACACAAATAACAAGTGATATATAGGAGTAGGGATCGTTCCCTCAAAGATCTGATAATAGAATGTTAACTACCGTTAAACTTGTCAACGAAATTTCTTTCACGAAAACCAACACAAAAACAGAAACGAAACAAAAAATTAATATCTAAAATGCAATCTAACCGAAATGATTAAGTATTGAAAGCAAACTACTAACTAAACCAGAAAATAGAAATATTTAACAAAAAACAAAAATCAAAAGATAATCTAACAGAATCAGATTTGACGCAAACAAAACCAAACAAAATCAACTAAATTGAACTCAAACCAATGCACGAAAATAATTGATTTGGAGGGGGGGGATTTTGATCTCGGTAATTCAGAATTTAAAGAACACAAACTTAAACAAATACTAAATCAAAATTCGGCAAAAATCATAATTGAAAGATTAAGATAAAAATAAAATTATGGAAATTTCAATTGCAAAGGATTTTGCCAATGAAACCAATTAATTCATTCATCGAACCCGAGGGACTATTTGCGTATTGTGTTTACATAATCAAAGGATCACCAACTTACTGATTTTATGCTTCTTAACTACTAAGAAAGCAAATCTTCGCAAATATTCAAAGGATTCATAGCTACTAATCCACCTATATCGCGTACGAGCATTATTATAGTTGGTTTAATGATCTTGCCTTGAAAACTTCGACAACTACTATCATCAGTTTAAGACAAAGTTCGAATTCTCTTAGAGTAGGTTTGACAACTACTATCAATAACGTAGCTATAAATCAATTAATTTGGCAAATACTACCATCAATTAATCGAATAGCGTCCAGATATCCATTATAAATCTTAATTCCAGATTTTAAGATTTACGAGTTCAATTCCGTCATTAAAGTGTCAGAATTCAAACACATGATTGCAAATCACGAACATAAGAATCGATTAAGATTAAATCTTCATGAATTAATATAGGTTCGAAGGGTATTACCCTTTACAATTGAATTAAACACTTAGCTACACAAACCTTGTAAAACGTATTTACCACTGAATGGTCCTAGAAAATTGTGTCTAAACAAAAAGATTAGAAATAGGATTTCGGTTAGGAGTTATAGAGAACAACCCAGAAGAGACGCCCCCTCTACCTCTAGACAAAAGTCAAATTTTATATCCCCTTCCCATGATGAGGTGGCTGACCTAGTATTAGCGACAAACTAGGAAACGAATTCCTTCTCCACTTCAATTGGCAACAGTCGCAAAAAACTCCTTAGCATCTACGTAACCAGCCATCCCAAGTGGCGTGGCTTGATGAGGTGGACATTGAGTCATCTTTAAGTAACCAATGGAGTCGTGCCATGTCATCCAAGTGCTTTGAAAATCGACTAAGGTTTTGTTATCTTTGAACTGCGTTTTTGATAGTACACCAAGGTCAGTTTCAACTGCGTATAAAAATCAAACGGTGACAATTTAGGAGCTCAAATTTTATCAGTAGATTTGTCTTTGAGTTAGCTTTAATCTGAGACTTGAATCATTAAATTCCACCACCTGAGTCAAAAGTTATGATTAGTCATTCTAGCGATCAAGATCCTGACACAAACTTTGGGAATTTCTTTATCCTGAGTTCCAGTTCAGAAAAAACTGAAATTTATCCCAAAAAATCAATCAATGAGTCAAGAATTTAAGTATGAAATTTCATAATTTTTGGCCAAACCAATCTCGAGATAAAAATCTCACAATGCCTAAAGATCAAGTCTGCCAGAAACCTAAAAACATTACAATTTGAGTCTATTTTTTTCATTTATACATTTTATGTCAATGAAACCCGAATAATTCTAAGACATGATAAACAAGCTATAGATGAACGTAAATGACTCTGAATTAAGTCTTAATGATATATGAAAATATAAGTGTATCATCAACTCTATAAGTTTCATATTACCTAAAATACTACTCTATTTTTTTAATCAAAAGCAATCATAGTCTCCAAGATCACTTTCATTCCTAGTACCACTCCCTCTCCACTACTCTGATTCTGGTAAATTAGCTTTTGACAAATAATAAGGTAATTCTGCTACAAATTTTTCTTTACAAAAATTGTTACCATAATTATCTCTTTACATAACCCTAACTAAGAAAACAGCTTTATACCATTGAAGAATGTTACAATATTTTATATTTTATATTTAATAATATTTGATTATTTCTTTCTTTGAAAACATACATTTCTCTAACAAAATAATGTAATATATAAACTATTAAAGTATTGATAAAATTGATTTTTTTGTTATTGTTGTTCGCTTTTTATTTCTTTAATTTTCAAGACTTCTTTTCTTAATTCAATTCATAACATTTTCTTAAAATATCTTTCCCAACCATCCTTTTAAGTTGTAGTGAAACCAATAATTATACCTTTACATACTTGTTAATTTGTGTTAGCATATGGAGTTATATGAATTAACATTTCAATTGTCTAGATATATAAGTTACCATCTATATTCCACTATCCGATACTACTTCTATCATATTTTGAAAAGATTACTTATTATGTTTCCTTAAAATCACAATTCCATAAGTAATGGTTTATTATAGTAGCGTTGTACCTTATAAACCATACTATATTTTCATTCTTAGGAAAGCATTTTACTAATATCTTCTATATCACTACCTAACTCTTCTACTTACTTCTCAGAAATATTATTTATCTAATTTCTAATTTTTATTTTTTTAAGACCTTTTAATATATCCTTATATTGAAATATGAATATGTTGATGGTATACTTAGCCATTGGTTTTCTTCTTTTTCAAAGAGTATTTGAATAATGTAAATACTTTCTTTTATTAGACTTTTGTATGTTACTAATTCTAGTTTTCAATTTACTTAAATATTGTAAATATAATTTTTTATAATTATTTTTATACAAAAAATTTGTGATTTTAAAATGTATAACCTTATGCTTTTCTTTTGATAAAAATGCTTTGAACATTGTAACCTTATCATTATCACCTATTTTGGTGGATGGATGGTTTTTACAATTTTCTCATTAATAGTTTATATTATTTAACTATTTTCTAATACATTTATATTTATTGTTTGTTAACCTATTTCTTTGAATTGTTTAGCCATAATCTCCTTTTGTTTTCTTTTTTAATATTATTTCAAACCATTTTCTTTAACCCTCTTTCCCTTTGACATATTGTCTTCTTTTAATGTTCTACAATTCATCTTAAATAGGTACGAGGATGGATAGTTTATTCCTTAAACGGCCTAAATCCTTAAAAACACTTGTCTCATGTTCAATATCTAGTGCAATAGAGGAAGGAAGCCCATTCATGCCATAATGATAACATACCTCTTATAACCCTTATCATAGTTCATTATCATCTTTATATAGTTCAAAGGATTAGTAATTTACAATGCTAGATCCAAAAATTCTTGATTGTAATGCCAATCCAAAAGATACAACATAACGAGAGCTAAATTATATATAAATGGATGAAAATGAAAATAAAAACAAAAATTAGGATTAACGAAACAGCAATTGAAGATTTTTTTTTGACAACAAGCCAAAAACTTGACCTACTAAATTTGCAAATGATAAAGTCAATTGTCGTAAGTCTATAAAATTGAATTAATCCAGCATATGGATCTCATAGGAATTATATTTCTACGTCTATTAATCCTAGCTAAATAGTAACACCAAAATAAATAATATTTAGGTAAATAATTATATTGCTAAACTAACAAAAGCAATAATATGCCTCCTCAGAGAAAATAAGAAAAGAAATGCTAGGACTTTAGGGTTCACTTATATGGAATTATAATTATTATGCATGATTCATTTTCATGGTTGAAATAACAATTAACCTAATATATCTATACCCTCTCTCAAGGCATATAGGTATATGTAATTATGCAATTACTGCCTTTTGATGTGTAATTTAACCTAATCATAGTGCGCAGATCCTACTTCAACTTTTTTTTCCTTTATACAATATCTAAGATTAAATCTACGATGGTAGCCACAAACATAACAATTAAGAACAAAGAGAATAAATTTAACTAACAAATAATGAAAATATTCATCCCAAGCTACATTTTTCTTACCCTAAATATGATTTTAACTACTATACATTATGAAAATAAAACTAAAATAAGGCAATCTTAATATAAAATAAAGGAAGAAAGCACTAGAAAAGTTATGGGTCTCCTCTTAGCTCTAAATCCCTTTTTGATGTATAGTAACCCTATAACTAAAAGCTTGGTGATAAAGGAGGTTGTCTCAACCCTCCAAAGTCCCTGGCAAGGAAATCTAATGGTAGTATTTATAGGCAAGGTTATAAAGATTTAATTCCCTAAATCCTTCATAGTCTGATCTAAATGACTTAAATGATTTTTCATAACTTTCTATGATCCCTTCTTATCTCTAATGACCAAGTCAAACTCCTGAATTAGAAGCACGCATCTAATTAGCCTTGGTTTAGCCTACTTTTTCACTAGCAAGTACTTGAGAGTTGCATGATTTGCATCAAAAAGCCTGATCACCTCTATCTTGACCACTTCTTGCATTAATGGATTGATATATCCTTTGAGGTTATAACTTTGGACTAAAATCATTCTCCAAATTATATTATACATGCATATAAATGGACTAATCCCTTTCTATCTTAATGTTTCATCCAAATGTACACTTGTGCTACTTAAGTACATGAATCAATTTCTCCTCCAAATAATTTTTCAAGGAGGAGGAAATAATAATAAATAAGTTAGATTCACCATTAAGAAAAACATAATTTAAATTAGAAGGAAGAGTTTTAAGTTCAAGTATAGGTGGCTCCCTAATCATTAGTGTAGGTGGCTTAATGTCAAACCTCTCCATGTGCAAGAATTTTAGTTGATAAATCCCCTTCCCCTTAACAACACCAAAACCATTATATGACACCTAAAAAAAGGTTAGAAATAGCTCACAAAATAGTAGGAAAAACAAAAAATGAATCAGATGATAAGATGCTTCACGAATTGTTCAAAACTCTAAAATTGAGCATATTTTCATCTACCACTTTAGATGGCACATGAGAGTGCATCGCAACTCTTATTGAACTATATTTTATGTTGATTTTTTCTAATGAATATCATCATTATTGCCATGTCAGCTTAAATGTTAAAAATTAAAAACAAAAGTAATATAACAATCCTTTCTTCTCTAATCTCTTTTCGCCAACTTAATGTTACCATCTATAATTGAAGAAGTAGACATAAGGTTGTGAAGAGACCAAGACTAATCAAACCACCCTTGTTTAAGTCCTATACCTAAATCATGTTGCTATGAGTTGTTAAAGCCCCTTACAAATTTCTCATATTTAACTTTAGCCAAATAACTTCACTTACCATCACAATGAGCTTTTCATATAGGTTTTGCTTCTTCTTCATCCGTTTATAATGGGTTTATTCATTTTCACGGTGTGCATACTTGTTTAGGGTTAGCCTATCAAGTGTTTAATGAAAATTCTTTTAGAGACGTCATTTCTTGGACTTTGATGATTGATGCTTAACCCTTAGATAATTGTTATAATAAGGCTTTAGAACTTTTCAATGCCATGATAGCGTAAAACTAAACAAGTACAATAACATGCCAAACAAAAATCTGGTTTCATAGAGTTTCATAACTGTTGTTTATACTGCTTATGTGTTTAGTGGGCAAAGCTATTAATGCTTTTAAGCAAATGATAAATGAAGGAATTATGCTAGACATATCACATTTGTTACTTTATTATTTGCTTGTAGTCATGCTGGTTTATTCATTTATAGCCAAATATGTTTCCAAAACATGAAAGGAAGTTATAATGTAAAACCCAAGAGGGGACATTTAATCAAACTCTTGAAAATATTCCACCTTTAATTTTTTTTACAAAATTGCATAATGTTTTTGTCTGTCTAAAAGTCCAGAGAATGTCAAAGAACAAGATAATTATTATTTTAAAAATTTTTAAAATTTAATTTGACATAATATTAATAGGTCTAATAAGTCTATCGATATGGTCTACTACGCCAGTACCATTAAATTTAGAGTTAATAGTGAATGATTTTTGTAAAAAATTGAAAGTTCAAATATTGCCACTCTTGAAAGATCATGTTAATATTGGCTAATGTGGTTAATTCTTTATATATCATATCCGTGTTGATATCATTTTTTCTTATAAAGTGCTAATATTAATTGTATCGAGTATGATATTGAAAGTGTTCCAGTCTTGAAAAATTTTAATATTAAATTACTAATCAAACCATTTATGCGTCAAATTGTGAATATAATTAGATTATTTTTAATATATTTGCATAAAAAAGAAATCATTTGAAATATTAAAATTTAATATGTTACTTATAATTGTATGATGAAAAATTAAAAAATAATTATGCTTTTAAATAATTTTATGATCTCTTTATTATATATTTAGAAGGCTAGGTAATAGTTTGGAAAACAATTCTGAAGAAAATACCTTTTATTTTAAATGAATTAAGAATAATTTTAAACTTATTTTAACAATAAAAGTAGAATATATTATTAAAATAACCTCATATATTACTTATTTATTTAGATATAATAAAAAAGTCGATACAAATACTTTACTTCAAAACACATTTTTTGACTATTTAAATAATGTTAGAAGATTTGAAATTTTTTTATAACAATGAAATACAACCTCTTTGAAAAACATACGAAGTGTGCACTGTGCACCCATTTTGACATTTGGGTTAAGTTTTAATTTTAATGATAAAATTTAATATAATGATTAGAATAATAAATATGTCGTTTTTACATAAATTTCGTATTATTTCTCATTACTTTTTAAAAGGCCTTTAACTATTTTAATGAAGATTGATAGAAATAAAAACGTGATTAAAATTTTTTATAAAGAATTCAAATAAAAAAGTAGTAATCCAATTATTAAAGAGGAAGAGATATAATTAGAAATATAAATCTATTTTTTATTATTATTATATAATGATTTAAGATATTATTTAATATTGTATTATATTAATATTAAAATTGAAATTGGTAAATCTTTCCCCAAAAAAAAAAAAAAACTCAGCCGGCAATCAGAAAGCTGGTTTCCATGGTGTACAGTACGTGTGAAGAGCAGAACTTTCCCAAATTCCATTGGCTACATGTGATCAGATCCCCATTATTTCAAAATTATCATTCACGTTTCCCCGCCCATATAATAATTCACCAAACGACAGGTAGTCGGCCTCTCACTTCTTCAGTTCAGTCCCACTTCCACGCCAACTGCCACTGCTAAACCCTTTTTTCTCTGTACACACAAAAATTAGGCAAAATGGAAGAAGAAGATCAACGTAAGATTTTAGATCTAGTCAAAGAGTTAGTTCATCGCTTGCTCTCCCAAAACCCTAATTCCCAAAACCCTAACTCTCCTGATTTCAGTTCTTCTCTTCGCTACGCAATTCGCATCTTGCAGAGTAGATTAACCCCTTCCGTTTCGATTGACGCCGCCGCCATTGCCGAAGCCGTCAAGCGCCGTCTCGCTACTCAGGGTAAGTCCTCTCAAGCCCTTACCTTTGCTGATCTTTACAACAAGTTCGCTTCCAAGACGGGGCCTGGTAGCATCAATAACAAATGGGCAGTTCTTTATTTGCTCAAAATCATATCTGAGGATCGGAAGTCTGCGGAAAGTGCTCCTGGTTCTACGTTTTTGTTGCCTAATTTGGGATTACACGACTCTGAATTGAGCGACGACACGCGGGTTCCTAAGAAAGATGACACAGGTTGGAATAATGGGGTTTTGTTGGTCACTATGGATCCAGAGAATTTGCGTGAGATTGCGTTTAAAGAGTTTGTGAATTTGGTTAGAGAGGAAAACGAGGTCTCTGAGGAGGTTTTGGTGAGAGATGTGCTTTATGCTTGCCAAGGGATTGATGGGAGGTATGTAAAATTCGATGCAGATGTTGATGGGTACGTTTTGCCTGATGCAGTTAAGGTTCCTCGAGGCACTAGACTTATGGTTAGGAAGTTGTGTGAGTTGGGTTGGCTGTATAGGAAAGTTAAAGATTACATTTGCGGAAGTATGGACCGGTTTCCGGCTGAAGATGTAGGAACTGTAGGGCAGGCTTTTAGTGCTGCCTTGCAAGATGAACTTACGGACTATTACAAGTTGCTGGCTGTGCTTGAAGCACAGGCAATGAATCCAATTCCGTTAGTTTCGGAGACTGCTAGTTCAGGGAATTATTTGTCGCTTAGGAGATTGTCAGTTTGGTTTGCAGAACCGATGGTTAAAATGCGGTTAATGGCGGTGTTGGTGGATAAGTGCAGAGTTTTAAGAGGTGGGGCTATGGCTGGGTCTATACATTTGCACGCTCAGCATGGTGATCCACTTGTACGCCAATTCATGAGGAGTTTACTCCAGAGAGTATGTTCTCCACTTTTTGAAATGGTTAGGAGTTGGGTTTTGGAGGGGGAGCTAGAAGACATTTTTGCTGAGTTCTTTGTTGTTGGTCAGCCAGTGAAAGCAGAATCACTCTGGAGGGAAGGTTACAGGCTCCATTCTGGTATGCTCCCTTCATTTATTTCACAGACCCTCGCTCAGAGAATTTTAAGGACCGGTAAGTCAATAAATTTCCTTAGGGTTTGTTGTGATGACCGTGGCTGGGCTGATGCTGCAACAGAGGCTGCTGCTGCCGCAGGGACAACAACAAGAAGAGGAAGCCTTGGATATGGTGAATCAGATGCACTTGAAAATCTGGTTGCTGAAGCAGCAAAGAGAATTGATAAGTATTTGCTGGATGTCATGTACACAAAGTTCAAATTTAAAGAACATTGTCTTGCAATCAAGCGTTATTTGCTACTGGGGCAAGGTGACTTTGTTCAATACCTAATGGACATCGTTGGTCCAGAACTTTTTGAGCCTGCTAATACTATTAGCTCATTTAAACTAGCTGGATTGCTGGAAACTGCAATTCGATCATCTAATGCCCAGTATGATGATCCTGACATATTAGATAGGTTGAAGGTCAAAATGATGTCGCATGGCATCGGAGATAGGGGTTGGGATGTTTTCTCACTGCAATATGATGCTAGAGTTCCATTGGATACTGTGTTTACAGAGTCTGTTATGGCAAGGTATTTAAGAATATTTAATTTTCTGTGGAAGCTGAGACGTGTAGAGCATGCACTTATTGGTGCCTGGAAGACTATGAAGCCAAATTGTATTACTTCACATTCTTTCACTAAGTTGCAAGGAGCTGTAAAGTTACATTTACTCTCAACTCTGAGACGATGCCAGGTTCTCTGGGATGAGATGAATCACTTTGTTACAAACTTACAATACTATATCATGTTCGAAGTTTTGGAGGTTTCATGGTCTGATTTTTCAAATGAGATGGACATAGCAAGGGATCTGGATGACCTACTTGCAGCACATGAAAAGTACCTCCATTCTATTGTGGAAAAATCTCTTCTTGGTGAGCGGTCTCAACCACTGTACAAGTCGCTCTTTGTATTGTTTGACCTCATATTACGATTCAGAAGTCAGGTAGATCGATTGTATGAAGGCATTCATGAGTTACAAGCCAGGTGAAGATTTTCGTAGTGTCAGCATATAACAGATGAGCTAATTCTAGTTTTGTTTATTTTTCTTTCTTCAATATTCCTGTTGAAGAATGTCTGTACTTCACTTTATGCAGAACCAAGGCATCCTCTTTACCTACTCTAGACAAAAACAAATCACGGAGGCAGACGATAGATAATTCTTCAGATCCTGGATCTTGGATTAGTGATGGCAGGAAGGCCTTAACACAACGTGCTGGGGAATTTCTTCGAAACATGGGGCAGGAACTGGATGCAACAGCAAAGGAGTATACAAATTTGTTTGAAGGTTTCTTGTCTCAGTTGCCTCTGCAGCAACATGTGGACTTGAAGTTCCTCCTCTTTCGGCTTGACTTCACTGAATTCTATACTCAGTTGCATTCTGTTATATAGAAAAGCCTCTAATCTGTCTATGTTCAAACTAATTTGTATTCAAGGCACAGAAAAATACTTCAATTTGACAAGTTTGTTGTGGAGTGACTGAAAAGTCCTACTGTACCTTGCTGACATTCAAACCAACCTTTTTGTGTTTGGAGGCTTGATTTTTAGGTACTTGAACATTCTCGGCTCCTGTTTGCTTTATTCCATTCCTGATATTGCCTTTTGTTGGGGATCTGACTTTTTTTTTTTTATCAGATGGTGTTTGCACTTTTCCGATGACTGGAGTGGAAGTTTGCATACTTGAGGTATTTTTGTATCAGTAAGTGAGGGTGGTAAAATGGTGGTAAACCTTTTCAAGACAACAACTTGATTGTTATGTGTTGGTTTCCTTCTAATTGTTACAAGCTGTATATCCTAAGCTTGTACATCTGTACCATAGTTCCGTCCTGGCTGAATGATAAGTGATATGCTTTGGTTTTAGAATTTCTTCTTTTCCATAGTGCTTTATATTTCAGGTTTCTCGGAATGAAATTTCTCATGATTCTTTTCTAGACTTGTAATCATTCTTTTTCTGCGATAATTTGTTATTGATAGCTTTTGATGGTTTCAAAGGGCACTGAGTTGATTGATGTGAAGTTTCTAGTATCAAATGATCATGAAGTGCTGGAGAGGGTTGTTTCCTAGTTTAACTCATTAGATGGTTGGAAATTGGATCAAGTTTGGGCAAAAGTATCACTGTATAAGATTTCTCATGGATTTATCGTACCCCCAAGAGAATAGGACCTAGATCAGTTCATTTTTGTGAAAAACATTAGGACATCTTGCTTAATTCCGAGCATGAAGAGCTTGCTTTTTTTTTGTTCAGGATTTTTCTTACAACAGGCACATGGTTTCTTGTTCTTTATGATTCAACCCAGAAGCTGTGCCAAGGTACATGCTGCAGCTACGAGTACTGGGCTGGTTGGTTGGGAAAAATAAGTACATGCTGCAGCTACTAGTACTGGGCTGGTTGGTTGAGAAAAATAACTTCTTTGGTTGTTTGGACCAATATTCTGAATGATCAATAGTTATCTCATGTACTTGTGAAGTTCTATAAGTTGCTTTATTCCATTATTTAATTTATTCTGAAATGTAGATTTTGCTATAATGTACCCACTTTGTGTTTTCTTTTGCCCACCGACTTTGGGTTTAATACTCATGACTTATGTACAAGTTACCTTCGGTATTCTTAGAATTAAAATTGATACTGTCAATTCTAATAACTTGTGACACACCTAATTTCAAAAAATTCAAGTATTAGTTGTTTTAAATTTTAGAATGAGCAAGAAAGAATTCAAATATTGAATTTCTGGAATCTCATTACTTATTATAAAGTTACAAATTTATATTGAGAATTGCAATTACGGGAAGCAAGTGAGCTTGTGGCTAAGGTCACTGTGAATTCTCAGATGCATGACTTCCCTCAACCATTGGATTGTGTAATTCTCTTACATTAAGCAGCAAGAAATGTAATGAATTAATCCAATTTGGAAAACAAAAAAAAAAACTCTTATGACCATACTTTCGCTCTGAATTCTTGGGCTGCAAAACAATGGAAAAACTTGGGATTACGGTGGTATTGCTAAATGATCACAATATTTTCTTATTTAAATTCAGCTCCATCTTAATGGCTCAGAAAATATTTAAATCTAGACCATGGTTTTGTAATCTAAAACCCCTGCTCCTCCAGTCCTAAAAACTAGGGCAGAAATTAAAAGATCTCAAGTAGAAAAAGATACGTGTTTGAGGTAATATTCATAATATTCTATTAGAATATTGGACCATTAGGAGTCTTAGGGCCCGTTTGGTAGAGCTTTTTTTAGAAGAGTTTTTTTTAAAAGTCAGTTGATTGTTTGACTGTCAATTTAAAAAACAGTTTTTTTAAAAGTGCTTCATACAGTAGACTGTTTGGCAACATAAAAAATAAAAAGTACTTTTATTAATTTTAACTATATTTTATTTTATTAATTATGCTAAATAATTTTTAAAGTAAACCAATATGCAAAGTACGAAATGAGCATCTCTTAAACTATAATTTGTATAAGAAATGCCAATTCTTTGAGAATATATGATGTGTAAATCTGTATGAATATGTGTTAACTATTGCTATTTTACT
>JAOQMR010000005.1:29661317-29675571 GCA_027563865.1 Erythroxylum pelleterianum
GAAAAAGCCAGTTGAAGGAGAAACACAATGGACGTAGTAACATGTAGCCGCGTAGGTATTTGCTGGACTAGGGTTATTCATTAATTTTTTTGAGGATATTTTTGTCATTAAATTAGGGGTTGGAAGGCAAGCCATGTCATTCCATCCCTGACCCCTCAATTTGGGGGGTCACAAAATATTGGATTATGGATGGCAAAGGATGGCTTCCAAAGTCATTAATTGCCATTTCATCCTGTTTCAAAATAGACTCTCAAACAATAGCCTGAATCATTTGAGCCATTTCATTCCATTCTCTTCTATCCCTCTGCCCACATCCAAACATACCCTAAATTTCGAAAGGCACGTTCTAGACTCTTCTTAAAAATCAACAAAGGCTTCTCTTTGTAATAACTCGAGTAGGACTCAGAAAATTCTAGACTCTTCTGTTCTGTTGTTTGTTAAAGAAACTTCCAGATCTCCTCCTTCCTTTTTCTATTTTCCGACTTCTCTCCGCTTCCTCTGTAGTGAAGTTGCTTTTTGTGGAATGGCCAGGTACGGAGAGGGCGACAAGCGGTGGATCGTGAAGGAGAGGCCCGACGGCACCAACGTCCACAACTGGCACTGGGCCGAGACCGATTGCCTCGAATACTCTCGAAACCTCCTTTCCAAACTTCTCTCCAACCTCACCGTCCTCGACGACGAAGGCAGCCTCTTCGTCAAGACCAAGAAGATCGAAAAGCTCGACGGGGAGGCCTACGTGAACATCCGCAAGGGAAAGATCATTCCCGGGTACGAGCTCAGTCTCAGCCTCTCGTGGGAGGGAGAGGCCAAGGATGCCGAGGGGAATACGCTTCTCAAGGTGGATGGGTCCGTGGAGGTTCCTTACATCTCCGACGAGAACGCCAATGAGGATCCCGAGATTAGGATTACGGTTAAGGACGAGGGGCCTGTGGGAAAGAGGTTGAAGGAGGCTATGCTGAGTAAGGGAAAGGGGTTGATTGAAGAGAAAATTAGGGTTTATGTGCAGAGTATGGCCAAAGGCGGCCCATGTAAGGATGAATTGGAGACCAAGAAAATAGCTCCAAAGAAGGATACGGTGGCGACGGCGTTGAAGGACCCTCCGGTTGTGGTGCCGGAGAAGAAGGTGGATAAAAAGGAGTTGAAGAAGGGGTTTAAGACCATAAGTATGACGGAGAAGTTTAATTGTAGAGCTAGGGATTTGTATGAGATATTGATGGATGACAATAGGTGGAGAGGGTTTACTCAAAGTAATGCCAGGATCAGTAGAGAGGTTGGTGGGGAGGTTAGTTTCTTTGACGGTTCGGTTACTGGAAGCAATGTGGAGTTACAGGAAGGCAAGTTGATAGTTCAGAAGTGGAGGTTTGGGAGCTGGCCTGATGGGGCTATTTCCACGGTAAAGATTGTTGCTTTGATTTGTTTTTGTTGCTTGCGCGTGATCTTTGAAAAGCTGAATTTTGTATTGTGGAGTGATATTTTAGCTTTAATGGAATTGGGATGATTGTTGCAGGTGAGACTGACGTTTGATGAGCCTGAACCTGGCATTACGGTTGTCAAGCTGATGCATACTGATATTCCTGAAGAAGACAGGTTTGCTCTTCCTTTCCTGTTGTGGATGGATTGTAATTACGTGGTCGGCTTGGTTTCTTGGTTTCTTGATTTCTTTTGTTTTTCGGTTGTATTATGTGCAGATATGGGAATGCAACTGTGGCGGAGAACACAGAGCGAGGATGGCGTGACCTTATTTTCCACCGGATTCGCGGAGTTTTTGGTTTTGGCATATGAATGTCATACAAAAGTGTAATTGTTTCCGTCACGTCTTTCTTTCAGGAATGGAATTTGAAGCATTGGGTTGGCCTAATATTAACTGGTCAGGTGCTGTGCGCTGTGTTTGGTATCGGTGCCCATCTGATTGATTGTACTATTTTACGGTAACATAAATTCATTGTCGAGTCTCCAGTTTCGTGATCTCAAATGGACCATACAAGGTTTGCGAGATCGCCTGTGGTAATGTTTATTGCCACCGTATTCGGTTTTATTATCCCAAGTTTCTTGCTTCTTGAGTTTGTTCCTTCTGCGTTTACTGTTGCAGAGGGGGCTTACTGTTTATTATCGACTACAAAACATTATAACGAACCCTCAATTTGACGTAATTGTGGTGAGATTCACTCTGAATGAATGGTATTACTATCAAATGACTCCAGTGTTCCTCAAAAACTTGTTTGGATTTGGATCATTTATGTTGATGGTATACGTATGAGCTTTGTAATGAATGTACGGTGAATGCTTGTATAGGGGGAGTTCTTTGCTGGTTTGTTTTGTGGTATGACAATGACATTTTCTTTAATATTGGCCAGAGGCACTCTTGTGGCAAATATTTGTGTCGCATTAGTTATCCATGTCAATAGGAGTTTGTTTTTTTAGTGGTTTTAGTTTGTCTTGGATTTACCTAGTCTTTAGGAGAATACATAGCTTTAGGTGGTTTTATTGAAGTTTGTTGTCCTTTATTAGGAGTTAATAGTTGCACTAACTCCAATATGGAATGCTACCGTTGTTGTAGGTATGACCATTATTAGTCAGATTGTTGAACTAATTTGAATAGGCAAAATGGAGAAAGAACTATCTTTGTAGAAAAAGAAGAGGTGTCTCTTTTGATGGTGCGTAACCTGAATGAAGAAACTAAAAAAAATGTGGTATTTAGTACTGGTTGGAGCAATCATATGTGTGAAGATAAGTAGGTATTCTTTGACTTAGATGAATCTTTTCACAACACTGTCAAGTTTGGTGACAACTCTGTAGTACCTGTTATCGGAAAAGGAGGGGTCATTCTTCAAACCAAGGAAAATTCTATCCATACTATGTCAAATGTATTTTTTGGTTCCAGATTTAAAGACTAGAGGCTGTTTGGAAGAGGATGAATTGAATTCAATCTTGTCCGTTTGGAACCAAATAAAGGACATGAGTTGAATTCGCCCGTGGGTTTAAAACCCACTTTGTGAACAAATTCAATTCACGCAAAAATTCACGTGAATTGAAACACAATCCAAGCTCTCTTCTGTTTTAACTCACAAGCTCAATAATACCCATTATTCCAATCCTACACCAGACGAGCCACTCTTCTCCCAACAACCACCCACGCACCACCAGACCAGACGACACCACTCTTTGTCAGGCAGTCAATCCTCTTGCACAATACACCACGCCAAGCAGAACAGACCAGAGGAATGAATATTTAAAGTTGCGTTGTCTTATCTGGTCTCAGGGATTTGGGAACCTAAAGTAGTACACTTGAAGAAGAAAACAAATATAAGCAAACCTCATTACAACGGCACTTGGAGAGTCTCAAGAATAACCTAGCACTCTCAGACTCCAGTTCCTGAATGCAATCAACCAGAAAATGAACTATCGGTTTCACTTGGAACACGAAAGGCCAAAAAGCAGAAATATCCCATACGTGCCTTTACTCGGTTTTGCAGAGAAGCTATCTGGGTTCTTAAGTCGATCACCACTTCGTCTTCTACTAATAGTGACATGGTCAGTTGGCCTTATAGTTACTCCAGAGCTTCTAAATGTCAAATAATACATCATTATGCAAATTACAATTTTTTATTGGTTAAAGGAAAAATAATTACGATAATAAAAAAAGAATAAAATCACAATATTAATAATAATCATAATAAGAATAATTTAAATAATAGTTATTATCAATTATATAATAATAAATTATATGCTTATTTTTGCTAAATACTTATAATCAGTTTTAATTTCAAAAACATAATTATTATAAATTATATTATAATAAATATTAAATATGGTATGTTTCTTTAATGACTCTTATTATTGTCATTGTTTTAAAATATGATAAGTGCTAATTTTATATTCGTTATTATTATTCACCATTAATTCTCTACTTACTATTATTCTGTCTTATTGTTTAATAATGTTATGAATAATAACAAACATTTATTAATAAAAACTAATATACAGTAAAATCTGTCTAAATCAATAATAATAATATGATTTTTTTGAAAATTAAGTAAGAATTATTAGTTAATAACACGATTTTTTTAGTTAGGGATAAATGTGTCATATGAAATAATTGAATTCAATTTTACTATTATTAGATTTGTTCCAAACAGTGTAATTAAATTCAATTCTAATATTATTGGATTTGTTCCAAACAGTGTAATTTGAATTCAATTCCAATTTCATTAATGTAATTGAATCAAATTCGTTAATGAATCCAATTCACCGTGTTCCAAACACCCCGTAACTTGTTTAGTGTGGGTCTGCTGCAAGAAAAGGGGTATGAGATTTTTATCAAAGATGGAGTAAGTCGAATCCAAAAAACAAAGTTGGGCGTAAATGCTCAAGTTAACATGGCTACTAATCGTATATTCCCACTTTATCTCCACAGCAAACCTTAATTTAAATTCTATATGCTTCTTAGCAAGTTGAAGGATGTGGCATGGCTATGGCATTTTGGCTATGGTCACTTAAATTTTGGTGGTTGAAGACTCTACCTTAGAAAATTATGGCAATTAACCTTTCTTAGATTACTACTTCATCTCAAGTTTGTGAAGAATGTGTTGTTAGCAAACAACACATTCTTCACAAAGGGAAGTCATAGAGAGCAAAGAATGTGTTAGTGCATCCTGGCCTTTGTAGCCAAATAAATCTATGTTCAAATGGAGGTAAAAGATATATAATTACCTTCATTGATGATTTTAGTATAAAAAATTGGAGATACTTTTTACAAGAAAAATATGAAGCTTTTGAAGTTTTCAAAAACTATAAAACATTGGTTAAGAAAGAAATAGGTAGTCTTATCAAAGTTTTTCATTGGCAGAAAATATATCACACAAGAATTTGCAAAATTATGTGAGAATAAGGGAATTAGAAAGCAAAGTATGTCATTTTACACGCCTCAACAAAATGGAGTTTGTAGAGTTTGTAAGTAAAGAAATTGCACTATTTTGAATATGGTGCAAAGCTTTTTGATGAGGAGTAGCATTCTAAAAACTTTATGGCTTGAAGTAGTTAACTGAAGCATTCATATTTTGAATAGAAGTCCCACACTTGCTATTCAAAATATGAAACCAAAAGAGGCATAAAGCAAATATAAATCGACGGTAGATCATTTCAGAATTCTTGGATGTGTTGGCTATGTCTATATTCTACACTAGAAGAGGACAGAGCTAAATGATAAAGGAGATAAATACATTTTTCTTGGTGTTAGTGATAAATGAAAAACTTATAACCTTTATTATCCTTTCATTAAGAAAATTGTTATCATTTGTGATGTAGTTTTTTATGAAAGTTTTTGGCAATGGAATTATAATGTTGATGAACAACAAATACCTAAGAGAAGAGGCAGTAACCTGTAGAAAATGAAGAACAAGTTTCACCAAAGAATCTAGTAGATGTTCCAAGCTTGGCAATAACAGCAGAAAATGAAGAAACACCTTAATGTGGTAGAAGAGGAATTGCATGGATGGTTGATTATGAGGTAACTAGAATTGATCATTTTGAGGACCCACTTATTCATTTTGTTTTATTTTTCAAATGTAATCCTATAGCTTTCGCATAGGCTGTCCAAGCATCAAAATGGAAAATGGATGAAGAAATTACAGCCATTGAATAGAACAAAACTTGGGGTTTAACTAATTTTCCAAAAGGACACAAGACAATTGGTGTTTAGTAGATGTACAAGACAAGATCGAAAGAGAATGGAGAAGTTGACAAGGCACGCTTATTAACTAAAGACTATAAGTAAGAGTTTGGAATGGATTATAGAGAAGTCTTTGTTCCTGTTGCAAGACATGATATGATCAGAGTGGTTATTGCCTTAATAGCACAACATTTATGACCTATCTTTCAATTGAATGTGAAGCTGGTATTCTTACATGGTGATCTTCAAGAACAAATTCATAGAGCGTCTAAAAGAGATTGCCTTAGTTGCCAAAAGAATATTTCGATACTTGCAAGGGACTGCTAGTTGTGGGCTATTTTACAAAAAAGGTGAAAAGTTAGATTTTTATTTGGCTTTACAGACAGTGATTATGCTAGAGATTAAGATGATAAAAAAAAGCAATGCAGGATATGTTTCATGCTTGGTTCAGGAGTTGTTTCATGGTCTTAAAAAAAGCAAGCAATTTTCACGTTGTCAATAACAAAGCAGAAATTGTAGCTGCAATAACTTGTATCTGTCAAGCAATTTGACTGAGGACAATACTTAAAGAGTTGCATTTCAAGTAAGAGGGAGCCATTCCAAAATATTATGACAATAATTATTCCATCAAACTCTCTAAAAATCCAATTCTACATGGAAGAAGCTAGCACATAGATGCGAAGTTTTTAAGGGGACCTCATAAGCGATGGAATCATTAATCTTTTCTATTGCAAGAGCGAAGATTAAATTGCTAACATAATGACCAAGCCATTGAAATTGTTTATGTTTCATAAGCTAATAAAGCTATATAGAGTTTGTGTACCTGATAAGTCTTAGTAAACTGAATGTTTGAAAACTTTTAGGTCTCGTTTGGTAACCAGTTGTTATAGCAAAAGAAAAAACTATAATAGCTAGGAAAGCCCCGGAGATTCTATGAGAAATTGGAAATGTCGAAGTCAGCTGTAGCTTGTAAATAGGAAGATGAGGAGATAAGGGGCGAAGGATATTTTTTCTTTTGCTATTATTAATTAGATGAAATTTTTTTACTTATGTTTAATAATTATGTGATTGATTTTGTAAATAATTAATTAAATATTTTATGTTATTATTAATTAACAATTTTATTTAAGAAATAAATAAATTATTTATTTATTTCCATTGAAGGTAAAGAAAGTATGGTATGTAAATTAAAGAAGTCAATATATGGACTTAAATAAGCTTCCAGACAATGATATATTAAGTTCAATAATACTATTACTTCTTTCAGTTTTGTAGAAATCACTATTGATTGGTGTATTTACCTAAAGATCAGTGGGAGTAAGTTTATATTTCTAGTTTTGTATGTTGATAACATTGTGCTCACTACTAATGACTTGGGTATGTTGCATAAGACTAAATAATTTCTTTATAAGAGTTTTGAAATGAAAGATATGCGAGAAGCATCTTATGTGATTAAAATTTCAATATTCCGTAAGAGATCAATAGGCTTATTAGGATAGTCTCCGAAAACCCATATTGAGAAAATTTTAAGAAATTTAAGATGAGCAAGTGCTTAGAAAGTGTAGTCCCTAATTAAAATGGAGATAAATTTAGTTTTACGCAATGTCCAAATAATGATGTGGAATGTAGGGAAATGGAAACAATTCTATATGCTTCTATTGTGGGCAGTTTGATGTACTTACAAATCTGTACTAGAGCTGACATCAGTTTTGCAGTGGGAATGCTAGGTAGATATCAAAATAATCTTGGTATTAATCATTAGAAGGCTGCAAGGAAAGTGGTGAGATATCTTTAAGGAACAAAGGATTACATGCTCACTTATAAAAGATTTGATCATTTAGAAGTGATTGGATATTCAGATTTAGATTTGCTAGGTGTGTTGATAGTAAAAAGTCAACATTTGGCTATATGTTCCTATTAGCTAAAGAAGTAATCTCATGGAAAAGTGTCAAACAGTCTATCATTACTTCATCTACTATGGAAGCATAATTTGTAGCTTGTTATGATGCTATAATTCATGCATTATGGCTGTAAAACTTTATTTCAAGGCTTGGAGTTGTCAACACAACAAGTAAGTCGCTGAAAATTTATTGTGATAACTTTGTAGTAGCAGTTTTTTCCTCTAAAAATGACAACTACTCCAGAGGCATAAAACACATGAAATTAAAGTATTTTGTTGTTAAAGAGGAGATTCAAAAATAAAGAGTGTATATAGAACATATTAGGAAGAATCTCATAGTTACAGATCCTCTAACTAAGGGTTTGCAACCAAAGACATTTAAAGAACATGTGCTTATGATGAGTCTTGGTTGTATTGATGATTGATAATAATATTTGATGATAACACTCTTAAGCTCAATAATAATATATTTTTGAATTATATATTTCTTATTTATTATGTTTATGTATAGATAATTGTTTGAATAAGAAATTTGTATGTATTTTCATAACAATTATGTGGACTTTATGTTGTTATGCAACTTATGAACCTAAACATAATAAGTTCTTAATGTAGTGGTATATGGATGGGAGTATACAACTATATTGTGTATGACCACCATTATCCATATTAAGTGATTTGTTGTGTTCAGATGCTTATGATGTTAACAGTTTATAAGATTTAATTTTTGCTAGCCCTATATTATATTATTAAATGTAATGATAAAACATCTAGCCAAGTGGGAGAATACAAGAAATATGACCTAATGTTATGGCCATATGTTTTTGTCAGCCCATATTAAAATTTGTTTAGGGTTTTTCTTTGTTTAATAATATATTAAATCTTGATCGTTAAATTTAGTACTTGATGGACTTATAAGATTTAATGTTGACATATATATAAACTAGTACTCTCTCTACCCTAATTAAGTAGACAAACAAAACAAATACAGTATGAACGTATTTGACTATCCATCAAGCTATCTACTACAAAAAGAAGGTTAAGGGAGAGAAACTAGTTTGTGATTGTTGAAATTTCTCTTTACATCATGTTGAATTCAGCTTAAGGTAAGTGATTTATTTGCTTCATCCATGTAATTATTATTATATTTAAGATCTTAATAGATATGAATGATTTATGGGCTGATGTTTGAATATTAAACACGAAAATTTACATAGGAATGTACTGTGACTTTGTGTGACTATCTATTCTGCTAGCCTTGGATTTACAAATGGCTTTGATTTCACTTGCAAGTTGCAACCTCAAGAATTTCCAGTTTTGTTCAGATTTGGTCTAAGGAGGAGAAACTTGCTCCTTTGTATGGTAGGGGAAACATATTTAGTTGAGCTATATTGGTGTTAGTATTCCTAGCGATCCGGCAGAACAGAAGCCGGAAACAGCTCCTCCACTAGAACCAAATAATTTTGCATTATATGGTTTTGGATTTATGGGTAGCTGGAGGCTTTTCGCCAATGGCAACCACCAAATTTTGTCATCTTCGATGCCATCGGTTCTTTCGCTCCACTTTTCTAACCTTAATTTTTGAAGTTGAAGATATGGCCTGATCTTACATGTATGGGGTGTGGCTACTGATTTTTCTGGGTTGTCTAATTCCTTTCACAGTGGCCATAGACATGGACATTGTCAGCACCAGGAATATTATGTTGAACTACCAATGACTCTTTGTAAATCTATCAATGCCCCCGCAGTGGTATGGAAGACATTGTTCATAACATGACATAGCCGGTATTTCTTCATTTCATATTTATCACGAGCATGTCAAATGGGACTGTCATCTCTGCCTTGTTTTATTTCGTCTGTGCATAAATACTTGCAACAAAGTAAGCTTATCAGATGACTTCGAATTTGACATATGCATGTATACACAAAATATCAACATTACGTGTATGTACCGATCGACAAGACAATAGAAGTAATCAATATAACAACTCTTATGAATAATAGCACGTTTTCAATGAAGCTTTGATAAAAGTTTCCAATATAGTAAAATTGTTACTCTTGATACGTGATCAAAGTTTTAAAACAACTAACGTATAAAACTTGGTAAAACTTTCTAAAGGATTTAGATGCTTATATCTCTACCTATAATAATACAATTTTATATACATACAAATTAAAATTAATTTTATCAGGTTTTTACAATCTAGTATAAACAACTGATATTTTATATTTAAAATAAAAACTTATTACGATTCACTGTTTTAAACGGTTGCATTTGCAAAACAAAGCTAACTATGACTTCTTGTCTGTTGCAAAATTGAAGATATATCATATTAAGACATTTGAAACTTTGATCATTTATATATATAAGCAGAAAAATTTTAGTTCAACTAAAATCAACAGTTTTAGAAATATGTTTATCATTTAATAAAAATCCCTTTTTAATTGTAGTTTCCACATTTTTAATGTCATTGACCTGTCATGTACGTCTTTAGTTAATAATTTATTACAATCGCTATCTATTTAATTGAAAGTAAGATATAAAAACTTAAGAAATAAGAACGTACGTCGTCAGCAAATCACTGCATGTATGTTTTTAGCTTTTTTTTTTTCAAATTTAGTAGAAAAATATGTTTGATTGAGTTCGTAGTTTTTGTTTTTAGTTTTAGTTTCTTCCGATTATAAAAAGTGCTTTTTATTTTCTATTTCTATTTTTATAATATGAATTAATATTAATTAAATAGATATTATTTAATATTAATTATTAATAAGGATTATGAATTCATTATTACATATTTAATTATTTAACATTAATTATTAATAAAATATAAATACTTTAATTTACTAACTTAATGGAATTTTTATAATTAATTAAAATTTTTAAAATTTAAAAATAAATTAATTTTAATTTAATAATTATTAATAAATATAATTTAAATTTAAAATATCTTCAAAATATATAATTTCAAATAAAAATTTTCAGTTATAGTTAGAATTCTATTAAAAATAATTATTTAATGATAAATAAATATTTAATTATTCATTGTTTATTTTAATAAAATACAATATTTTTGTTGATAAATTTTAATATTATATAAGGAGATTAAAATAAAATTTAATTAATTAATTAACTTATAAAAATAATTTATCTTTAAGTATTATATAATATATAATTATTAAACTTTAACAATAAAAAATTTGTTTTTATTTGAAAGGAAAACATAAACTAATAAATAAGAAATGAAAACTAAATATCACAACAAAAAAATATAAGTGAAACTAATCGACCTCTAAAAGTAAAAAGAAGTTTAAAGGTTGATTACAAACTGAAAAGATGAAGGCACCTCACATTTCATCAAAAAAATTACTTAACCTTATTGTAGGTTTACATTTGTTAAGAAAAATGAGATGAATGAATGCAAATATAAAAATTTTGATAAGAATGAATTAGAACTTGAAAACGGTTTGAATTTTAAAATGATATAGATTAGATAATTAATCTAAACAATGTAAAATATGAGATGACAAGATAGACTTACTAAAAATGATTTAGGGACGTAATTATGATATGAAGGAAATAGACTTTAAAAATGAATTTTATTAACCTAATTATGACATGAATGAAGTGGGCTTAGAAATAATTTTCATGGCCTAATGATGATATGAAGGGTGTGACATTTATGTTTTAAATTAATACTTAAAAGTAAATTGGGGTTGATAGTTTTGATTTAAAAGACTACATATGCTAAGATAAGATGAGATTGGTGATTTTTAGTTTAAAAGACTAAATTTGCTAAAATGAAATGAGATTAATGGATCTGATTTCAATAAGTTCATATGTTATTATGAGAGATTGATTATTTTTTATATTTAAATGACTTAAAGATGATATAATTCCTAAAAATATAGTGAAATTGATAAATTAACTTAAATGATATGATGTATATGATAAAACCGAATGTGTTAACTTAAGCAATCAAAATATAATATGGTTCCTATATCAAATAGATTTCTAGGGAATTTAGGTTTGTAATGGACTTTTTTTACAAAAATTTTGACAAATTGGCTTGGGCTAAAAAACTCTTAAATTATAATAGATTTTGGGTTCTATCAATTTGCATATGGATACAAAATGCCTAGACTAACAAAAGTCTTTGTCAAATTCAACTATGAATAATAAACCTTTAACTAATTTAGGCTTTAGTTGTTCTTACTCTATTATATTTGAGATTTTCACTTTAATTTATTATTGACATTTATTAGGCTTGTTTTAATTAAATTATTAATTTCTTTCTCTATACTCTTGTTCTCTTTTATTAAGAATCAAATATTCACATCAACAAAATATTAATACATACCAAAGGAAAGAAACTAAACTAATTTCAATTTTCTAGGGGGCTTAGATTATATTAATCATTTAAGCATATGACCTAAATTTTTCGAAAATCATTGCTTAGTCTAAACTCTTGAGAATTAATGACCTAAGTGATTTTTTTTATTAATCTAAAAAATGATAGTGAACCTATTTAACTAACTCATAAAGTAAAAATAAACATTGAATTTACTTGCTTCAATATATTCATTCAACATACAAAAATTGGGCATGAACCCTTCCTTTAACTTTTGTCTTTCCTCTTAAATGAGATGTTGATCCCAAAATAACTATGCCTAAAACTTTAAAATTTATGATCCTAGCCCACCCTAGCTAAAAAAGAAACCTGATGAGTTATGGGAAATTATATTGGGCTTGCGAAAATCAGCTTAAACACCATGACTTATAACAAGAATTATAAAAGAAAATCTTATACATAAGCCTAAAAACACTTTAAAATAACAAAAATATCTAGAAAGAATATATAAAGAATCCTAAAATTTTAAAAAAGCAAAAGCAAAGAACCTGAAAATTTATGGGCAACAAAAGTGTTGAAATAAGAAAACACATATTGTAATTATCATTATATGATCTTACATAAACAAATGCACATCTAAGACCATATAATCGCTAATATTATCTTAACATCCTAGTTCACAAACGTTAGAGATTTGCAAATTATTAAAATTAGAAAAGCATAATTAAAGGAACACAAACTATAATCAATTTATGAAATATGTAAATAGAATACACATCATGCATAATATATGTACCATACAATGATTAATACGGGACTCCAAAGATGTGTTTAAGAGCTATGTTTATTAATCCTTTTCGAAGAAGTGAATCTTTGTTCTGATAAACAAATAGATCAAACTAAAAAAAAGAAAAAGACTCAACCCACCATTAGCTGTAAAAGCTACAAAAAATACATTTGCCTAATAGTCTTAAAATTTAGGTACTGATGATTATTTAGGTTGGACTTGTTACTTTTATAAATCATACAACTCAGTTAAAAATATTGTCTCTATTACTATTTTAATGATGTGGTTGATGAATCACGTGAAACTGAGATTTAAGGGGACAATGTGGCTTTTCTTACTAGTTTGATTTTTTAGTAGCAAACAAGTGACTGTATTTTAAGAATATAACTACATATGTGTTTGTCAAAGAAGGATCAAAAATATTTTGACAAGAAAAAGAGCCACATAGCCCTTACAAATCTTAACATTCACCTTCTATGTTAGCTACATCAATTATAAAATGTTCATAGAGATAATATTTTGAATTAAACTTTTCGTTTTCTTAGATGCTTGAAAACTTTTTCAAAAGAATTAAAAGGTTGGACACTCAAGTGAAAAATCTAAAGAAATTAGCAATTCTTGATCCGTTATTTGTAGAAAAAAGGTGAGAAAAAATTATATGAAAGTTTTTAAGAAATTTTTATTCCATACTAGTTATTTTTGTTCCTTTTTCTTCTTTATTAGTTACTTTTTTCTTCCTTTCTATAATTTATAATTAAGATTAACATTGCACTATCAGAGTCTTCTTTCCTTTTAAGTGATAAATATTTTTGTTTTGCTTATTTATAGATAACGTATTAAAAAGATCAAGTTGCAAGTAGCTATAATTTTTTTATTTAAGTTAATTATGATCTAAAATATTTTCTTGAAGTATTAGTGAAAATAAGGCAAAAAAAATAAACCTCACGATGTTTTTTTTAAGGTTAACCTCACTTATGATTTTACTTATTTCTAAAAACGCCCTTGTAGTTTAAATAGTATAATTATTTCAAATAATTTATGAAAATATCAATTATATCACAACTTTCGTTTTGTAATACTAAATATTATAATTTATAAAAATGTGTACCTGTGTGTTTAGTTTGTTACCCATATAAATATGTTTTAGAAATAACTCAATGCACCTTCGCTAGAATTTTAAAAATATATGGCAAGTAAATTATTTTTTTGTGATTTTTAAAGGTCAAAATGAACAAAATTAAAAAGTCTAAATGTTGCCAAATTTTGTAAGATGCCTGAAAATGTTGAAACCCATTGGTCAAGTCCATTCGAGTATTGTTAAGTTATATCACTAATAATGTTATAATAGGGTAGGTAAGTATGCATCTTTTAAAAGGTTATGATGTATACTACTAAAAAATTAAAGTTGAAATATATTTAATAAATTATTAATCGGTTAGGATATTTGAAACAATTTAATTTGTTTAAAATCACGTAAAGTATTTTGTGATATTAAACTACAAAAAAAATCAAGTTTTTGACAAGTTATTTTAATAGAATTAGTTATTAAA
>JAOQMR010000005.1:29740858-29753814 GCA_027563865.1 Erythroxylum pelleterianum
TACACTTCATGTATTCTTGTATGACTCAACAGTCTAATACTCTAATCCTCAGTAAGTTTTGGAAACAGGCTATTACATAATTTATGTATGCGAATATGATGCATACAAATGAAATACACTTCATGTATTCTTGTATGACTCAACAGTCTAATACTCTAATCCTCAGTAAGTTTTGGAAACAGGCTATTACACTACTGAATTTCCTACTTTTATCATTTTTCGCATATTTTCTTTAATTTGTTTTCATTAGGTTAGTTTTATTTTATTTTCTTATTCCAAAATCCAAACCCCCTTTTTCCTAAACAACCATTAATTTCATTTCAACAACTTTTCACACACTCTCTGTAGGATTGACCTAGAGTCAACACTGCTATAGTAGTAGTATAGTTATTTTATTTTGTCTTGCTTTCAATTTTGACGCCATAGCTAAGGAGTGAGATGTTTTAGTTTTTATTTATGACTTTAATTGGTGTTTTGTATATATTAGTTTGTAATTGATTTCTTTTCAGTTATTTCGTGATCTTTTCATTTTTTTGTTTCGTGTTTATGAAAAAAATCGATATGGATGGAAATAATTTCTTTTATAACTCATATTCTCAATCCTATAACAATGTTTGAACTGATCAACCTAACTTTTGTTATGAATGGGATAATCATTATAACTACTTCCATGATAGTTTGCAGGACACACAGTAATTCCCATGTGGACTAGAAGCTTCTTGACAAAACTCAGTCACATCTTTCGAAGAATTGATGAATGATGTGATTGCTAACAATCTCCAATTTCAACAGAGCCTACAATTGTAGTTGCATTAATTCCAATAGGAAATGAGGCATATAATGTCTAGAAACTAGAATATGGCAAGCCAAATGAGAGAGATGTTAGTGAGGATCGACTACCTAGAATCACAAATGGAAGAGGAGCAACTATATCAACCTGAAGTATACCCAATGGACGTTAGTGCGGAAACCTTACAGAGTGATAAGGAGCTTGAGAATTTTGAAAGCAATACTCAAGGAATTATTTGTGTCAAAGAAGTTGAGGGGGAGCTCAAGGAAGAAACGGCTATATCTTTTAGCTCAGAGGTAATACTAGGTTCCATTTTGTTGTTAAGAATGACTCTTGACTTTTATCTAGTAAGTTAGAGGAATTAAACGAGAAAGAAAAAGGTGAAGAGACATTCCAGATCTTTCAAGAAAGCATGGACTCAATAGAGATCGAAAGTCTAAAGATAGGGAGGACACTAAATGGGAATGATGATCAACTAAGGCCCTATCCGAAACAACCTTGCGTGGAAGTGGCGCTAACTGTATACCTGAATATCATAATTTTGTCATGTAAGAAGAAAAAGGAGTCGAGCCAGCGACCCTAAAGGCGCTTCTTAGGAGGCAACCTAAGGGAAGTAATTTTTTTTGTTTACATTTTTACATTTCTTGTTATATGCATGTGAGTTATTTGTTGGTTTCTTTCTTGCTTTTTTTAAGTTTTCAATAAAAATGAGAGAAAGAATAAAACAAACAAAACAAATATTTTCTCGTTTTCTATTGCTTCTAGGACTATATAGTCATGATTAAAAAATGAATTGACTAGGGTATTTCATAAACTTTAGCATATACTTTTGCTCTTATGATTGGTCAATGTGCATTATCTTTAGAAGAGTAGTGACTAGTGGTAGACAAAGCCGGTGAGATTTTGAGCCGTATTAGACTAACACATTCATATCAGTCTCATTGTCTTTTGATATTGTATGACCTTCATGACATGTACATCCTAATTTTGCCTTGAATTTTTATTTGAGGCCACATTTTTATCACATGCATTAATATGAAAATGATTAGGCATTCTTTGTTTTTACGAACTACATTAGCCAAATAACCTACCCTATTGGCATGGATTTTCCCTTGTTGACCCCTTAGAGCTTTATACCTTTCTTTTTGTATAAACTACATTTTATGCTTTAAAACTTAACCAAACATCTTACCTAAGTCATAAAGCTAGTGGAACACTTTTTATTGATGAGTTTGTGGATGTACAAAAGTGTATGTGTGGGGGGTGTACATATTTGTGGGTTGGTTAATGTTTTGACGTTTTGATATGTCTTATCATTGAAATTCCCATGTTAATGTAGTTTCTTTTAATGTTGAAAAAAAGAATGGAAAAGAAAGAAAGACAAGATAAAAGAACAAGAAAAGAAAATGAAAAATAAAGAAAGAAAAAGAATGATTTTTTTGTTTAAATACATTTATCAAGGAGGAAGTGCAAAGTTATTCATAACTAATGCATCTTCCTAGAGTTTTAATGAATGTGTTATTTGAGTATGTTGAATATGAGGTAGATGTTGGCTTGGAAGGTTCACTTTTGTGGTTTCAATGTATTATTGGCATAAATTGTATCAGTGATTCCTTTGGATTGGTATATACTTCATGTGGTTTGTGAGTGAGAGTTGATATAAGTTGTGAAATATAAGTGTTGCATTCGTCATAGCTGACGGTACCTAGTTAGGTATGAGTGTGAACTTGTGCACTTGATGTCATATTGAGTGTTGCATTTGTTTCACTAGCTTTAATGACTTTTATGCTAGTTGACCCAAATACATCTCACCTCACCCTTGCCCACATTACAACCCTAAAAAGTCCTTTGATTCATGATTTTTCATGTGAACATTAGTGGTAAAGAAATGAAATGATATGCAAATTTATGGATTGTCATGATTATGAATAGTGTTGACTGTACCCGTAGATAAATTTTAGTTAAACATATTTTTCGAGTCTACCATTAGATTGCTCAGCTTTTGAAGATGATGAATGTTGATTGAACATGAGTAAATGCTTGGAATGTTAAATTCATGCTATGATTTTTGAAAGTCATTCATCTTTGTTTATGATTATGTAATCTTGGAACATATGGGAAATGAGTCAATGTTTTTGGGTCTTTAAGCTTAATTTTAATGTTTTGCTCGAGGGCAGCCAAAAGCTAAGTATGGGAAAAATTGATAGGTGCTTAATTGACTATGAAATTATTCCATAACACTTAGTAATTATTGACATGAAATTTCTTAATATACTCATTTTGACTCATATGTGATTTTAAGCACAATTCGAAAGCAAAGAAGTTAAAGTGAGCCTAAAGCACGATATTTGGGTCATTTTTTGAAGATTATTTTTCACTTGTCTTCATGAAGCAAGAAAAGAAATTAAAAGAAAAGAAAAAATGTAAATAACGTGAGTTGCATGGATTATGCATGTAATTACGTTAATTAGCACTGGGAATTAAATGAGACAAAACGACAATGCTGGAAGCAAAGGAAGACAGCTGGAAGGAAGCAGTCCATGACCAAAATGACGGTCCATGCAGTAGCATAAGGAGGAAGCCAGGAACAAAATGGCGTAATATGTAACAGATAAAAGAGACCAAAACGACAACGAGGTTGGAGAGAAAATGCAGTTTGCGTTTCATGCAAACGTCCTGCAGAAACGCAGACACAGACAACTGCGTTAAATGTAGAAAAGGACTGCATTCAAGGCCAAAACAGCATGAGAGTTTTAAAACAGTAAGTTGGACCAAAAACATAATTCATCAAATCAATGAATAGTAGAGGCACTGCTAGGGTGGTCTTCTGCTGGGTTATTCAACGTGGGACTGAAGCATTTTCTTGGGAGAGACTCATGAAGGGCTAGACGTCCTGACGTTGGTTCAGAGGTGACATCGACACTGACGACTCGGGTTAAGTGTATTTTCCTATTTTGTTATTTCTTTCTCTCATTAGAAATTAATTGTGTTATCCTAATTTAATTGATTGGTTTTGTGTATGGATAATTGAATTTTCATTATTGTTCAGTTATTTGTGTATGAACTCCTTGGGTATTGTGAAAGGATGATTTTAATGCTTTCATTGAATCGTTTAATTGCAAACTCATTGCAAAAATTTTGATATAATCTGTAATTGTTATGTTGAAATTCATGTGTAGAGACAATTGATTTGTAATTGTTAGGGATAACATGACCTGGGTTAAATGACACATCGTATGTGATTGTTACCTTGATTAATCGATTTTTCTAATTCATAATGCTACTTCCTAATTAAATCTGGAGACCGTATCCTAGGTATTTCGTGGTTAGGTTTAATTAATGATTGTATCTTGATTAAATAAAACCTAAAGGAAAACTCGAGTTAATTATTAACCTACGATTAATAGTTGCTAGGAGAGGTTAGAAAATAACAAATCCATAAGATATGTTTAATTAGGGTGTAGGCCGAGATTGAACCAAAGAACTGGGTCCCTACCAAATTCTCCACTTTTATCATTTCGCATGTTTTCTTTAATTTGTTTTCATTAGGTTAGTTTTATTTTATTTTCTTATTCCTTTTTATTTTATTTTCTTATTCCAAAATCCAAACCCCCTTTTTCCTAAATACCGATTAATTTCATTTCAACAACTTTTCACACACTTTTTATGGAATCGATCTAGACTCACCACTGCTATAGTAATAGTCTAGTTATTTTATTTTAACTAGAGTCACGACTCGCTGTCAGTCACCCATGTGGGAAGAATAGTCACTATTTTTAGGAGTGTCAAACTAAGAGTTATAATAAGGATATGAACTTTATTAAGCATAAGGAAGTGGAAGGTAGTACTCCTTTATTTTGTCAAAAAGAAGGCCCCATAGAAAAAGACATCATGTGATATCTCGATAACAGTGCAAGCAACACATGACATGAGACAAAAGCAAATTTGTGGATTTGGAAACAAAAGTGAACATGAATGTTCGTTTTGGAGATGATACAAAGGTAGAGATTAAGGGCAATGGTTCAGTGATTTTGGTAACAAAAGATAGAGACCATAAACTTCTCCACAATATATTTTACATTTTAAAAGTAAAGAGCAATATTTCGAGCATCGGACAACTTTTAGAGAGTGGGCATAAAGTGAAATGGAGAACAATTATTTATGACTTAAAAAACCAAGATGATAGAATTATTGCTAAAGTTTCCATATAAAGAACCTAACGTTCATGTTAAATGTTAAAATGGAATAAGCGAAATGTTTAGAAGCTTGTGTCAAAGATCCTTCATAGATTTGACATATGAGATTTGGACACCTCAACTTTTAAGGGCTTAAAATGCTAGGAGCAAAACAAATGGTGAAAGTGGAGAGTTCACTTTTACTAAATTAAAGTTATTTTGTGAGGAAAACGGTATTTGGTGTCCTATGACGGTCTCAAAAGCACCATAACAAAATGAAGTGTAGAGAGAAAGAATAGGAAAATTCTTAACATGACGAGGACGATGCTAAAGATTAAGAATATTCCTAAGAGGTTTTGGGTTGAGGAGGTGGCATGTACAGTTTATCTTTTGAACCGTTCACCTATAAGGACTTTGGAGACAATAACACATCAAGAAGCATGAAGTGGATGGAAGCCAAGTGTGACGTACTTAAGAGTTTGTAGATATATTAGTTATGTTCATGTATCCGAACAAGAAAGGACAAAACTTGATGATAGGAGCAAGAAGATAGTGTTTATTGGCTATGTTCGAGAACTCTAAAGGTTACATATGTTTTGACCCCTATTTATAAGAAAGTTATGATTAGTAGATATGTGGAGTTTGAGGAAGATGTTTCATAGGATTGGGTTATTCACAAAGAGACATATAGTTTTCTTTCATATTTGGGAGAAGAAGAGAAAGAGGACCAAGAAACTGAAGGTGAGAGTTCAACTGCTTCCGTCCTTAACAAGTTCAAGAGAACAACATTAAAGATTTGGAAACATATCAGATCTCTATGATGCTACCAAAAGAATAAACGGTGAGAATCTTTTTTGTCTACTTTCACATGATGAATCTTTAAGTTTTAAAGAGACTGTTAAAGATAAGAAATGGGTGCAAGCTATGAAGGAAGAAATTCATTATATTGAGAAAAAAATGATACTTAGGAGTTTACCACACTACCAAATAATCATCAAACAATTGGGGTTGAGTGGATTTATAAGCAAAAAAATGTAATTGTTTGTGTTTGGTGTTTAAGTAGATTTACAACTTAAAGAAAAAAGAAATTGTTTGTGTGCATTTATATGGATGACCTCATCTTACACGAAATAATTCACCAGTATGATGATGTTAAGAAGGCGATGGCATGAGAATTTGCGTTAAGTAATATGGGACTTATGTGATATTATTTTGGGATAGAAGTAAAATAATGGAGTGACGGGATATTTATCTCTCAAGAGTTATATGCAAGAGAGATTATAAAAAAGTTAAAGATGATATATTGCAATCTCATGAATACTCCGATAGAGTGCGAAGTAAAACTCTCTAAGTAGGATGGGCTAAGGAAAGTTTATCCAACCACATTTTGAAGCCTTATGGGAAGCCTAAGGTATTTGACATGAACTAGACCTGATATAGTATTTGCTTTGGGATTAGTGAGTCAGTTTATAAAGAATCCAAGTGAAGAACAAATGCAAGCCACAAAAAAAATCGCTATTTGAGAGGTACTCTTAATTATGACATTTTTTATACTTCTTTAAATGAGGCTCATTTAAAAGGATATGTGATAGTGATTATATCAGTGATATTGATGACCAGAAGAGTACTAGAAGGTTTATATTTTTCTTTGGAGAAAATGCAATTTCATAGTGTTCGAAAAAACAATCAGTTGTAACATTTTCAATCTGTGAATCGGAGTATGTTACCATAACTACCGGAGCATATCATGCTATATGGCTAAAGTGATTGGATGAACTTCATTTTGCTTAAAAAGAAGTGACTAAAATTATGGTGGACAACAAATTGGTCATTGCTCTTGCAAAAAAATCGGTGTTGCATGATCGAAGTAAGCATATAGATGCAAGGTTTCATTTTATTTAGGATTGCATTACCAATAAGGAGGTTAGTGTAGAATACATCAAAACACTTGATCAAATATTTGATATTTTTATAAAAACCCCTCAAGAAAGATAGATTTTAGCAGCTTAAAGGGATGGCTGGGGTTGTGAAGAAGTCAAGTTTAGGGGGTTGTCTAGAGTTTTGCAATTAAGTAAATGTGACCTTTTGTCTTCAATAGTGGTGAATGTAATTTAATGGAGATTAAATTGGTTTATATTATTAATAAAATTAAAAATGTTTTCTAAATGTTTGAAAATTTATTTTCAAAAGATATTTTTTATTAGGATTGTTTTAGAATTTAATTTGTTTTTCAAAAGTTGAATTATTAAATTAAATTAGTTATCAAATCAATAATCAGAATCAAGCAAAGGCTTTAAATGATTTCTTTCATAATTAGATTGTGTTAGAAATTATAAATATAATGAGTTTTTTTTACAAGACCAAAATTGTTTTGAAATTTTAAATCCCTCAATTAAATATTAAGTACATGTTAAGAATGTGATAGTTGTCTTCCATTATTTAAGAATAAAATCAGAGTTCTATTTATTGTATGACTTATTGAGCAAACTCAAGGCCACTTTAACCCGAATATGTTTTATCTTAAACTAATGGGTCATAGTAAACTAAATTTGTATAATTTGGATGAGCAAACTCATGATCATATGGATTTAGAGGTAGGGTTAGGAATAATATATGATATATTTTGGCAAAGAGTTGTCACCTAACGAATTTAGGAGTAATATAAGATGTGATTGATAAAGTTGTTATTTACCTAATTTAATTTAATTGGTTTGATGACCAAACTTAAGTCAATTATTGTTGAATGGGATCCTAGCCCACAAGGAAATTATTTGATAATTTATTGATTTAATAGTGAGGGTTATTATTTTGAATAAAATCGTGGAGTAATCAAATATTTATTAAAGTCCTAATTTTATTTCATTTTTTGGTATAAACTAATACTTGGTCTATTATGTCTTTCAGTCATTAAATTAGAAGATAAGTGTCAATTTGACTTTGAGGAGCATCATGGATGCTAACAAGTTGACTATATCTAACTTCTCATATTGGTTTCAAAACTTGAGAATTGTTTTCAAGTAGGAAAACAAGTTGTATGTTCTTGATACTCTTGTTTGAACAGAGCCTAGTTCAGATGTGCCGTATGACACTTGAGAGAGATATCAACATTAGATTGATGACGTTGAGCAAGCTACATATGTGATGTTGGCTAGCATGTCTCCAAAGTTTCAGAGGTAGCATGAGAACATGGACACTTCTGCTTATTTTGCATCTCAAGGAGTTGTTTGGTGCATAAAGCAGGGTGGAGAGATACCGATTCTCTAAGGCATTATTTCAATGGAAGATAGAAGAAAGATCTTCAATAAATCTACACATATTGAAGTTGATTGGATATATTAAAAAAATTTTGGCCAGTTGGGTTTTGTCATAGACCATGAGTTAAGCATTATCTAGTGCTATAATCTCTCAGTTTGAGCATTTCACAGCTCGTTATGAACGTCCACATGAATCAAAAGGATATATCATTACCCTAATTGCTAAATATGCTCAAGACTGCAGAGAGTTGCCTTAAGAAGGAACCTAGTTCTGTTCTTGTTATGGATTCTTTCAAGAGCAAGAAAAGGGAAAATAAAAAGAATAATAACAAGAAACAAAATGCTTCTTCTAAAGTAGTAAAACCAATAGGTAATGTCAAGAAATAGCATAATGATAAGGGCACATGCTTTCATTGTGGAGTTAATAGATACTGGAAGAGGAACAACCCAGCTTTTCTTGCTACCCTAAAAGATAAGAAGCTTATGGAAGCTATCTCTTTAGGTATGTTTATAATTGAGATCAACCTTTCTACTTCTGCTCCATATTCTTGGGCATTAGACATTGGATGTGGTTCTCATATACTTAATAATGTGTAGATGTTATCATGGAGTAGATCATTGAGGAAAGCCGAAGTGGACCTATAAGTAAGCAATGGAGAAAGAGTTGATGCATTAGTTGTAGGAACTTATAATAGTATAGCATTGCCTTCTAGCCTAGCACTAGAATTGAATAATTGTTATTATGTTTTGGTTGTTATTAGAAACATCATTTCTATTTCTTATTTAGATTTGAATTGATTTGACTTTATTATTAAGCATAAAAGTTGTTCTTTTTATATAAATGATGTTTATTATAGACCTAGATTACTTACAAATAGTTTGTATGAGTTAGATCTTGAAAGGCCAATTCTTAACATAAAAAGCAAGAAAAGAAAGTTAAGTGACCAAAATCCATCTTATTTATCGCATTTTAGGTTTAGGATCACAAAGTTACATAAAGAAGGATATTTGTATACTTTTAATTATGAATCATATGAAACTTATGAATCTTGTTTGTTAGAAAAGATGACTAAACTACCCTTTAGTGGAAAGGGAGAACATGCCAGTGAGTTATTATAGCTTATATATTTAGGAGATACACTCCCTTTAAGTTTAACAATTACCTCACTAATATTTATAGGTTTAAAGAAATTGTATTATGGAGCCTTAACACTCTTATTCAAGGTTTTCAAGCTTCAAACTTATGCAAAAGCCAAAGGTTTAGAGAGGAAATTAAGAAACCCAACTATCAAGATTTGGTGGCATATACCTAGTTAAAAATAAAACTTTTATTAAACTAAACCTTATACAAAACTAGCTCAACTACAATCTAAGAAATAGGCCCTGACTACCTACATGGAGGCACTAGAAGTTCACTTATCCTAGATAAGACAAAAATTAAGAAACAATTGGTTAAAAGATGTGATAGAAACACTCAATTCTTTTAAAGAGAAATTCTTACAAGGAGAAGCAAGAATAAAATAGTCTCTTAATATGATCAAGAGGGAAATCAATCATTTACACAAAAGGAACTTAAAGAATTGACTTATGATTTCTTTAAGGAGCCTATTGGTGCTAATGAACACTAGGTGGGAAACATGTAACAAGTCAAAAACTTCATCTCTTTAACCATTTTTAATGAAATAGTTGAAGCTAAGACAAGGCCTTTGTCTAACTTAGAGTTTAAGGAAACCTTCTTTAGCTTGGGACCTAGCAAGGTTCTTAGTTCTAACAGGTTCATTTCTTTCGACCTAGCAAGATTCTTAGTTCTAACAGGTTCATTTCTTTCTTCTTCTATAATTCTTAGTTCTAATAGGTTCATTTCTTTCTTCTTCCATAAAACCTAGAATCACATAAGTACTTATATCACCAAAGTTGCTCAGGAGTTCTTCTAATCTTTGCTCCTTAATTGATTATAGGTCCATTTCTTAATGTAAACGTGATTTACAAAACTATTGGAAAGTTAATTGTCTCTAGGTCAAAACTAGTTCTAAAGGAGATTATTAATACAAGTCAGGGAGCCTTCATTTATGGAAGGTCAATAGGATACGATATCTTCAAGAATTATAATCGGAGGAAGGAGATTTGAAATTGTGCCTTAAAAGTGGATTTCAATCAGGATTTTGATTTTGTAAGCTATGGATTTCTATTTTGCATCATGGAGGCATAGGGTTTCCCTAGGAAATTCTTAAGTTGGACAAGGCTATGCGTATCCACAACACCTTACAAGGTAATCATAAATATGGACAACCTACTCAAGCTTTCAAAGTGCAAAAGGCCCAAAACAAGGTGAACCCCTCTCACCTTCTCTGTTTTCTCTTTGTATAAATACTTTCACCTAACTCATTGCTAACAACATTGATAAGGAAAAACAACTCAAGTATCATTATAAATGTGAAAAATTGTGGATCTTTAACTTAGCATTTCTTAATAATTAACCCCTACTTGATGTTGCCAAATGAAATTACTAAGGTCCTCTATTATTCTGTACAAGAAGTCAAGCTCTTGTTTGGCTTAACTATAAACACCAACAAAAGTAGCTTATTATATCCTCTAAAGGCTCACTGTTGGATAACAATATAAGCTGCTTCACAGGCTTTAAACAAGAACTCCCATTTAAGCATTTAGGAGCCCTAATAACTACTAAAAGATTGTCTCTTATGGATTATAAGCAACTTATTGATACATTCACAAAAAAATAAGCTATTGATAGAACAAAGTAATTTTATATGCTAGTAGATTGCATTCACATCTATTGGAGCTCCCACCTTGCTTTACCTTAATAAATCATAAAGACCATTATTAAAATGACAAGAAACTTCTTATTGTCTAGCCAAGAAAACAAGTCTTACGGAATTAAAGTGAAGTAGACAAACTTATATATACCAAAGAGACAAAGGGAATTAAACATCATTCCAACTCAAGCTATTTACAAAATACTACTAGTGTAGAGAATTTGAAAGCTACTAACTAATAAAGGGTCTTTATGGATATATGAATATTTCCTCGGGCTCAATTTTCTAATATGCAAAACCAAAAATAGATACACCCTAAACTTTGAAATAGGTTTTCATGGAGTTCAAAATTATAATTGACAATGGCAATAGCGCCTCATTCTAATATGATTACTAGAATGAATTAGGTCCACTTCACTAGATTCAAGATCTAAAGCATCTTCGAGCTAGTAACCTAATGAAACTAAGATAGTAGCTATAACTGATGATGAGAATCGGAGATAGTCTATAAACTAGACACCAAAAAGTTTTTCATAAATAAATCATGTTTGGAAATGTTGTCACCACATCAATGTGATGTTCCCTGGTTCAATGTTCAATCTTGCTTGACAAGAATCAAATATTTCTTAAAACTTCCTTCATACCTTGGTTAGCAATAAGAGGAAGATTGAGAAGTGAGGATAATCTCAAATTCAGCATTTCAGACCCTCAACGTCCTATATGCAACATGAAAAATAAAAGATTAAACCGATTATTCTTCAAGCGCAAATTCTGCTAAACGATTTGTAGCAAGTTATTTGGCCTTCAAAATATTCAATGAGACAAAGGCAATTGGAAAGAAAAAATTGATTGGATGATAAGGAAATATAAATTATGTAAATGTAATATTGTAATTTTTAAAATGGCTTCTGGAGGAATTGTTTATGTAATTTAGACTGAAAGAAATAACAAAGCATTAAAGAGTAGTATGTTGAAAGTGATCGACTTCTTTTACAAAACCCTTGGGTGATTGCTAGGAAAATAAAAATAAAAAATGCAAATTAATATCTCTATCAGCTACAGAACTTGTCAAACTATGATAATTGGTCAGAACTTTCAAGTCCGGGTTAATGTATGAAACATGTATTAGATAATTTCATTATATGGCCCATATATTTTGGTTTAATCATTTAAGTATATTCAATCCCGATAGTAATTTGAATAAGAGATATTAGGTTTGTTGGAACCCGTTTCCGGATATCCAACCTCTTAAAGGAATCGGGGCCCAACAAGGTTTAATTAAAAATAAATGATATGATGTATTTACGTTGATGGAACGTAAAAATAAGGATAATAAAAAGAGATGTTTGAATTTTAAATGATAACTACTTCCTCTCTCTCTCTACCTATTAGGTCTTTCATGTATCTCTCTCCATCAGATAATATACAGAAAATAACGAAACAAAACCCAAGAGAGAGAAAACAAAATCTAAGAATATTTTGTTGAAGATTATTGGAGATTATCTGTTTAGAAAGTATCGAAAATACGATGGATCAAGGTACGCTTATATTATTGTGAAAATTTATTAGATTCTAAGACCCTGCAATTTATCATGTAAGAAAGATTAATATGTGGAATCAGAGCCATGGATTTGAGAATAAATAATTTTCCATTTAAGATATTAAATCAAGAATTATTATGATATAATTATATACATGATATACATGATAAAGAAAATATTTTATAGTGATTTCCTTACCAATTATGGCAATGTTTTGGTTTTAAAAGGAAACATCCATGTCTTCTCTTTTTCTTCTATACGGAACATGATAATTGTTTTGTTTCCACCAAACCCACGTTATCAAGATGATGAAGGAAAGGAAAGACAATATTAAGTGCTTCCCTACCAAGTTAACACGTGAATGAAATTAACAATGCCATTAATTGCATTCATTAAATATGTTTTGTTTTATCTTATGTTTC
>JAOQMR010000005.1:29784001-29794154 GCA_027563865.1 Erythroxylum pelleterianum
TGAAATTAATTATGAAATAAAAGTGGCCCAATTTGGTAATGGATTTCTGCATATGCTTATATTGTTTCAAAAAAAATAAAAATTTTATACCGACTTGCGAATGTTTGAGTGCCCTAGCATGCCACCTTCGCGGGCACGAACTTGAATATCACCATCGATGTCGGGTTCGGGTCTTGCGAGAGTGGGGTGCTACAAAAGTCATCTCAATCGGAGTTTTACATCTCAAGGAAAACCTAATGAGCTAAAACGTGATCATACTCCAAGCATGCTCTCCCAATCGACCTCTCACTTATTCTAATGCAACTATCTCAAAAACACTCTAAAAGACACAAATTCTCATGGAGAGATAGTACAAGGAGTTAGGAATCACTTCAATTGGGGGTCGGATGGGGAAGTTATACCCGAAAGAATCGAACATGCTTATACCATCAATCAATTTGTACCTATCTTGGCACAAATGCCATAACGCTTGCTACAGATTTCAGACAGACTTCATTTTTCTCTTGATTGAAAGAGGACTTCAAGATCTACAACTTTCATGAAGACCTCAAAGACCAATTCCATCGTCTGAAAGGTAGAAAATGGATTAGAATATGTATGACGTCATTATGAGACGATGGTGACATCATCAAACGATATAGGGTTGGAAAAATTACCATAACTTTACCTACAAACATCGGATTAAGTTTTTTTTATATGGTTGGAAAGGGGACTTCAAGATCTACAACTTTCATGAAGGCCTCAAAGACTAATTCCATCTTTTGAAGGGTGAAAAATGGATCAGACGATGCAAGACGTCATTATGAGACGATTATGACATCATCAGACGATACAGGGTTGGGAAAATTGCCATAACTTTCCCTACAGACATCGGATTAAGGTGTTCTTTATATGGTTGGAAAGAGAACTTCAAGATCTACAACTTTTATGAAGACCTCAAAGACCAATTCCATCATTTGAAGGGTGAAAAATGGATCAGAAGGTCATGATAAATAGTAACTGAGACGATGAACAGTAATTGAGACGGAAGCAATGAACAGTAACTTAGACGGAAGCAATGAACAGTAGCTGAGACGGAAGCAATGAACAGTGACTTAGACGAAAGCAATGAACAGTAACTGAGACGGAAGCAATGAACAGTAACTTAAACAAAAGCAATGAACAGTGACTTAGACGAAAGCAATGAACAGTGACTGAAACGGAAGCAATGACCAGTAACTTAGACAAAAGAAATGAACAGTAACTGAGACGGAAGCAATGAACAGTGACTTAAACAAAAGCAATGAGCGCAATGAACAGTGACTTAGACGAAAGCAATGAACAGTAACTGAGACGGAACAATAAAAAGGGCATAACTTTCAGCTCAGATGTCCAAAATTTTCATGCTATATACCGTTGGAAAGATAAAAGAAAGATCTACAACTTTCTAGAAGATATAATTTTTCCAAAATCAGCCCAAATCAACCTAGAAATCTCCCTGAAGTCAGTACACGAATTTTCCCGTTATGAAACCTTATGAAACATGGGAGAAAACTAAATTATATACCAGTAACATCAAAAGATCATAGTTTTTATAAAGCTTTAGTGGGCATTTCAAGCCCCAAAACATCAATGTTTCAAAAAATCTCAAATACAAAAGATACTTGAACAATGAACAACTCAAAATGCAACTAAAGCCTTGGCTTCAAGAGTAGTTTAAAATACAATAACATTTCAAAAGTGGAGTGATGCCCTTGGCCCTTGACTACTCAATCTCTTGCTCTTCACTTGTTTGTGGGGAGGAAAGTGGGGGTGACCTTGAAGCCCGTGGGTAACAATTTTACAATCGGTAACAAGCAAAATCATGCAAAAACCATTTTCATTGTAAAACTCACATGAATGCACAACATGAGTACATCACTATTTTCAACATATCACGAACATAATGGCACATCAAAATTAGTTCCGGTGGATCCAAAACAGAACGTACTACGCATTTCCACATAATGGTCTTGCGCAGCCGTGAACTTATGAGAGTCCATGAAGGAGCTCCATGCCACTAGCGGGCAGGCGGGATAAGTCTTTTGTCAAAGTATACTTGACTTAACTTAGGGAATCACCACAAACCCACATAACATGTATTTCTTGACTTGTCAAACATATTGCCCATAAGGGCATATTTCAGAAACTTGTTTTCTTAAGCTTGATACACTTTTTTTTTAAATCACTTTTATGTTACATAATATGCAGCATATTTTCAAAGCACTCAAAGAACAATAAATGCACATTTAGAAGTAGTTGAAACTCATTTATTTTCACTTCTTGAAAGAGACATGAATGGCCTATTACTAAATCATAAAAATGTAACCCACCTTGAAGTCTTTGACTATGGCTTGTTCAAATATGCCTCTCCTCTTGCTCTTCTAGTCCTTCTTGATTTTCTTGAACAATGACAAAACTCCAAATCAAAAGAATTCAAATTGGAAAACCTAAAGAACCACATGCATGAAATTGATCCTAGAATACTTATACCCATCTATTTCCTAAGCTTTTTGAACCAAAAACCTTTCAAAACTCCAAAAGATTAAAACCCACTTACCTTAAATCTTCACCAAACAATGATTTTCTTGGCTCCAATGGAAGCTCTAATCTTCCTCTTTCTTTTTCCTTCTTGAATCAACTTCAAAAGCTCTCTTGAACCCCAAGAAATGAAAAACCCTAGCTTTTTCTCCTTTTGCCCCCCTCTCTTCTCCTTATACGACACTCTCTCTCTTCTCTCCTTAAATTTTCATTTTTCTCTCTCTTCCAAAAGTAAAACATCTCATTTTCTTCTCTTTTACACCTTTAATGATTGCAAAAGGTCCAACTTACCCTTACTTATTAGCCTTGCAACTTAAATACTTAAGTGATCTTCCTATAATGCCCCTTATGTAACTTATTACTTTAACTTTAATTCACTACACCCATGTCACATAATCTCAATAATAATAACATGCTCATTAATTCCAACATATATAAATCTTGCAAGACCCCAAAATTTTGTCTCATCATGCTTATAATAAAAAAAATTCAGGGGCCAACACTTGCGTTGTGATTGAAGTAGCTGCTGGTTGTTTTTGCGGAGTGGAGATAAGCTGCGTTTATGGAGAGTTGGTGATGAAGCGAGAGTTAGAGTTGAAAAGTCAAGGCTTACGTTGATGGATTGGAGCTTGAGTCGTCCTTTAGTGAAGTCTGGAACGTCTTTCAATGGATACCGTATGCTTAAGTGAAGCCTGTGTCTTCTTGCGTGCCGCCAGCAATATTCCTTTGTCTTCTCTCCATTCAATGTCCACGCCACCAGTTATCTTCATTTAGATGTTTCTATGTATTCAAAATCCTTTTCTGCACGCCTCACTTCACGCATAATCTCCTTCTTTTTTTTAACTTTCTCTGCCGCCATCACTGCTTCACGTTACCAGCTGCTTCAACTCTTCTATCCTATACCTTGATATGACAAATACAAAATTATGGTTTGGTCCACCTTTCACGTAAACCCAGCCATGCTTCTTGTTTTCGTCTCTTGTGTATGGATTGGAGGCTAACTGTGGAATGAATTTTTCAAGGTCAATTTTGACAGTGCATAAAATTAAATGGTGACGACTTAGGAGCTCAAATTTTATCAGTATCTTCGCCTTTGAGCTAGCTTCAATATGAGACTTGAATCACGAAATTTTGCCAACTGAGTCAAAAGTTATGATCGAAACATCGTCGACAGGTCATTCTGGCGCTCCAAAATCTGACGCAAATTTTTTTAATTTATTTCTCCTGAATTCCAGCTCAGAAAAATCTGCAATTGGTCCCAAAAATCCGATGAGTCAAGAATTTAAGTATGAAATTTCAGAATTTTTTGCTAAACCAATCTCGAGATAAAAATCCCACAATTACTAGAGGTCAAGTCTGTCAGAAACCCAAAAACAGTGCAATTCAAGTCTATTTATTTCATTTATGCATTTTATGTTAACGGACTTCGAATAATGCTAAAACATGATAAACTAACCATAAATGAACATAAAATGAATGTAAATGATTCTGAATTAAGTCCTAAACATGTATGAAAATATGAATGTATCAATAGGTATCCAAGTATTCAGGTATAAGAATAGGGGGATATCAAGGTTTAAACGAAAATAGACTTAAGAGAGATACCCAAGTATTCAATGATGATTCGTAGAGGAGTGCCTAAGGTTTAGACTATATTCAATTATGAACCAATAGTAGTATATAATGTTTAGATTAAAAATTAGGATTAAAAACCTAGATGGATATCCAGGTATTTGGTTACGAGCCTAGAGTAGTATTTAGGGTTTAGACTAAAAATTGGTATCAGAGACCTAGATGGGTATCTAAGTACTTAGTTACGAGCCTAGAGAGGTATTTATGAAACCTAGAGAGTTGGATAAGTACTTAATCTACAACCCTAAAGAGATATCTAGGGTTTGAATTAAGATATGAGAAAAGAGACCAAGAGAGTTGTATCTAGCTGCCAACCTTGTGCAATATCTACAGTTTTCACCTACGAAGAAGGTGATTGGCAATAGGCCAAAGCATAAGCTAAAAGAAGGCAAATATGTAAATTTCAAATGATTCATTTAAAATGTCATCACAATCAATAATGAGTAACGACAATGCAAAGATACGACCTCTTTCACAATTTACCCTTTTATCGAACAACCATGAATTTTTAGGCAATTTTGGGAGTTTATGTTACATTTTGCTACTTAAGAAAAAGGATAATAGTTTACATAATATTGCATTTTGATATTTTTCATTGATGATAATAAAAGATATTCCTTTTTACATTTTGCTACTTAAGAAAAAGGATCTTTGGCCTTCTAAAATTGATCAAGTTCTCCCATCCTGTCATCTCGTAGAATTTGTTCTTTTCCAGATGTCATTAATGTAAAGTAAGTTCATCTTTCAACACTCATATACGAATATTAATTTTGATGAAATTAACTTAATAATTTCTTACACATGCAACAATGCTAACCATTTGCTTCATTTGGAACACTTGATAGTCTAAACTCTTAAAATAAGGCATACTTTTGAAATTGAATTTCAAGTTTGATAATTCAAAAATATGCCTGACAATTGAATTCCAAAGAAAGAATTAAGTATGAAAACTGATTCTATTAATGATAAGTGTAACATTGTTTGATTCATTATTTCAATCAATCTTTGTAGAAGCCCTTTGTTTATAAATCAACCTTCAAATTGGACCATGTCAGATGATCACACACTCCCATGAATCAAAAACTATTGAGACCGTATAATTTAATTTTGTAATAGGTCATTTTAGAAATTTCATTTTAGAAAATTTTTCTTCTCACATGAAAGAGCATGTCTTCATTTTATATACAGGATATAACTTCATTTTAAGAGTATAACAAATGCTCTTAAAACCATGAAATTTTAACATGACGCCCAATTTTTGTACAAATTTGGATATTATTTAAAAGAATGTAAATATGAACTGATCTTTCGCTTGCTGTCTACGACCTGTAGAAACCATTTTACCTTACAGCTTACATTCCTTGTGTAGAACTATGTCGCTCTCAATATGCATAAGTATCACAAAGTCCAAACATTTTGGATAGCAAAGACATTGGTTTTGCAATTGAAGCTAGATGATAAATGGAAGGGGATGAGAAAAACAAGAGAATCACTAGGATGAGTATCAACTAGAAATGAAATGGAAATTTCTACTACAAACTAATGTCAGAAACTAATGAGAGTCGTGCAAGACATCAATGGCAAAATTGACAGGAACTAAATTATAAAATACACATCCATATTTTTGCTATACCAAGACAATCTTTATTTTACGTCCTGTAGTTAGAATGCCTTTTTAACTGGCCTTTAAGTAGCAGTGATGGAACTCATCTCATTTAAAATGCGGGCGTATGTACGGTGATCCATAGAGTTTCTAAATCCAGGCATAAAATCTCCAAAAAATCTTAGCACAGCAGCAAGAACTTGGGAATCATTAGAAGCCAAAGCTGCTTCAAGAAACAACGTTGGCTGAATAGTATTGACCTGAAAAATGACAGGAGCCTAGTCAGAGATATAACTAAACAGCCCAACTAATGACATAACCCACTCTGAAGTTTCAGGGTAAAACTTAGCCTACATATTCAATCAGGTTAATCCCACAAAATCTAGTTGAACCAGGACCAGTCAACCCAATCATGTCCAAATGGATTCAGCTTTACCTTCTTTCCATTTTCTTTCTAAACATTTTCATATTTAATTCTTACTTTAAAACCTCAGGTTGACTTTTTTATGACCATTTTGGCCTACCTATCAGTTTGATGATGATACCATGGATCACGATTGAAAACATTGATTATTAACTGCCCATTTCAGTACAACATGGAAGTGTGCATGTTCAAGAGGAATAATAAGATAACAAGTTTCTTCAATTGATAAAATCACGTGGTAAATAAAAGAATATACAGAGAAAATGCAACTTATTCTAAAGCTATATTGTTGATAACATGAAATCAAGTGGTAAATCTTTCCTGCAATTGAAATTATGATTAAAAAAAAATTTACCTTGTGTTTCCTTGCATATCGAAGGGCTTCCAGGTAGTACCCTTCTCTTGCTAGCAGAACCACATAATCATGGTGTAAAGAGAGCTGTCTAAGCATATCCAAACCAAGCTTCCTGATATGGAAATTCTGGCGACCAGACTCCATGAGCTGCATTGCAACTTCTTTTGACGGTTCGAGGACCTGTAATAAGTGGCTCCAATCATGAATAATTAAAAAGTAAGATGCTTAAAGCGCCCCATCATTTGCAAGCAGATTTGTGTAGTGGTATTCCAAACCTTGTTAATGATGGACAACACAAGTTCTGAATATCTCTCGCTGCGAGCTAAAAGTTGTACTGTCAATACAAAAAGGTTTGGATGTACTTTTATCTTTTCCGCATTTGCACTGCAACGTTCAAAAGATTATACACAAATCAGCTAACCAGAGAATGTTGCTAGCTCATTAAACCAAAGGATGACGGACCATACAGGACAGTAATCGCATGATTTCATCTCAGCAAGTGCCTTGCTTCATCAGAAATGTATTGATATATCTCCAGTTCCTAACTTTTAGTAAATAATTTACCATATTCTTGATTTCATATTAACTCATTGATCTAAAGATCACATTTAATTACAATTAACTATACTGTTTAGCACTGCTACAAAACTATAGTGGCTTGCAAATCCTTAGACTAACAACTAAGGGCTATGCATTAAAATCCATTCGATACCAGGTTAAGATGAAGTCTGTTGACCTAATATACAATTAAAAGTTATTTCTAGTTTTGGCAATCAGATTGGAGGACTGAGAAATCACATATTTTGAATTACATACCTGCGGAGGTACTCAACAATGATGGCCACCAAGTAAGAAGGGTCTCCAACCAGCTCCTCCTCAACTGGAGCAAAAACAAAATTATACAAATCATCAGGTGATATCACTGGGGAAGTAAGGTGTGGATCTTGCCGATCACCGTCAGTAGCCTTTAAGGGGTTGCTACTCAAGCCGAGGTGCTGAGATTGAAAAGAAGAGGGCTGCACTTCAGAGGTAGAAATTTTAGTAGCCACAAAATTCTCCTCTACAACTTTCTGTAGAGAAGAATTTATTCTCAGAGATTCAAAGTGGATGCTGTCCTCAGATTCTGAAGTTGAAATATTTGAAGATTGGATGGGCGATTTGCTGTTAATGCCAGCATTAGACTCATGTTTAATAGATTTTCCAAGGGCGTCAACTCTACCAGTTGATTCGTTGACATTGTATCTTGGGCTACCACTGTGCTCCTCACTAGAAGATGAAGTCATTTCTGGTTTTGTTCCCTTGAGGTAAGTGCCTGTTTTAAGTGCATGAGCATACGAACTAACCAGCACTTCTATTACTCTGGCAACCATTGTCACTGGCCTCCGTTCCAAGATAGCAGTTCGTGTCATTCCCAAGCATAATTGTTTAGTCTGAAATAGCAAAAGCATGCAAAAAACACCAGCTACTCATTTGAAAATTGTTATGAGAGGAAAACTATAGCAAATGCTTTCTACAAATGCCAAATATGCTTTCTTTTTTGCTTTTTTTGTTTTTTTCATAGTGAGGGATAAAATCAACAGATTGAATATCTTCGTTGGGTAAACAATTTTATCTTGTTACAACTCCAAAGTAAACAAAATTTAAAAAAATTAAAATACAAATCAGGGAAATTATTCCACCTTACTAGCTTCCAGCTTCCTTCGCTGCAAGAACTCTAGTATTGATGGAACTTCAGAGCTACTTGCAGAAATTGCCTAAATAACAAAGGAAAATACAGTATCAGGATAAAACCGGGGCGAGGAAAAAGATAGTAACCAACAGAACTGTTGATCTTGCCTCTAAGTCTAAATGGATCTTCCACAACAACTTATTAGAAACGTCACAAATAAGATCAGGAACCAAAAATGTCCAATCATCTCCATAAACGATAGTCTCTTTATCAGTTACATTGGCCTCTGAACTTTCACCCTCTTTTCCATTAGATCGAGATGAAGAAGAAATCCTGGGAAGGCCTCTAAACAGTAGGGGAAGCGGAGCAGATATAGGTGCTCGAGAATCTGCAAATATGTCATATAGGATTACAACCTTGGCTTCCACTTGATGAACTAGCAGCACGTTATCAACCACGCTGACAGCAATCTTGCTAGAATATATTGGCAAGGAACCCTGGAAAAGATCACAATAGTATTTCAAACTTGGCAACTAATTTGTGCCATCATCGTCAAGTTCCATAAACAGAAAAGGAATTTCCCAAAAACAGTCGAATCACAGTTTTATTGTAGAATAATTACAACTTGACAGGTCTAATTCACAGAAAACAAACAAGCAGTACATTGTTAAGTATGCATTAGAAATATAAATCATTTAAATGAAAACCTTGAACTAAACTCTACCCCTATTGCTCTAAAATAAAGTTACTGCACAGTTATTCTCTTTGTTCACAAATAACATTACAGTACCTAGAAAGACAGTATCATTTGAAGTTTTGTCACTGCCACTAACAATAAAAAAATAAATGATTTACCTGTTGCACAACAGCATCACGGTAGAATCTATAACAGTGAAGCAGCATTGCAACTCTATCAATTTGCAAGCAGTAAATCCTCCCATAGCTGAAATGATTAGTAATCAGCACTAGCAATAAGCTTACTAAGGTTTATTAGCTAAATAAACTCAAAAAGACGACCTACACAGTCACAATATAGACATCATCGGCAGATAGGACTGGCTTACTGTTAGCTTCTGTTTTGGCCATAACCATCTCAAATCTTGGCAAGCGAATGATTCCTGCAGTTGAGAGCTGAACATGAAAAAGAAATTGAAAATTATATAATGATGCAAAAGAACTTAAAATCTATAGAAGAAATAAAAGAGAAAAAATTAGTCAACCACAAGCCTTAATTTAGTGGGATAGAGGATGAGGATTGAGTTGATAACAAAGATAACAAGAACTGAAATTTAAATTATGTTAAAATTCCTTATCAGATAATAGTAGTAAGATTATTATGTTATTTTACTTTTAAATATGTTATCCTAATTGTTTAGAAGTTAAACTTACAGAATTTTTTAGAATATGGTTTAAATTTGTTAGGAATACTTTCCTACTAGAATAAGGGTTCTCTAAACTTCTCTATAAATAAGTGTACTCAGCCTTTCAACAACAATGTGTCCAGAATTTTTTCCTACAAATTCGAGTTTTGAGCCAAAAAGTGTGATGCTTTCTTCTAAGAGTGAATTTTAGACTCTAAGAGTAACATCTAGTTTCCTACCCTCCATTGTTTGTGCTGCTCACTAAATTCCAACAATTCTAACCTAAAGTTCCAGCAACCAAAACCTTAGATGGTGTTTGTTTCCATTTTTATTTTTGATTTTCTGCTTTTGTTTTCAAATTCAGTAAATATTCTTGTTTGTTTGAATTTTTAATTTCTGTTTTTGGTTTTGGTTTCTTCCAGCTTTCAAAAATTATAAAAACCATAAAAAGTGGTTTTTGTTTCCTATTTTTGTTTTTTTTCATAATCTGATTTACTATCATTTAAATATATATTATTTAATTATTTAATTTTTAATAAAAATTATGAAT
>JAOQMR010000005.1:29868270-29890097 GCA_027563865.1 Erythroxylum pelleterianum
TACTAATTAATCCCTATCAATCCCATCCTATGAAAAATTTACTATTTTACCCTTCCAGTAGGGGGTGGGATGTTACATCCAATGCTTATCTGGAAGGGGTTTTAGAGGATGTTTTAGTGCAGGTTAACAAATTGGTTTTTCCAGCCGACTTTTATTTGTTGAACATAGAGGGAGAGCCTTCATCTAATGCTGCACCTATCTAGGTCGACCATTTTTTAAGACATTAAAGACGAAGATCGACATGGATGCAGGAACATTAACTATGGAGTTTGACGGTGAAATTATTCATTTTAATATTTTTGAAGTTGTGAGGTACCCTAGTGATGTTCATTTTGTTTTATCAATTATTGTCATTAATTCTTTATCTCAAGAAATTTTTTATATGGATGTAAAGATGAGTTAGAAGTAATTCTTTGCATGAATTTAACTGAAAATATTTTTCAAAATTCAAACTTTTATAAATGAAATTGAAGAAATTTTCATAGCACTGCAGTCATTGTAAACAATACCAAAAAGGTATGTATTTCAAAACATTGAATTGCCAATATCTAATATGAAATCTTTACCATCGTTTGTGCAGGTGCCTACAATTGAATTAAAACAATTACCGGAGCACTTAAAATACGTGTTTTTAGGAGAAGGAGAAACATTTTCGATAATTATAGCAAGGAACATAACCAAACTTCAAAAGGAAAAGCTTATTTGAGTGCTTAAGGATCATATCACAACTATAGGGTAGACCATAACTGACATCAAAGGTATTGATCCTTTGACATGTATGCACTGAATCTTGTTGGAAGAAGGATCCAAACAATCAAGAAAATCATAAAGAAGATTGAATCCTCCGATGATGGAAGTGGTAAAGATAGAGATCTTAAGGTTGCTTGATATTGGTATAATCTATCCAATTTTGAATAGTAAATGGGCGAGTCCAGTCCAAGTAGTGCCGAAGAAAATTGAGATTACTATGGTGAAGAATGAGAATAATGAGTTTGTGCTTACAAGAATTCAAAATGGATGGCGAATGTTCATCGATTATAGGAAGTTGAATGCTGCTACTCACAAGGATCACTTTCCACTCCCATACATCGATCAGATGCTTGAATGATTTACAGGACAGTCTCACTACTATTTTCTGGATGGGTATTCAAGATATAATCAAATCATAATAGCTCCTGAGGATCAAGAGAAAATAACCTTCATATGCCCATTTGGTACATTTGATTACAGAAGGATGCCGTTTGGACTCTACAATGCTCCAACCACCATTCAAAGATGCATGCTAAGTATTTTCTTCGATTATGTTGAACACATTATTGAGGTCTTCATGGATGATTTTACTTGGATAATTTGAATTGTGTACTTGAACGTTGCTTCGAAACTAATCTTGTTCTCGATTCTGAAAATTTTCATTTTATGGATGAATAAGGAATAGTTTTGGGACATGCAATTTTATCTAAAGGAATTGAGGTTGATAAAGCTAAGATAGAAATTATGCGAAGCTTACCCTACCCCACAAATGTGCGGGAGGTTCGTTCTTTTCTTGGCCATGCAGGTTTTTATCACAGGTTTATCAAGGAATTCAATAAGATCTCATCAAAACTCTACCATTTGTTACAAAAGGATGTACCCTTTGAGTTTGATAAGGGATGCAAAGAAGCATTTGACAAGTTAAAAGAACATTTGACTTCATAACCGATCATTTAACCACCTAATTAGAGTCAACCATTTGAGATTATGTATGATGCGAGCAATTTTGTTGTAGGTGTTGTCCTTGGTCCAAAATGTGGAAAGAAGTAAATGTCACAACTTAATGCCATTTTTTTCTTCATTATTGGTTTTAATTTAGTTCATATAACATTCAATACATATTCATCTTACCAATTAGTCAAAAATAATATGTATATCAAGTTTCCCAATTCAAACATAATGTATGCTAATTGAGGAAAATACAAACTATAAGTCCAAAATCCTAATTAATCACATATACTACTTAATTTAACATCCAATTAAATATTTTTAACAACAATTTCATAAGCCCTCAATTTTATCTCAAGAAACCTAAATTAGATAATACACAATTTTTAGGGAAAAATAGAATTACATAAACACATACCAAATTGATGTCCAAATCTTCAAATTAAGCTTCCATAAACTTCAATTTCACCATCAATTCCTTATTCCTTATCTTTCTCTTTCTCTCTATCCTTCAATTCATTTTATTTATCTTCATAGTATTGCATAACAAATTCAATTTCATGCATTTTATTCATTAATGCATGTAACTTTACCAAAATCATGTACTAAAAATAACAAAAACTCCATTAACTTACCTTATTAATTTTGGGTACTATTCATCAAGAACACCCATATAGTTTTTCTAGATCTTTTCCCAAAATATTTGTTGATATGGTTAGTTTAGGGACCCTAGGTTGATGATTTAGTATTTAATAGTTGATTTGGGGATTAAGGATAGAAAAAAGTTAGCTTGAAAGTAGAAGAAAATGAAAGAAAAGGGAGAAAAAGAAGTGAGGGTTATTCTCGACAAAACTTTGGTGAAGAAGAGAGTGGGTAGGTGACACAGTGCCATATGGTCCCTTAATACATTCTTTCATTTTTTTAAGATCCAAAATTAACTTTAACTTTTAATTCATTCTTTTCTTCTTCTTTTTAATAAAAATACCCATAAGAAAAATATCATCCCCACATAAAGACCTTATTTCATATCATTTATTTTTCATTAATATTTTCGAGTTTGATTTTCACCTTTTCTCAGGTCAAACTTTAAGCATTAGTCAACTCTAGATTAAACTCTTAAAATAAATTCGTTTAACCTCAAATTGAATCCTCAGGCTATCCTTGAATAATACTATCCAATGCTAAATAAAATAAAGGGCAGTTCAGGTCTTGGGTGTCACTATTCACCCCAGGATGCACTATTCAGGATTGAAAAGTACTATTCATGAACCGAGCTTTTGTTTTTTGAAGAAGTTACAAAAAGATTTCTACCTAGCCAGCACTCTAGGGACTCAAGTAAGATCAAGCATCCCAAAGCATATGCTATAATACAATGCTTTCTTCTTGTGCTATTGTTAATATGTAAACCAAAGATTAAATGTTCTATAAGATTAATATGGATACTATCATAACGATTATTATATCTAACTATGAAAGCACTTTTTTAAATAACAGTTTTACATAAATGAGCAATGTTAATAGATCTTGGATGTATAGACGATTAAAACCCGATGGTTTCATTAATCTAGAGTTTGATGAGGAAGTTCAAGCTTTTATTAACTATGCATGTTCTCAACCTACATATATGGATGGTACAAAGAGTAGATGTCTATATAAAAAGTGCAAACATATTCATTTTCTTCCTACTGATGATGAAAATCTTCATTTGTTAAGAAAAGGGTTTGTTCCAAATTATTTTGAATGAACATGATATGGGAAGCTATCAATTTATAGCACCTCAAGGGGTAATGAAGTAAACTCTTCAATAAATGTAGATGGGTTTGAAGGGGGACTGGCTTTATAACAAATAATGCGGGTGCAACTAAAAATCCTTCCACCCAAATGGTTTATGATGCATTAGGTTAGCCTTTTAGGAAAAAATACAAAATCTTAAAGAATAACCAAACCCTGCCATACTAAATTGTGAGACCATGACTCAATTATCTTCAATCGCTCAAATATTGAACATAAAGTCTAAAGGGCATATTTCTAATCTAATTTTGGATAAAATTCTTGCTTGGTATTATAAGGAATCATTACGTCCTGATCATAGAATGGTTGATAATTTTTACAATATGAAAAAACTTATTAGGATTTATTGTTTGCCAGTTGAAAAAATTGATTGTTGCAATTTGGGATGTATGTTGTTTTGAGGAGATAATGTGGAATTATAAGAGAGCAAAATTTGTGGTCAATCTAGGTTCAAACCTAGAAAATGTACTTTGAAACAAAAATTAGTACCTTGGAAGAGGATGTATTATTTTTCGCTAGCTCTAATACTTCAAAGACTATACACCTCTGATGTTACAGCATCTCACATAAGATGGCATAATGAACATGAATAGGAAAATGGAATAATGAGCCATCCATCAGATGCACTCGCATGGAAACATTTCAATAACACTCATTTTGAGTTTGCAGCTGAAAGTCGAAATGTTAAGTTGAGATTATTGACAAATAGATTCTAACTTTTTGGTCAATCAGGTCAACAATATTCATAATTTCCAATCATAATTAATCCTTATAATTTGCCTCCATGGATGTGTATAAATAAGACATAAATGTTCTTAATGGTGATTATACCAGGGCTGACAAATCTAAAGCATAAAATTGATGTATTCTTATAATCATTGGTATCTGAATTGCATCATCTATGGGAATTTGGTATGGAGACATATGATATGTCTCTTAAACAAAATTTTTTGTTGAGAGCAACTTTGATGTAGACTATTAGTGATTTCCCTGCGTATGTTGTATTGTCTAAATGGAGCATAGTAGGAAAATTGGCTTATCGTTACTGTGATAATGATTCTGATGCATTTTATCTTCCTAATGGGGCCAAAACATCTTGGTTTGACAACCACAGGAAATTTCTTCCTCCAAGCTATCCATTTAGTTGCAACAAACAAAATTTCATTAAGAATAGGATGGTATAAACACCTCCTCCCCATCACAAAGCTGATGAGGCAATATTGTAGGAGAGTGATGAATTAGGGTTGCCGAAAGTTATAGAACTTGGAACTAAAGAAGTTAATAGAAGCATTCGTAAAACTTTGGTTGGAGAAAATGAAGTATCTTTTGGGATTTGTCATATTGGAAAACTAATTTGATACATCATAATCTAGATGTGAAGCATATTGAAAAAATATTTTTGACAAGTTTTTCAACACCATAATGAACATTGAAGGGAGGACAAAGGATAATGCAAAATCACTAGATAATTTGTAAATTTTTTGTAAAGGAATGAGTTAGATAAAGATCTTTGCACAGGTAAATATCCAAAAACATGTTACACTTTGGACAAAAAACAAAAGGAAATTTTGTGTGAATGGTTAAAAAGTCTAAAGTTTCTCGATGGTTATGTTTCAAACTTAGCAAGGTATATGAACATAAGGAAGTACAAATTATTTGGGATGAAAATTTTTGATTGTCATATGTTTATGCAAAGGCTAATTCCAATTGCATTTCAGGAGTTTCTACAGAGTAAGGTTTAGGAAGCTACAACATGATTAAGTTTGTTTTTCAAAAGCTTAACATCATATAAAATAAAGTTAGCTGAAATGGAAAAACTAGAAAGGAAAATTCTAGTTATCTTGTGTAGATTAGAAGGGATTTTCCCTCCAAGCTTATCTGATTATATGGAGCATCTACTCGTACATTTAGCACATGATGTAAAACTTACTGGTTCAGTTCAATATCGATGGATGTATCTGTTTGAGAGGTAATTATAGTTAATATTTAAATAAAACTTATACCACGTTTTTTAATCACAAAATTGTAATACCACTATTTGTAATATAGGTATTTGCATCACTTGAAGAAAAATGTTAAAAACAAAGCTAGAGTTGAAGGTTTGATATTTAATGCTTATTTAATGGAGGAAGCAAGTACATTTTGTTCACATTATTTTGTGCATACAAAAGAGAAAAGTTACTCGCAAAGACGATTGGGAAGAAATGTTTGCTGCTGATGGTAACTTATCTATTTTCACATATCTTGAATGAATATATGGACGCTCAATAAAAAGAATATTAATAGAAGAAGAAGTAAAGCTTGCCTATGGTTACATTTTATCAAATTGCCAAGAGGTTTAACCCTTCGTTCAGTAAGTTTAAGTTAATTTTGAAATTGATTATTTAGTTTTTCGAGGTTGGTGATGTTCATAACTAAAATATATAATAATGCTTTTAGATTATACGGTGAATGGTTACATGAAATAATTCTTGAAAAAACACAGGGTGATATCAATGAAGAAGTTGAAAGATACTTTCTTCGATGGTTCGGATTATCATATCAAAGTGTTTAAATAATATTATACTATTTAATATATCTTTCTTTTATATAGGCCTCAGAAAATCCAATAGAGAATAAGTTCATATATGATCTTGTGAAAGGACCTTTGTGAACTGCTAAATCGTATCCGATATATTTTGTTAATAGATAGAAATTTCATACAACATATCATGGACATAACATGGCAACAGTAAATAGTGGGGTTTGCATACAAGGAGAATTGATGGATTACAATAGTAAAATTATTGAGATACTTGAAATTGAGTATCCCGCATTGCCAATAAAATGAAGTGTGATATCTAAGTGTAAATAGTTTGTTCCAACTCCTAATATTGGAACAAAAGCGCACAGTGGATACAGTCTAGTTAAAATCAACCAGCGAAGAAGATTTAGACAATTTGAACCTTTCGTATTAGCGATGCAAGCCACCTATATGTATTATGTCCCTTTTCTCAGCTTAAGACGAAATTGTTTGGTCATTTACAAAGTAAAACTTAAAGATGATTTTGAATTACATGGAAAAGAAAAAAAAAAGAGAATTAAAAGTAAAGCATTTCAGAAAGATGTGCATTAAATAAATGCATGTGTAACATATGACAAGAATGAGCCTTTGAACGATCCAAACAATTACTATGTTTAAATTTCATCTAGAGAGGATGAGGAATCTATAGAAGGCTAGAGATCTTAAGAGGAGCCTGACTTTAATTCTAATTCTTCAGAAAAAGAAGATGATGCTGATTTTGTTTTACAATTAAGTGATGATAACGATTGACTTGTGTAAGTAATATAATATTTTATGAATAAATTTATTATTACATCGACAATATATTGTTATATTTAATTTATATTCTTCTATTAATGCAATAATCAACAAAATGTGAATTTCAGGTTAAAAAGATGCCACAGAAGAGAAAATTGGAAATACTGCAGCCAAGGGTCAGGTTACCACTATTTGGAGGAGCCAGTGCATATCCAGGTGAAGCATCACATTCTACAGATGCTACAAAATTAGATGTTGCACGTCCAGATACTGCACGTCCAAATGAGGCATCACCTACAATCCCCTGTACAGTCACATTGCCTACCTAACCCTACTCTCAAACCAAAATCTTAATCTATACCGATAAAGATATCAAGAGTAAACGTTGTGGATGAAGGAGGTGGTCTCCAGCCTAGAGCTAAGGGAGTTGATCGAAGACTTTACATCATAATTGTCAATGATTTGTGAGTGAAATTCTAAATTTTGTAATACCTGATAACACCATAAGTTTATACTAAAGTTATAGGTTTTAATTTGAAAATGATCTAAATTAGCTTATTTATTAGGTTGGTTCCATCTAGAACGTGCTCCAGAAATATCTCATCCAAATTCAGGGAGAAGATAGAACTTGAGGGTTATATATGGACGAATGTCTCTCTAGGGACAGGATTTTTATTATCAGGAGATTTAGGTACAAAAAATAAATTCTTTAATCCTTTTTATTTCTCTAATTTTATACATTAATTAGATAAATATTGTTGTTTATAAGTACTTATAGTATGTTTTTCTTTTTTATTTCTTTCAGAAAGAATTTTTTTACTTCAAAATTTGATGTTGTCATTTATAACGTATGGGAGAAGCGAGCCCATACACATTATAGATACTTTCTTAGTTTGATACATAAGAACGGTGTATGACTTCCCTATATATATGAAGAAATATGGAGCCGTTGGCAGCAATATTGGGCAATACCCAAGGCAATCTCCATTTTAGAAAGCAATTCTGCAAATAGATATGGAGGACTGGAGGGAGAGAGTCTGCTTGTATACACTGGAGGATCTATGAATTTCCAGAAGCATGCAGAGCAATTTGTAAGTGTCTAAACTTTACACTTATATTATAATTTTTGTACTTTGATGTATGAAATTTGATTTCAATGTAATTTGATGTATGAAATTTAGAATAAAAATATATGTGTTTTATGGAGAATGAAAATGTTATAAATGTCTGTTGCCATGAATGGTCGTGTTGTTGAGAATTTTTTTTAACAAAGGACAATATCATAAAAATAGAGGAAACTTTGCTAAAATTTTTGTAAATTGTAGTTTACTTAAACACTTTATTCTGATGCAGGAAAAATCTATGAGCAAAAAGCCTACACTACATCAACTCTATTTGCACACCTACATTAAGAAGCATAATAGTGTGACCTTCATCAAAATCTGATGCAGACAACTTAATGTATGTAAAATTATACTTTAATACTAATTCTTAAAAATTATCACTTATTAACGTAAACAATTATAATGATAGGACCAAATATAAGAAAGCATTGAACAATGGTCTCAGAACTCTTAAACTATTTAAGAGTCAGACATATCTTGATGCAGTTGGTAGTGGTCTGTGGAAAGACTTTCGACTTAATTAGGTTCATTTACAAAAACATGCTATTCGTAATCCTTCACATCTACTACAACTGGATCTAGTAGGCGGTTCGCATCCAATTAGAGAATCATTCAGCCTGAAAGCATAGTAGAGAGGCTAGCAACTCAGTTGCAACAGTCGATAGAGTATATAGCTCAGCTCCGTAATGAGATGATGAGTTGAAGGGGAGGGGCAGCATCTCATCGTAGCAGTCAGATCATCCGCCTTCACCAATTGCATAGCTTAGATTTATAATATTTCGGTACTTAAGTGAATGTATTTGATGTTTTGTTAATCTTAAATTTTTGTATGAATGTTTAATTTACAGTTATTTTCAAGATACTTATTGTTGTTCATTATAATATATATATATATATTATCAATCAAGATTATATTATTTAGAGAAATTAAATTTATAAAAAAATAGATTATCAACAAAAAAATTTGGGTAGGAAGTGAAAAATAGCAGCTGAAAATACCATAGATAAATTACCGACAGAAAGTTATCTTCCGTAGGCAAATGACCAATGAAATGCTACTTTCCGTAGGTAAACTTGGCGACGGAAATTGTTTATCCGTCGCTAAAGTTACCTACGGATATTTCTAAAGTTACCTATAGATGTTGTAATTAAAAGTAATTATATCTGTCGATAAAATTAGACAAATATAGTGAATTCGTTGGTAACTTTACCTACGGAATATTGTAATTCTATCGATAAATTTAGCGACAGATATGGTGAATCTGTCTGTAACTTTACTTACGGTATATTGTAATTCTATCATAAAATTTGGTGACAGAAATTTATTTCCATTAGTAAATTTTAACGACGAAAATTTTAATTATGTTGATAAATTTATCTAAGGAAACTTGATTCCGTTGGAAAATTTATCGATAGATTTACAATATTCGTTGCTGAATTTTACCTACAACCACTTCTCCTACAACTCTTTCCATCGGTAATTTCCGTCGCAAAATTTGTTTGTCGACGGTAATTTTCGTCGCAAAAACATTTTTCTTGTAATGTAATTTGATCCATTAACTAAGTAAATTTAATCGACTTGATTTTCTAATTCAAAAAAATAGTATATTGAACTTAAAATAAAAAGAAATTATGTCATACTAACATTTTAAAATGTTAACTCATTGATAAAACAAACTTCTAAAGTCCATAAAATGGGAAAAAATTCTCGAATATTTATTAGCAAAATACAACTGACAAATTGGAGACGAAAAAAATGCACAACTCTATGACGGAACTAACCGCTCAATTTTTAAATTATTTATGTCATTGTTTCTATTTTATTATCGTTTCAAATCCGAATATGAGCTTGCTTTAAGTACATGATAAACTATTAGACTGTGCAGGCTGTGGCTTAATAATTATCTTATTAACCAATGAGGTACAAGAAACGTAAAGTCTTGGTCTTCTTATTTAACTGATAAAAAGGATATTAAATGTCTTGGTCTTAAAATTTAGTCTTTGTTTAGTATCTTATTGTGCCTGCGAAGACGTAGCTCTTTGCAAACAACGCCTTTTGTCGGATATGTCAGTTGGAATTGTTTTGACTTTTTGTTGAATGAGACCCTGACGAAGCCATTGCAAGTCAAGCATCTTCTGCCGCGTCGCCACACTCAAGCAGGCGAACTCCTGAGATTGCAAGTTTCCTCTGTTTGCTGATCAACCATCAGGATATTCCCATCCAAATCTTCTCCAGGTTAGTGATGCTCTTTCAAAGAAATATTCGAGTATGAGCTTCAATAGGGGCTCTAAAAGAAAGAAATTTTCTTGTCGTTTGCATGTCAATCAAGTACGCTTAACGTTCTTTTGCTATGTCCTAATGGAACGTTTTCCACAAGATTGAATAAATCAGTTTAAGATTGTCAATGGCCAAATATGTTAATTACGCACTTGCAGCATCTTCAGGGTAAGGTAAAGTGATGGAAATTCAACATTTTAGCCATGTTCATCCTTTGATCTTAACCGATAAGAAGAAGAAGCATGGAGCTAAGTGTGCTGCGTGTGAGCTACCTGTTCGTGGTCCAGCGTATGAATGTACTTCCTGTGTCTTTTGCATACACAAGTCATGCTCTGAAGTGTCTCAAGAGATCCGCCACCCTCTTCATTGGCAGCATTCTCTTAACTTACTATCCAAGGCTCCTTACCGTTCAGGAAACTTTACCTGTTTCGTCTGTCATCAATCCTGTAGCGGGTTCATCTTTCACTGTCAGGAGTGTAAGTTTGATATGGACATTGAATGTGCTTTAGAAATGCATGAAGTGGATTCTGAAATTTGTGATGAATTGATTCAGCATCCTAGTCACAATCATCCCTTGAAACAAATTGATTCGCGGGCAATTTATGGCACTAGCTGTGCTGGATGCGAGTCGCTTTTTGATGCTTCGTCTTCAGCGTATGTTTGTGCTAAATGCAATTTTTTCCTTCACAAAACGTGTTCTGAATTGCCAAAAGAGATCCATCATCATTTTGACACTGCAAGCAGATTTGTACTCATTGGATTTGCCGGTACCTTGTTTATTTGCCACGCATGTAAAAACGATAGCAGTGGATTCAAATATATCAGATATTCAGGAGGCATGGAAATTGATCTTGATTGTCTTTCACTTAAGTCCGTCTTGAAGGTTGATGGTCACAAGCACCGTCTCACTTTGTTTGATAAGAAAGTTCAAGGAATGAAGTGTAATGCTTGTGGCATTCCTTGCAGTTCCGACATCTTTCGCTGTGTCAAATGCAATTATAATCTGCACTTCCATTGTGCTCCTGTCTCACTTACCATCAAGCATGAATGTCATATACATCCCCTGACCCTCACCAAGTTCGATGATGAAGATGATGCTAAAGAATATTATTGTCATGCTTGTGAAAGTAGAAGAAACCCCAAGTTACTAGTGTATCATTGTGAGCAATGCAGCTTTACAGCGCATATCAACTGCGTTATATCTGAGGTACAGTCTAATTATGACTTAAAAGTAAGGTTGGCATTCGTCAACAAGCATCCTGCTTGGAGGAAGTGTTCTGATTCCATGCCTATATCTATTTGAATCGAGTTTACATCATGAGTTCCTTTATCATCTCAACCATGTTTACCTTTTTCCAGGTGATTCCTTCATCTCCTTTAAAGCATGATGAAACTGATCCCCCAGAACCAGAGGGCTTTATGCACCTAACTCGCGACCCTTTCCTTATCAGATTTGATGATGCCATTGATGAGGTCAATGAGGATTTGGAGACACTAACAGCAAGATTGAAAAGTCTCCAGACTAAACAAGTTGAAAATGTGAAGGCTGATGACCATCTGAAAGCCAATTTGGATGAAGAAATAGCTGAGCTTGAAGTTGAGAGGGACCAACTTACAGCCAACATAGACGAACTAAAGAAGGACCGGAGCATTTATGAATTCCAGCATCCATTGTCTGATATGCCATAGAAGATAAATGATGAGGGACAAGTTTGAACTTATGTTTAACTTTCAAGGGATTATTAAAGATCTCATCTTTTCATTAGCTGGATCAAATGCAGATCCCATTCTACAAAAGTAGGAACAAATAGTTAGCTTTTTACATAAAATTCGGCCATCTACATGCTTCAGTACAGAAGAAACAAACTGATCATATAAATGAAGGACAGAGAGCCTAAAAAGTCATTAACTTTCTTGTGTAAGCCAACAAAAGAAACAACATCGTCAATAATACCTTGTTAATAACAGCTACCTTGGGAAAGATTTTCATTAACCTGTTAAATCTAAAGCTTGTCTGAAAAGAGTAAAGGAGCTTTGGCAATTTTCTTTGGTCTCTGGCCATTAAGATACAGGAAGTTTAAGTAATTATACGAAACCCTTGACCTGGAACTACAAGATAATCATTTAAGAGTCTCTTTTTTTTTTCTCTCTGTAACATAACTAGCTGAAATTGCTTCACACTACTAATAAGTCAGAGAAGATTTAATATATATATATATATACACACCAACAATTTAGAAACTTACGTATAACTAATTAGAAAATATTTTTAAAAAAATATTTATACATATATAAATTCAGTAACAAAACAAATAGAAATAAAATAATTATGGTTATCGTATAAATAAAAAAAAGTATTTTGGAATAAGTTATAAAATAAAGAAAATGTTATTTTTTGTTATTTAAAATGAATATGTTCGATAATTCACGAAGGTACCTACCGAACAAGAGCTAGTATAGAAAGATAGAAAGGTTATCAACATATTAAATTTGCATTCCCTCTTACGAATGTCTGTAAAGAAAAGAGAATTCTTGTGTGGAATAGCATGTCGTTCACAAGTGTTTGCACTTGTGTTTTCAACTTCACAACGTTTCTCGCATGATTCTGATTAATATTTACTCTAAGTGTGGGCTAATTATTTTTTCATTTAGTACACATATTTTAGTTATGATGCTAGGATTTTCAAGAAGAGTAAATTATATTTCTAATTTTTTAATTTCTAAAATATTTGTTAATTTGAATATTTTAGTTTCTAATTTTCAATCAAAGTGACGAGATCAAATTACATGACCCCTCGTATCAAAATTATTGTTTAAATGAATTAGCAGACTTAACAATATTTCATATTTTAAAAATAAAAATAATGTATTTTTGTGACGTTTTATCAATAAATCGCGGCGTTTTGTTGAAGAAAATGTCGTTGTTGGCGTACTTAAAACGTTTTGCCTCTAGGAGCAAAACGACGTCGTTTGGTTAAAAACCAAACGACATCGTTTTTGTTTTCTTAAAACCTCTACCCGAGTCCCCTCCCCCCCCTTGCGCATTGTTTCCTTCGGTCTTCCTCCTCCAGATCTGCTTTGTCTTCCGTCGTCTACGTGTTCTCCGTCGGGCTACTGCGTCTCCGGCCATTGTCCTCGACTTCTCTGGCGTATTTCGTCTTCTCTCGATCTTTTCAGTTCATGTGTGTCGTACGAGGAAAAAGGATGTTTTCCCTCCCAATACTTTTAATACTTCATATGTTTTTTTATAGAGTTTGATTTCATATGAAGAGTCTGAATTTGGTAGAAGTATAAGCATTGGAAGTATTGTTTTAAGTAGTGAACGCTCTTATACGTTTTTAAGAACCTAAGGATTATCGAAGGAATCGGAAATTTGCTCCATCCATTCGGGTGTCTACCTTTGCTCCATGTTTAATTCGATTGGAATTGCTCAGTTGAACGCTCTGCATATTGCAGTTCATACTTTGTTGTCATTTATAATGATAACCTGATTGATGACATACTAAAGTTATTATTTATCTGAGAATTTCATATATTGTGAGTTATTCAGGGCTTGCGTATATTTGTTGAAGATAAAGATTATGCACAAATGAAGCAAGTATGAAGATGAACTTGAAAAAATGAAGCATTATAACAATAATGTTGTAATGGAACAGTATATATATGTTTGGTGTCATTGCTATAGGGAATTAGAACAATTTAAGTAGATCATTTTATATTGAGTTTTAACAAGTTAATTTATGCTGGTCCCAACTTATTAAAGCATTATACACTAAAAAATGAGGACTTCAACTTAAACTAAACCAAAGTTCCAGCAATATTGTGAAAACTTCAGCTTATTCATGATTTGGATGCTTACTTGGACAGAAAAAGTTCCTCAGCTATTTTTCATATATTCTTTAACTAATTTAGTTCATCTCTAACTTGTCTAAATGTTAATCCAGTTGATATAATCATTAGAAATAAAAGTTTGTTGTTTGGTTATAAATTAGAGGAGTTAGTTTGTACCTATGTACTGTTATAACAACAAAAACATATTCTGATTTGCAAGTTACTTTTACTTGTTTATTTTTGTAATTTCATAGATGCATGGGATGGCCTACACAAGTTTCATACTTCCTCTTATGTATATATGTATTTTTATGTGATAAAAAGTTAATTTTGTTGACCTATATATAAGAGTTCTGTTAACTTGTTCTTCCTCTATTGTGTTTGCTCTATTCTGCTGTCCAAGCCCATTTCCAACCATATAACTTTTTAGTAATAAAGGTCATAGAGGTGGGGAGTGGATAGTTTATATACAAAAAAAAAAAGACAGGCTGTAAGCAGTAGAGTTATAGTTAAATATTGATAGTAATAGCTAGATATCAATAACAGTAGTGATAGAGTTAGATATCGATATTTATTAGTAGGAGATAGATACTCGTTAGAAGTCAGTTAGAATAAGGAGATATAAAAGTATAATTTATGAGGGAAGAGGGGATAGGCATTAGTTGGTAAATATCTCTCGGAAGTTTTTTCTGAGATTGCATGCCTAGAGCTTGCTAGATGGATTTATCATTCCTTTTAATCGTTCAAATTCATGCACTAATACAAGCTTAGGAGGAATCATTTCAGCATGAGGACTATGTCTCAATCGTTGATAATTCCTAAAAGGTTAAATGATTAGAAGGAAAAAATTGTTTTTCTATCAAATGAGACAAGTTTATAAACTTTTAGGTCATTTAGCAGGGTTTTGACAAGAGATTTTCCTAGTGGAATAAGAATAATACAATCATAAAGTTTTTATCCCAAAAACCTATCAATTAAATCTATCATTTTCTACCCTAAGAGACTCTTCATTATAAACCCAACCTAATCTACTCAGAGTTGTCTTGTAGATAAGAACACATATATAGTTTCTTTTCTTCATTCTTCATTTCATTTATCTTTAATATCATATTTGAAAAAAATGTAGTTTTTGTGAAACCTATTGATATGTAACTTTTCATTTTCTAAATTAAATATGATAAACAATTTCAATGAGTTTTATCTTGTAATATGTTAAAACTCATAATTTGGTAAAAACATACATTAGTTAGATAGCCAATACACCATTGGATCCAGAAACATCATTTATCCTTGCATATATGATCTATCATATATGGATACTTCTCGTGAATTTATCATATATATACAACCTCTAAGCAAAGTAATAATGTTCATTTAGTTTAAATAGTAAATATATAATTTGGTTACAAAATACACCAAATCATTTGTCACTGGTTGAAATACAATGATACACCATCAATTGTTTAATTTGTGAACTTGGTGGTTACTATATTGAACAATATATGTTCAAAAGATTTTATACATTTAATTGCTGAAGTTTAGTTCTAATTTATCATGCTTTATGACAGATACTATTTCCAAGTGTGAGGAGGAGATAGTTGGATGAGATATTGGAAAATAAGAAGCATGTATGCTAACTTATAAGCATCAAGTTATTGGATTGTTAATTGGTTTGTTTGCATTTATACTATAGCTATTGAATTTGCTCTATGAAATGCCATATTTTGCTCTATGCAATTCCACTAAAGTATTAGATAAATAATAAAGTAAATAAATTGCCAGTAGTTGATTTATGAATTACAGAGCTATTGTGTATTAGGTGATTGTATGTTTCTATTTATTGAGACTTTGATGAAAAGTGCCAAACTACCTCATTATGTATACGAGTAAGAGTCTTTGTTGATTTGCCACTAACATAACATAATGTTCTCATTCTTATATTTAATTAATAGGTGTTTTTTGCTCTATGGATAAGAGCTGGATGAATAGTGCTAGGGTTTCCCATGAATACATTGATGGAGTGAGAATGTTTATGAATTTTGTGGCTAAAAAAAGGGCAAAGATCGTGAAATTTCACGCCCTTATGCACATTGCATGAATTGTTATATGAGGTCTCAGATGAATGTTTTTGACTATTTAATGCAATTCGACATGGACCAATCATACACCTGCTAGGTTTTACATGGTAAACTGCCAGAATATAGATTTATCTCTAGGGAAGAAAGCCTTGACGTTGCAAATGTAGACATTGATGGCACGGGTAATGATATTAATGAAGGTGATGGTGATGAGGAGGATGATGGCATGCAAGATTTGCTTCACTATGTGGGTACTTTCTTAAATTATTTTCCAATTGATCAAGATGGGAAGAGTCCTCTTATAGGTGTCAGAGATTCTATTATTGGTGCCTTTCATGAATTGTTGAGTAAAGCAACTGAAAAGTTGTACTCTGGATGTACAAACTTTTCAAAATTGTCGTTTTTAATAAAGTTGTTTCACTTGAAAGTATATAACAAGTAGAGCAATAAGTCATTTGACATGTTACTCACTCTGCTGAGGGATGTATTACCTAATTGTAAATCTTTGTCGAAGTCTTATTATGAAACAAATCAATTTCTACGGAGCCTAAGTTTGGGTTATATGTCGATACATGAATGTAAGTACGATTGTTCCCTATTTTGGAAAGAGTATGGGGACTTAGATAGTTATCCCCAGTGTGGAATATCAAGATGGAGAATTAATGATGGCAGAGGTAAGAAGGTATCTCATAAAGTATTAAGGTACTTTTCATTAACATCCATATTACAACGATTATTCATGTCAAGTAAGACCATTAAACAATTGACATGGCATAATGATAGGCCTAAAGGTGACAATAATACCATAATTCATCCTTTTGATGGAGAAGCTCGGAAGAACTTTGATGAGCTATATCATGAGTTTGCCAGAGAACCACGGAATGTTAAAATAGGCTTAGCAATAGCTAGATTCAATCTACATGGCAATTTGTCACTTTCATATAACGTGTGGCCTATCTTAGCATATCTTGGATGTGTATGGAAGAGTCATTTTTATGCTATCACTGGTTATTCCAGGTCTGAAAGCGATGGGTAAATACATTGATGTTTATATGAGACTACTAGTAGATGAGTTAAATGAGTTATAGGAAGATGGTTTTGTTGTTTTTTATGCTTCAAAAGGAGAAAATTTTCGAATGCATGCAACTTTAATGTGGATTATCAAAGAATTTCCAGACTATGGTAATATTTTTGGGTGGACCACTAAAGGCTATAAGGCAAGCCCTGTTTGTAACAAGCACACTCCTTCTTGTAAGTTAAGAAGTAAGATTGGTTACTTAGTTAAGACTTCTTGTAAGTTGAGGCAACAAAGTCCATTATATGTTGACAAGAGACATAGAGAACAATTTTCCTCATGGTTAAAGCATCGGGTGAGAAGAATGTTTGTATGTGATATACACTAATAATTATCTATTATTAATTAATTTTCATTTGTTGTTATAGATGATGACATTAACTAGCTCCTGTGAAGGAAGTATCTTCGAGCCTTTGTATGCATTAGCATGTAGACCTCATAGTTTGGTGCAGAAGTATAATATATGCAATACAAATGGCATGCGATTTCTCACTTAAGCCCGTAATCTGCATAGGATTACACAAAGTAGTGGTGTTACAGTGTTAGGAAATTATGGGGAAGATAATATTACATTTTATGGGTTGCTGACAGATATTATCAGGCTTGAATATGTTAGGGGTAAAAATGTTATGCTTTTCAAGTGCAAATGGTACGATCTTGGAAATTTAAATATGAGGGTCAATAGCATTGTAAAAAGCATCAACGTAACTAAGTTCTCGTTTAAGGATGACCCATTTATTTTGGCAATCCAAGCGAAGCAAGTCTTTTATGTAGAAGATTTGTTATTCGATCCAAATTGGCGTATTATGCAAGAATGTGAAGTTAGACATGCGTATGATATCCCTTTGCATGGTAATGAAGAAGGTTTAAATGACGTTGAGGAGTCTGATGAAGTTCCAGTGGAAGTCGTGGAATGTTCCTTTGAGTTTTTAGATCGAAATGATATTGCATTTGATGTAATAAATAATGTTTTATTGAATTATGAGCAACGTTTGAATGATGATTTAGAGGACTTAGAGATAAGCAGTGGTGAGAATGAATGTGATATTGTTTTGGAAGAGTCAATCGATGGCGATGATGAATAAATTCTTATTATGCAATTGAATTTATTCATCATTGTTGTTATTGTCTAACTTTGTTTCTTCTTTTGGAAATTTCTTTTCTTCTACTGGAGATGAATTTTTCTGTTAATTGTCAAATACATACGTAACAACTGCAAGTGACATATGTATTTTACATATGTCTATCAAATATGTATGTCATAACTGCAAGTGATTTGAAACTATTATAAGCTCATTCATGTTTTCTAATGACACTAAAAACTGTCAGAAGTTACAAAGCCAGTGATTGAATGATTTGTTGGCGTGAAATAAAGTTACTTGTGGTTTTAGTTGCGTAAGTTGGATGGTTATATTTCCTTTGTAGGACCCATTTAGTAATTCTAAATTAGATATTTTTTCCTTGGCATTATTTGATATTGTACATTATTGCTTCCTACATTATTGTTGCGTCTTTAACTTGAGCGGTTACAACTAACAAGAGAGGGGTAAAATGGCAAGAAGAGATTGACTTCTGATTTCTGATGAAAGAGAATAATCGTTAGGTTTTAGTTTACTTTTTACTCAAACACTGACCACAGAAGCAATTCACAAACCCATTTGTCTTTTTTAATTTGAGAGAAGTAAAATAAATTTCATTTTTTTGATTTGTTTAAAATAAACGTGTAAGACCAAAATCACTGTTTAACACGTGCAACTTATGTAGCTTATGTTTCATTATTTACTATAATAGTAATTCTATGATAGATGGGGATAGGATTGGGGTACAAATATAAAACCAACATAACACATGAATATAACGATACTTTACAATTAAGGCAGACACTGCAAATGGACGATACTTCCTTTACAACAAAAATTGCTGAATATAATCAAAATGCTCCAATCACCACCAATTACAGGTAAAGAACGATTACTTACTAGACAACTAGCCATAAGAGCATCATGAAAAAAGAATGAACTTTAAACCTCGAATTCAATTACAAAATTTGGAGCTTTATTAACACTAATATGTGCATTAAGAGAACCATAATGCGCAGAGGTAGCATCTTCAAGAGCATTTCTTTTGAAGAGTTGCTTGTACTTAATTGTCCAACATTGATCAAGTCCTTACTAGAAGTTACTGAGACATTTACAGCCAAGGAACCTGAGACGACACAAATCAACAGGGAAAATGTTGCCATCGATAAAGGAGATGAAGTATTCAACTAAAACAAAATCTCCTTTGCTTCGTCATTCTTTGCTTCAGCTCTCACTATTCTACTTCTGTTGCCTTTCTTGTTGTGTTTCTTGGTTACTATGCTACAATATTATAAATTACAGTAAAATTCATGTAAACATGAGACATTTTTTTTATTGTGCGTGAGTTGAGATTGGGATAGGACAAAGTATTTGAACTTACATACTATACATTACTTTTGCAAGCATACTTGATTTTTCGTTTTCATCCACAGTCAAAATTCGATGGCATGCATGTATACTTTCATTTTGTGCTTTCTGGTGGTCAATTAATAGTATCATTGAAATCTAATATCGAATTGAATTCAGGTGATTCACATAGGACCTAGTCTACCCAAGAAGAAGAATAAGGCTACACCAAGCAGCTTAGTACCGATACAACTGCAATCGTGGTACCGTCAGCTTCTTGGAAGTGTAGTTGATGAGCCGTCTGCTCCTACACAAGCAGAAGATCACACACTTGCACCTTGTAAGCCTACTCTAACACCAAGAGATGTCACACCTGTGACTATTACTTATCCTAGAGATAAGTATCTACAACTTTTGAATATGCACATTAGTTCTCCATCAACTTCTTAGGAGATGCCTCCAGTTTCTTATAATCAGTCACCAGTAAATGACACTATTCTTCCCAGTATTAGTGCTACCTCTGCAAGCACTACAGGTCTTGTTGGCCCCCAAAATTTTTCTTGTTGAGTTAAGCATGATTTAAATAAATTATCAGGTATTTATGGATTGATTATTTTTGGAGTTAACTAGTATGTTAATGTTAGTAGAATTTATTACTTTGGTTAGTTGAATTAAATTAGTAAGAGTTTATTGTATGAAAGGCATTTTTGGAAGGTCACTTAAGCATAAAAGACATAAGGCATAAATGAAAGGGCAAAGTGGAAAATTTACAATCATTAAAGGCATAATGGGAAAGAAAAGTGTTGTCTTACATGTGGAAGAAGAAGAAAACGTGAGTGGGGGAAAAGAAGAGAGAAAAATATGAAGAGAAGGAGAAAAAGGAGAGAAAGGAAGAGAAAACTAAGCTATATTTCATCTTTTCTTAGTGTTACAGAGAGATTTTGAGGTTGTTCAAGAAGAGAGAAAGAAACAGGAAAAGAAGAGCTTTCATTAGAGCCAAGAAACTCTTCATTTGGAGAAGCTAGGGTTTCATGGTGATTGAAGAAGCTTTGGATAAACAAGTAAGTATAAGTATCATTTGTCTTGATTTGATGAATGAAACATGTTTGGTGATAGTTAGAAGTAAAATAAAAGTGAAAAATGAAATTGAATATATGTGGTAAGTAAAGAGTAGAATCAGGAAAATTTGGAAGCCGAGTTTCTAAAAGTTTGCCTCGGCAAACTCTTGATACGTCGTGCCAAACTTGTAAGAATTCATTCGAACTTTTCCGGTGAACCAAGAAAAGTTGGCCGCGATGAACTTTTCCAGAGAGGAAAAGTCTGCGTGAATTCTTGGCGAACTTTTCTGCACAGAGCATACTTCGGTATTTTAGGAATAACTTGTTCTATAGTTATCTAAATAGGATGATTTTTCATTTGAAATAAACTAGAGACATAGGGCTACAAATTATCTGATGAAATCAAGTTTTAATTCAGTCTCTAAGAATTTCAATTTTTCGATGGAATTTGAGCACAGAATATTGATTCAGTATAAGAACACTCCAAAAATGTTTGGGATATAACTTTCAGATTTCTGAACCAAATTGAATGATTTTGGTGTCATTAGTTCATGAAGCTTAGGAAATGATGGATGTAAGTATTCTAGAATCAATTTTATTGAATATGCATTGTAGGATTTCAATTTAATTCCTATGGGGATTTTTGCCATTGTTAAAGGGAATCAAGAAAGGCAAGAGAAGCAAGAGGAGAGGCACTTTTAAGCAAGTATTTAAGCAAGGAATTCAAGGTGGGTTACATGTTTATAATTGAGTTAATGAGCCATGACTATTGTTGGACCCCGAAATTTTCTGTAAGTTAAGGCTATTAAACGAGTAATTATCGATGATTAATTGGCAATTATTTATGTATAAAGCAAAGGAAAATCCTTTAAATTGAAATGAAATGGAAAATATGGTTTAGATATAAGATGGATTAAATGTGGAATATTAGAAGTTAAAAGCTGGAAAAGGATATCAATTTTTGGATGGAAGTTAAGCACAGGAAAAAAAATGGTTTAGTATAAGAACAGTCTGAAATGTTTGGTGAAAAATTGTCAGAATATGGAACCAAATTGAATAATTTTTGATGTCATTAGAAAATTTAGATAACGAGGAACAATTGTCTAGAAGGAAGTTTTATTAAATTCCTTCAAGTTGATGATTAGAAAAATGCTTTGATTTTTGGAA
>JAOQMR010000005.1:29890197-29918973 GCA_027563865.1 Erythroxylum pelleterianum
AGAGAAAACTTCCCCAATGAATATTTGTTAATGATTGCAATTTTATATCGAGGATCCATAATAGCATGATAACATCGGTGACCCGAAACTAAGGTATTTTCTTATTGATTTTTTAGATTTGATTATTGTTTTAGATTTGTTATTTTTCTCATAATTTTCTCATATTACCGTAACCAAAAACCCCCCTTGTTACTTTCGTTACTTGTTCTGTTTGAATTCGTAATTTCATTACCGTAAAGATTCCTAGTGGAAACGATATCCACTTACTGCTACTACATTAAATTGTTTTAACGAAGTGATTTCTTTTGAATTTAGTTGCAGGCGACAGCAGTACCAAATTTTGGCACCATTGTTGGGGAATTTTGACGGTTTATATATGTTACGCATTCAAACCAATCAGATAATTTATAGTACAATCCTGAGATTGAAAAGACAGCGAAAAGACTGTAGAAACAGACCAACAACAAAAAGAGACGCAGAAGTGGACGTGCAACAACCACATTGCATCAACTTCCCGAATTTAGGTGATAATAATACTTTTGAATTAAAATCTAGACTAATTCACTTATTGCCTATTTTCAGGGGTTTACCGAGAGAAGACCTGTTGGACCCCGAACCTTTCTGTAAGCTAGGACTATGAAACGAGGAACTATTAGCAATTAGTTATGTGTACGTAAGAGAAGAAATTAGGGAATTGAGAAGAAATGGAAAGAGATTTATATAATCCAAAGTCATAAGATTGGTTAGAGGTCATAAGTTGGACAATTTTCTGAACATAGTTCGGTATTTTGCGAAATTCGGGAGCTGTAGAGATCCGATTAAGTTGATTCTTGAGGGAAAATAAAATTGAGACATGAGGCTACAAATCATGTGAAGGGATCGAAATTTAATTTCATCCCTAAGATTGTCAATTTCTGGAGTGAAGTTTGACACAAGGTTCAGTCATGGTTAAGTACAGGTCTGAAATGGTTGGTGAATAATTGTCAGAATATGGAATCGAATTGAATAATTTTTGATGTCATTAGAAAATTTAGACAATGAGGAACAATTGTCTAGAAGGAAGTTTTATTAAATTCCTTCAAGTTGATGATTAGAAAAATGCTTTGATTTTTGGAAAGAATTAAGTATGATTTAAATGAACATTGAGACATTAATAGATTAATTATGGTATTTTGTGGAATTAATTAGCATGTTAATGTGATTAATTAACATGTTAATTTGACCAAGACCTTATGATATCGATTAATTGAATTCAAGTGGTAAAATGACATGAGGGGCAAAGTTGGAAGACAACTTAAGTCATTTGAGTTGCAAGGCCATTCATTAAGGGCATTATGGACATTTTATCAACATAAGTGGTATAAAAGGGGGCAAATAAGAGTTGGCCTTCATTTTAGAAGAATAAGAACGAAAATAAAGAGAGGAGAAGAGAGAGAGAGGGTCGTAGAGAGGAAAAGAAAGAAGAAGAAGATGATGCTAGGGCTCGATTTTTGGAGGCCTTCACGGATGATTTTGATGTTTCTTCATGAAGGAAAAAGATGGAAAATGATGGGAGCTTCAAGATGAGCCAAGAAACCCTTTGATTGGGTGAAGATCAAGGTAAGAGGATTTATGTTTTATTGAGTTTTGAAAGGGGTTTGGGTTATATATCTTAAGAAATGTATGGGTTTGTGATTTCTACAATCAATTTTAGTGATTGAGTGTTAAGTGTTGTACAATTTTGGATGCCTATTTTGATTTGGGGATTTTGTAAATAGTGTTGATGAAATCAAGAGGAGCAAGAGGGGAAGCATATGGAACATGGTTGTAAGCAAGGATTTAAGGTGGGTTTTATGTTTATAGCTTTAATAATGAGCCATTTATATATTTTCAAAATCAAGATAAAATGATTTTCAAAGTCATTATTTTTAAATGATTTAAGGAATTGCAAAATTGGTTGTATTCAATGCTTTTGGATGATTGATGAATTGTTATGTGAATTTTGTTGCTATGTGAATTTGCTTGAGAAATTAGTATTTGCTACATGCAAGATATTCAAGAAATTGCATGTTCATGAAAAACAAGAATTTTCAAGAATGTGCCAATTTTGGCAAAATGTTTTCAAGATCATAATTACATGTTATGTGGGTTAGGTACAGTCCACCCAAGAACTATCGCGTGCACGTTGATCTATGAAAAGGCTTCTCCCGCCTGCCCGCAAGTGGCACGGAGTTCCTTTTAGGACTCCTCACGTTTACGACTACACAAGGCCATTTTATGGAATTGTGTAGTTCGTCATGAATTGTGGACTTGCCAAACCATTATGATGTGTTAGGTGTTATATGTTATGTTTTATGTGATTAAATTGTGACAAGTTTAATGCATTCATGATTTTATGAACAATTGAAAAATGCATGAATGGTGTTTTTGCGATTTTGAAAGTATGACAAAACTGTTGAAAGAAATATGTGTTTTATAACTCAACAGGAAGTTTTCATGATAAAGAACTTTGGAACAGTTTTTGCTTGTTATTTTGGTTATAAGCATGTTACCTACTGAGCTTCCAAGTTCACCCCACTCTTTTCCCCCATTTCCAGGTTTTGAACAAGAGATCAAGAGAAAGTGATTCAAGGCCTGAATCCGGATTAGCATATTTTGTTGTGTTTTGAATTGATTGTTGTTAAACAAAGCTTTAAATGTATTTCAAGGAATTGTTGGGTTTTGTATGTATTATATATTGGATATTGATACTTGAGGATGCATTGTGGCATGAGATGCCCATGAAGTTGTAAAACTCTTAATTTATGATGTTAATGAATGTTGGAATTTGTGTTGATGATAATGGAATGTAAATTTGTGTATGGATGTATATGTTGAATGTTGAGCAATGGTCGGTATATGGATACATATATGTGTATAAGTAAGGCACTATGGAAAGGAAAGATGGAAATGTTTTGAATAATGAAATGTGGTTAGATATGAAGAGTAAAAATAAATTGAAATTGGAGAGTTTGATGAGAAATTATGGTTTTGTTTTGATCAAGAATGGATTGTTAGATGACATAAGTTGATGGTTGAGTTAGTATGAAGTGATCTTGTATGATAAGAAATGAAAATTTTGAAGTTCGTAAGTGTTTATGATGTTAGGAAGGTGATTGGAAGCATGAAAGAAGGTTTGAGGACTTTGGGGAAGCCCAAACGGACATGGGAGTCCGTTTAACAGACCTTCTCGGGTCATTTGGGACCCTTTGCACTCCTCATGTCCGTTAAACGGACATAGGAGTCCGTTTAACGGACTCTTTCGGGTGAAAAATGCAGTTTGCTCGATTCCTGTCCATTCCGTTTAACGGACTCTCTCGGGTGAAAAATGCAGTTTGCTCGATTCATATCCGTTAAACGGACATGCATGTCCATTTAACGGACATGCACTAGAAAGATGATGGTTTTTGACAATGATAGAGGCCAAATCAAGATTTTTGGTCTTCATGAAAGTTGTAGGTCTAGATTTCTTCTTTCCAACGGTACAAAAACGAAAGCAATCCGACATTTTTAGAGAAAGTTATGGCATTCGCGCCAAGAGAGGTTAAAATTGATTTTGGGAATGAACATGTTCCAGTGTTTAGGGCATAACTCCCTCATCCAACCTTCAAATGGGGTGATTCTTGAGCCAATGGATTCATGAGACATGTATGTATCTTCCTATGAAAATTTGTATCATTTGGACTTAAATTGAGAGATTTTGCATGAAATAAAGTAAGAGGTTGGATAGGAGAGCATGTTTGAGATATGAGCTCATTGTGGTATTTTGATGCTATCTTGAGCTATAGAACTCCAATTGAAGTGATTCTTGTGCCAAATTAAACAAGAGAGATAGAGATATGATTTATATGAAGAAGTCGAATTGAAAATAAGGTTTTAAGTTTTCCGAAATCTATTTGCAAGCAGGAGAATTTGAGTTCAAGCACGAGGCTGTTTTTGTATGGGCGCACTTCTGAGCAAATTGTGAGTGAAGTTTGGGATGTTATGAGAATGAAAATGAATTGATAATGTCTAATAAGGGTTTTATGATGTTATGAAAAAAAAAATTATAACCCTCCATGGTTATAGGCACGCACGCGCGAGTTTCATGATTTTCACAAAAGAATTGGGTTCCGATAACGAGGGCCAACAACTATATTTTCAAAAGCAAGAGAATTAAATGATTTCAATTGTTTTATAAATGTTGCATGATTGCTATTTGAATGATTTGAGAAATCTTTATATGTTTGGTATATGAATTTTGTTGATGAATTTTGAAATAAAGATGGAAATGCATTGAAATATTTTATGTTATGCCTTGAAAAATGTCATGGTATTTTGTATATTCGGAAAAGAAGAAAAAGTATGAGAATACAAATATATGATGAATTGAATTAAGCATGAATATATGCTTTTGTATGGGCAAGAGAGGAACCATTTCGTTCGTCACGTGCATATTGACAAGAGCCTTCTTCCGACTGCCTGCTTGTGGGATATGAGATTCGAAGAAAAATGACTCATTTTGTTTATGGTGTAAGCTTCGGTTTCGCCATTTTGTTCCATGAAACCCTTAAGCCATTTATTAATGCATTGCATCTTTGAATTGTTAAAAATGGGGCATAATTGAGTGTTATGCTTTAATGGTTAAATGTATATGCTATGTTTATATGATGATATTTTTACTATAAGTTTTGAGCTAGAATTGTGAATTTGGTTGAGAATTTAAGAACTATGCGTTTTATGAATTGAATCTGAATTTTCTACTACAAATGAACATTTTAATGATTTTGCTTATTCTCCGTTATAAACTTGTTACCCATGAGCTTTTAAGCTCACCCCCACCCTTTCCTATCTTTAGGTGATAAGGAAGAGATCGAGTGAGCAAGAGAGTCAAGGCTTCACTATGAATTCTACATGTTTTGTATTTTAAGATAATTCTTTTAAAGCAAGGCTTTAGAAGCATTTCGAGAATTATTGGGTTATGTATCTTTTGTATTTTGGATTTTGATACGAATGAAATATTGTGCCTTGAAATGCCATTAAAGCTTTATAAAACACTTTTTTTTTAGGTTATTGAAATATGAATTGTGTATGGATGAGGTTGAGTTGAAATTAGGTATACTCGAGGAAGTTGTCGATTTGAGATGATAGATGTTGAATACGAATTGTTGTTATAAGTGAATGTGTTATGGAAAAAAAAGATAGGAAATGGTAAATTATGAGAATTAGTTGTAAGTAATGAATCAAATGAGTAGAGACTAGAGAGTCTAATGAAATAATGTTTGGTAGTTGAATTGTTATGAAATGATGTTGCATTAGAGGAAGTGAATTTGGGACAATTTAGAGTGAAAGTAAGGTTACGATAGATGGAGATCCCTTTGGGACACTCTTGAGTGAGTTTTGATGACCTCGAGACTTCGTCGTGGCGAACTTGTCCCGAAGGTCTCTTTGGAAATACTTCCGTAGTTTCGCCGCGGTGAACCCGCCATCGTCCCCATAGAAATTTTACCTCCCAATCTGTTGTTTTCAAATCAGGAGTTGAGCTCCGAAAATGAGGCCCAATAGTGATCTTTCACATCACATTGGTGAAACATATAAGTTTAATAATTTTGTTTATATAACCAATTAAGAGTAAGTTTTATGCTTATTGTAAAATATTCCTTTGCTATATTTTAGGATCCTCGACTGATCTGAAAAAGACAAAGGGTGTCACAAAAAGACACAGATTGGCAAAGATTAATAAAGCAATAGGTAAGAGATTGGAGATAGAGATCTTCCCCACTGAAGGACGACCAACCAACTCCATACAGTCTGCCAAATTATCGAGTGAGATTGGTGTAGTATCCCGAACTTCCTTACCTGTAAGAACAAAATAGAAAAAATAACTAATGAGGAGTTGGACATTACATTTGATAAGTGTTATTGGACCCCGGAAATTTTCTTGATGAATTAAGCATAATTTCGATTTATTTTTTAGGTTTTGAATGATGAATTGTTTTGGTTGGATTTTGATTAAGAATGATTTAAGTAAATTATGAGGTTTTGATGGAATAATTTTGGGAGTTAATTATTATGTTAGTAGGATTGATTTCATGAGTTAATTTAAGTGTTAATGTTGTAAGAATGAAATAAGGGCATTTTGGGCAAGTCACTTAAGATTGTTAAGTTATAAGGTATTAGGCTAAGGGCAAAAGGGTCTTTTGATGATTAATAAGAGTATATAAAAAGAAAAAGAAAGAGTTGGTTGTTGGAAAAATGGAAGAGGAGTCGTGGAGAAGAAGAAGAGAAGAAGAGGGGAAGCTAAGGTTTGCAAGATCTTGAAGATTTGAAGCTAAAACAAGTAAGTTATGCTTTAAATCTCTTGGATTTGGTTGTATAATAGCTTAGCATGTATGGGAAATGGTTGATGAAGGGTTTAGGTAAAGGTTGTATATGTTTAACCGTTAGAGTTTATGATTAAAGATGGATTTTGTTGTTTTGTTAATGACTTTGGGTTGGAATGAGTTTAGAAATGAAGTAAGAATGATGTTTTAGGGTTGTTTTGCAAAGATAGGACAATTTGAGTTGAAGAATGTTGGAAAATCAAGTTTTGGGGCGATTTCTGGGTTCGCACATTGCGACGTGCTCTTGCAGACATCGCGACGCGCAGCCCCCGTCCACGTCGCGACGTGCTCGGGTGCTCGTCGCGACGAGCTCCAGCTTACACGTCGCAACATACCTATGCCTTCGTCGCGACGTGCGCCAGCCCCCTCGTCACGACGAGGGGCCATTTTCCAGCATTGATATGTTTTGATATTTTGGGAATAACTTTGGATATATATGTCCAATTTAAGTGATTTTGGAGTCATTAGAAACTTAAGACAATGGGAAAGATTTTTCTAGAAAAGAATATGAGCAGAGTGATCATGGAAAATTGAAGAGTTTGAGTTTTTAGAATTTATCTTAGTGAATATGCAATGTATGGATCCTCAAATTGTATTCCTATTGAATGGGAATTTTGTATTTGATATGATAAAGGAAATCAAGGAAGGCAAGAGGAGCAAGTAGGAGGCACCTTCGGGCAAGTCTTTGAGCAAGGATTTGTAAGGTGGGTTTCATGTTTATGATTGAGTAGTGAGCCACTAAAACTTCTTTCTTCAAAATCAAGAAATAAACGTTATATTTTGGAATCAAATGATTAAACGATTTCAATTACTTCATTTATTGCTTTTGAATGATTTAAAGAATTTGCTTATATGTGTCTATTTGAATTGTTGTGATTATTGAAAATTCATGGAAATTCATGAATTATGGTCAAGTTATGCCGTTATGTCATGGCATTTTGTATGATGGAAAAGATAGAAAAGCTCGAAAGTATGAGCATTTGATAAATTGATTTGAGCATGATTATGTGCTTCTGTTTGGGTGAGAGAGAAACGTTTCGTTAGTCACGTACACGTCGACGTATAGCCTTATCCTGGCTGTCGTATTGTGGCCCACGACATCCAAAAATGGACTCGTTTTGTTCACGGTATAAACTTCAGTTTTTCCGTTTTGTTCCACAGAACTCTCGAGCCATTTGTTGTGCATTGCATCTTTGTATAGTTATGAATGGTGCATAATTGAATGTTACATGATGATATTTGTAACTATGAGTGTTATGTTCGAATTGCAAATTGGACTGAGAATTTGAGAACGAAGCATTTTATGAATTCATTATGAGTTTTTATAACAAATGACCATTTCAATGGTTTTGCTTATTCTTTTTTATAAACTTGTTACCCACGAGCTTTAAGCTCACCCCCCCACCCCCTTTCATTCCCATCTCCAGGTAACGAGAGTGAGATCGGATGAAAGAAAGGAAAGGCATTTGTTTGGTTATGCACATGTTGTATTTTAAGTTAGATTGTTGTAAGAGTAAGACCTTAGAAATAAGTTGAGACTTTTGGAGTTTTTGTATCTTTGTATTCAGATGCTGATATTGATGATTGATGTTGTAATATGGCTTGGAATGTCATTAAAGTTCGTGAACATTTACCTTTTGATGTTAATGAATTATGTATGGATGATTTTTAGCGGAATTATAGTCTTGCTTTGAATTAAAGTATACTTGAGGAAGTTTTTAATTTGAGATGAGAAATCGTGAATGCAAGTGTAATATGTATTACGGAAAAGAATGATAGGAAATTGTGAAGGATGAGAAATTATGTTAAGCAAGGAACCACGCTCAGGTATAACGGTATTTTTGATAAGAGAGTTGGATTCCAGTAACGGGGTCCAATATTTGTGGTATCAGAGCGCCAGTATTATGATATTACATGGGCGAATGTGTATGAGTTACATGCATAAGAAATTGTTAAAAGTTTGAGGTGATAGACTTGAAGTTGTGGATAATTAGAAAGGAGAAATAGTGTATTGGGAGATGTATTATCATGACACCAATATTGTACCATGGTGCTAGATACGAATATATTGCTATGGATTGTTTGAGAAATATAAGGATATAAGTATACATGATGAGATTAGAATGCACCAGTAGAGTGCAATGAAAGCATAACCTTGTTATGATCTTAAGACGAGGGAATTGGAATCGAAGGGGTTGTTTGATTAAATACGACAAGAGTTATGATCCGCAGTAAGAAGATATTAGAGGAATTGAGGTCAGAATTTCATAATGACTATGCATCGATAATTTCGAATTGATTGAGGATATACATGTGGAAGCTGAAATAAATGATAATAGGAAAATGAAACAGAAATGAGGAATTAGAGAAAGGGAAATGAAATAGACATAAATGACTTTACATGAGATGAAGGAAATGCCATGTACTATGGGGAAAGTTAAAAGTGTGTATAAGATGGGATTGTATGCATGAATGAGATTAAGAAAATGATGAAAAATCAGATGAGACGATGCACTCAATATGGAAATTGACTTATTATGAAATGATATAGCATCAGAAAAGATGAATTCTGGAAAATTGGAATAAAATTGGTGTTAGTATGTTTGATAAAGAGAGAAATGTGGTCTAAGATCAATGAAGATCAAGGTATCAATTGTGTAAGATATAAATTGGTGATTTTCAGGAGTAAATTTGTGGACAGAATGGCATGACTTTGATGATGCTCATCCAAGCATATGCGACAGCAAGTATGTTCATTGCTTCATTGAATTTTGAGTGACTTGAACATTAGGACCTTATGAGGACGAGAGAAATTGGTCTTCTCGAGGTATTCAAAGGAGCTGATGATATGAGGATGATAGCAGGTGATTGATAAAGATTATATGATAGTAGCAAGAAACTCTCTTTTGAAGAAGGATTTTACTAAGGATGATCAATGAAAGAACAAGTCAAGAAATAAATATGTAATGATTCGAAAGTAAGTATTGGAGTCCTATCCCTAGTGGAGACTCAAGCAAAAGAGGTTAAATATGTTATTGAGAATGTATGTTTCTGTGTAAGTATGTTCGGGAGATATAAATTGAATATGAGGAATGTGATACCAACACATAAAGTGAAGTATTCAAATAAATTGAAATGTATGGAGGAACTCGTATGAATGAAGAGGCATTGAATAAGTCGACGAATTGCAAGAATTAAATTATGGAGTTTTTAATGCCCCGATCGTATCATGTAGTAGAAAATTAAGTGATCCAAGTAAAATCAGATCAATTAGTGGTGACGATCATGGATGAGATCTTGAATGTATATGAACAGTCAAGAAGAATACTTTTAAACATTTGAGGAAACTGTGTAAACCAGATGAATGATGAATGTCAGAAGAATTTTGAGGAATTAGTTATTTAAGGAATTTCAAGAACTAATAGGGGAAAACATGGAGTTTGATAAAAATTGTTGAGTTAACAGTTACCCCTGACAGTACTATGGTATTGAAGGTTAAAGCGATCAGAGTAAAAAAAATTTGATGACATAGTTCATTTACAAATATTTCTTAAATGAGACTGTGTATCTAATTAATTCTTAATTTTTCAGGAATTAATATATAAGAAATTGGCAAATTCAATAGAACAAGGTCATTCGATGACAGAGGATGAAGTGCGCAACAAAGTCTTAGGCATTAGATCAGATTACGTTGTTGGCATAGGAGTTGGGCCTCGACCACAAGGGAAGACTTTGGTCAGAAAGAGACTTCAAGACGAACTAGAAGAGTTGAAGAAGGTTGATCAGGAGTTACAGTCTCAAGTCGATGAATTGAATAAAAAAGTTAAACAAATGCAGGATTGACTAACTATTGAAGTCGAATAACAAAGAATTGAATTTGAACAACAAAAAAAACTCTTGGAACTTTTATGTTCTACACATAATATTCGTTTAGGTTAGATATATGTACTCATATTGATATATTATATACTTATGGCTATTTACTATACACTTATGTACTTTTGATATTAATTAGTGCATTATGACATATTTGCGAATTGTAATTAAATAATAATTTTTACAGGTATGAAATTCTTGTGATAAATGAATAATTATTAAAATTAATGATATACTAAAAATTTTGAAGTATTATTAAATAAATAAAATTCATAAATAATATTGAATAGTAATTAAACAAATAAGATTTAAAAATTTTGTATTTTAAAAAATAATTATTAAAATTACAAAATTATTAAATTAAAATGGTTTTCAAAAAATGTAAAAAATAATAATTAAAAATAATACTATTTGTAACATTTTTGTATAAACGTCACAGAAAGTAACATTCTGCGACGTTTTAAAATCGTCGCGAAACATTAAATTCTGCGATGTTTCCAAAAACGTCGCAGAATGTGAATTTCCACGAGGTTTTCAAAAACGTCGCGGAATGTGACTTTTCGCAATGTCACGGAAGACACAGACATTCCGCGACATTTTAAAAAACGTCACTGAAAGATTAGTCTTTCTGCAACGTTATTTGTGACATTTTTTAAAACATCGCAAATTATATTCTCTGACTTTTTTGAGATTTTGTGACGTTTCTTGTAGTGTTAGTATTAAAATTTTAAGCGATGTTAATCTTATAAATGAGTTTATAAAACTAAGTCACAATGTAAGGATATCTATAATTCTTTTGTTTTTTCTGAGAAAAATATTTGGTATTAAATAACAACTCCAAGCTTACAAAAAGGTGTACGTGTCAATGGCCAAAAAAAATTAGAAAACTAAACTTAATTACAAAAATGTCATGACATCAGACAGTATTATCCCTTAATTCCTTTCTAATTTGCTCTTTATAATTAACCTAATTCCGATTTCTCTTCACAGGTTGGGTCTCATTGTTCCTCTCCTCTATGGGTTACTTTATGCCTAGGTGTGGTTCTTTGTTTTGGTATCCTAAAGCTAGTTGTTGGGACAATGGTGTCTTCCTCCTTTTCTCCTTTCAGCTATTGGATTTCGCTATGATGATTCTAGTTTTAGTTTATCCTTCTTTCTTGTTGTTTGTGTATGATAACTAAGATTTATTCCTTAATCTAGTAAATTGTTTCCTTAAAGACTGAATCTTGATTATTCTACTTTCCCTATAGGCAATGTATATTGTGTCCTTCCAAATCTTGCATATGCAATATCCTAAACATATAGTATGTAGTGTTTGGTCTTCTTTACTCATATTGTCTCCTTCGATATCCAATGTATGGCTTCCATGTAACTAGTTTACTAGAAGCATATGGAGACTTGGGACCTAGCCCTACGTCATATCTAAGAGGTGAATTGGCATTTGAAAAACACAGGATTCTGTGTCTATATGGAGCACTGATTAGCTAGGTTGATATACCTTAGCCTATCCTTGGTGCTCAAATGTTGTTTGTTTACTAGCCACAATAGAAAAGAGATCTTAAGGGTTATCAAATGATTCCAAATTAGTTTAACCCAACTGACTCTGTCTCCTAGCTCCTTTAGAGTGTTTCTGCATGAAGTATTAGTGAAGATACCACTAGGGTTAGGTAGCCAGAGGTACTTATCAGTTTTGTCCATAAAGGGGTTTGTGAAGGGCTTATGTGTGACAATTCAGGAGGGTAATTTCCCTAGATGTTACCTAAGACCCAATTTATCTATATTTTTCACTATTCTAGATAGGGATAGTTGCTAAAAACATCATGAGTTATACATGTTTTATCAATTATATCACAATCTAAAAATTTTATTAGAAAATTATATAAACTATTAAACAAGTTAAAAGTAGCACGAGTTTCATTTACGTTAAATATACTTTAAGATAATTAACACTTTCTAACAATTTTAAATGATGTGGCACCTTTGTTCATTTTAAAGGCACCTCCACTCAATTTAGGGAAATGATAAAATTGTAAGAAGATAATGAAATGTACGAACCTAACATAACTAATTTATTACACAACCAACCTTAATTCATTAAGTTATTGTTCAATTTCTAGAATTAGGGAGTGATTCAACATCATGAACGTAAATTGCTATTCAAGTTCAACAATCATCAATATGAGCTAACTTCCTTAACTAGTGTTCAATCAATCGTCAATGTTCTTAAACAGAAAAAGGTTCATTTACTATAATTTAAAGGCTATAGTTTAAATTATTTCCTACGAAAGCTCTATTGATAATGGCTTGCGAGATGAAGACAACCATGACAGTGGGCAAGAATGTTAAACTGTTATGTTGCTTGAATGTATGTTACTGAATTTATATTAATAGGTCGAAGAGCTAGATTTATAAGGTTTCTTGGTAGGAAGTTAGTGGAGGAGTGTTGGTGGTAGTGCTTGTCTCATTGTTCCTTAAGATTTTGCATTACCTTTTTCCTTGTTGGGAAGAGATTTCTATTGAAAATCTCTAGATATGTACATAACATTTTTGTATTGGTATAAAATTTACTGATTTACCAAAAAAAAAAGGCTATAGTTTATCCTTTGACGAAAGCTAACAGCTTAAAAGGAAGGCTTTTTATAATTGAGAAGCAAAGAAGAGTTCAATTTTATATTAGCTCACCAAATTTCTAATTTTTAGTGTTATATTATTGATAAATAAAAGATGATTGAGAAAATTCTAGCTAAACATTGTCAGCTAAAAACCAAAAATGATGTATTGAAATTAGTTAAGTCTCGCATAATGAAAGAGAAGAGTACTAATAGTTTGATAATGCCAAAATTATTTACTTATTTAAGTACTACAATTTTAATGTGCTTTTCTCATGTATTTAGTATTGGAAAACATAAGCTTTGTTTAACTTAACTACATATGTAAGTTGTCTATTAGAAGCCAAAATTTTCTTTTTTCTTAAGAGCTTAAATTTATGCAACACATATATTTAACTTAGTGATTATATGAAATTTTATTTTGGCTTGTTACAGTAAAATCATTATTGAACCTTGTGCCTTACATTACACTTATAACTCTTTTGCATTTTTATTTCTTTTTGTATGGAACTCTAAAAATATTTAACTAAAATATTAAAATCCATAAATAAATTATATTTTTGGAATGAGGAAAATAATTTTAAACATAACAATGTGACTAATTGTAATTTTAACACATGCTAATAAAGTACCATTACATGTTTACAGTTAAATGCAAAGTAAAAAAAAGCTATCGTTTAATTGTCACCTTCATTAGTCTAAGTAATCTCAGTAATTTCCTTATCAATTACTTGAACCTCTTTATTGGTGATGTCTCGTTGTTGGTTGCTTTGCAATATTAGAGTGGATATGAAGTTATGTTTGGTAGTTGTTTGAGATTCTTTATTTGATTTAAAGCGTGACATATTGTTTTATCTTTGTAGTTTTTATATGTGAACTTAGATTTTAAGATATTTGTGTTGTTTTATAGCTTGATCCTAAGTTTCTCTCAAGTACTTAAGTCTTACTTATTTTGAAAAGTAAGAATCGATAATATAAGTAAAATTAAAATCTTATAAATCAAAATGCATAAACTTTATTCCAAATTCTCACCATTTTATATAGATTCCTAGAAAATTTTTCATATCCTACTCTAATTCTTCCTCTTGCTCTCTTAATTTCGTGTCTTCTAATAACAACTTGATCTTCTACCTTGTATGTGTTTTGCCTTATACATCTCCTTATTCCCTCTTCCTTTGTCTCTCCTTCTCCCTTTGTACTCACATTAGATTAAGTTCTAGCCCTCACAACCCTTGACACTTCAATATTTGGTAGATTGCTTTTCTTAGTATTTGTGTCTTCACCCTCCCTCTATTTCTTTCTTGGTCAATGGATAAAAATATATCCACACTTAAGTAAATAATTTCAAGTTAAATGTAGTTATTAACGAATAAGAAACAAATAAATATACACTTACTATCATATGTGATTCAATTATTAATGGTTTGTCTAACCTAGGATATTGCCTTTTGTTATGCCTTTATTGTCTAAAGTGTTAACACTTTATTTGGACTTCTCCTTTGCTGATATTAGTTATACTCACTAGTTTATCTTTACTTATAATTTTATTCTTTTTGGCCTCCATGATTTTTTTTAATTTAGGTGGGTGAATTGACTCATAGTTTATGTTAGATCGTAATATTATAATGTTAATTAATTTAATACCATGTTAATATCGCTTAATATATATTTCTTCTGCGAACTATTTACTAATAAAATATTCTAAATTGAGCTTTTGGTAATATATGTAGCAAACTGTATATTTACAATATCTATAGCGTTTGGTCAACAATTCAAACATTGAAAGATACTCATTTTCAAGCTTCTTTTTAATATCTACATTACCTTCAATGTACTTAATATTTGGATTTGAAGCTTCACCATTAAAAAAAACTTCATATCTAAGAGATCTCTACCAAAAGAAACATACAAAATATTAAGCCACACGTCATTTGAATGATAAGAAATACATTATTGACTATCTAACTACAAATATTTTACGGTATCATAAGAACCTCAACATCATTAAATATGAATGCATACCAACTTTAGTTTTAAAAATGTATAATGTGGGGCATATTATACCTAAATATTGAAATATATCATGGATATCAAACTTAAACAAATGGGGTTTTGAGAGGAATTTGGACAAAATTAATGAAAATTAAATTGAATACACTTAAATAATGTATAATAAACCATGCAGTACTAAAAAATTGAAATATCAATCATTGTTTTGAATTCAAAATATAATAATGGAGTTACAAATTACAGGAAAGTTCATTCATTGATGAAGATATTAGAAACAATAATCAAGATGCCAAATATAACAAACATTATATGAAACAAGCTCCAACTCCTCCTTGTATGTACTAAATTTTGATACAACTGAACAACCTTAACTACTAATTTTATTATTTTAGTTCAAATTAAAGATTTTAGGTTTTGAAGGGATAAAAATTATAAATATCTTAAGGTTTGTTTAATTCAAATAGGGTTTATATTAGTTTCAACTTATTTTTGCAGTATGTGTATTTTTTAATAAATTTTAAATTTGATGATAAAATCAATAAAATATGCATAAGTCTTGATTATTTAATAAGCATTCCTTAAAGATTATACATTTCAACATTAAGATAACATATAAATTAAGTCCATTTCTTAACATAATAATTTTTTATATACTAGTTTATGCCAAAATGTCAGATGAAGAGAGATTTAGTATGTTAGTTCTTTTATACATGAATAGAGAAGACATACAAAGTTGTAACAACTATAGAGGTATAAAATTCCTTAGTTATACCATGAAGTTATGGGAGAAGGTGATTGAGAAGAGAGTGGCATAGGATGCTTCTACCTTGGAAAACTAGTTTGGTTTTATGCCAAGAAGGCTCATGATAGAAGCTTTACATCTTTTTAAAAGATTAATATAATAATATAAGGAAAGACAGCATAACCTACATATATTTTTTATTAATTTATAGAAAGCATATGATAAGGTGGAAATCATGTGGAGGTGTTTAGAAGTTAAGAGAGTTCCTGCGACTTATATATGGTTAGGGATATGTATGAAGGTGTAAAAACTATAGTAAGGATAATAAAAGGAGATACAAAGCATTTTTCTATTGATATTGATTTACACCAAGGCTCATCTTTGAGTCCTTTTTTGTTTGCATTAGCGATTGATGAACTTACCAAGGAAATCCAAGGAGATATGCCTCAATGTATATTGTTTGCTAATAACATTGTTTTAGTATATGAGATAAAAGAGAGTGTCAATGTCAAGCTTGACTTTGGAGGAATACGTTGGAGTGGAAAGGCTTTAGATTCGGTACAAATAAGATTGATTACATAGAATGTAACTTTTCAGGGCATAAGGTGGCTACCAATATGGAGGTAAAGATTGGTTCAGAAGTTATACTACAAAAAGAGTATTTTAAATATCTAAGATCTATCGTCAAGAGCAATTGAGGGATTGATGAAGACATAGTTCACGGATCAGATCAGAGTGACTTAAATGGAGAAGTGCATAAGGACTTTTATGTGACAAGAAGATACCACTCAAACTTAAAGGTAAATTCTATCATTTATCAATTAGGTCAGCCATGCTTTATGGGCGAAGTGTTGGTCCATCAAACAGTTTTATAGTCATAAGGTAATGGTAATGGTGATGAAGATGAGGATGTTTTACTAAATGTGCAACCTTACTAGAAAAGATAAGGTTAGGAAGGTAATAGTAAGGAACAAATTAGAGGTGGTTAAAATTATTGAAAAATTAAGAGAGACAAGGTTTAGGTGGTTTAGAAATGTTAAGAGGAGACACCTAGATACTCCAATAAGAAGAAGCGGGAAGATTATGCTTAGGGATTGCAAGAGGAAAAAAAAAGGAAGGCCTAAGAAGAATTGGGGAAAGTGATCAAGAATGGTATGGAATTGTTGGAACTTACCGAGGACATGATCTACAATAGAAAATTTTGGCATAATAGGATACAGATAAAGGATCTCTTATAAAAAGATTCATGTCATTCTCATAGGTCTTGTAGCATTTTGCTCTTGTATTTACTAGACCTCCCCAAATTTTGCGTATTAATGAAATTTTTACTGGTTGTTGTTGTTCATTATAAAAATATTGTTAATCGACTAATTAGTTTATCTACCAATGACATATCAATATTAGGTTATAAAATTTTATCTAGTTTTTCAATGATATAAAAGTTGTCCACTTAATAATTGATACATGGAGACTGTTCATTAATAAAGTCTTCAAATTTTTCTTATAATTGTTTGATTATACAAGCAAACATGACATTAATGACATGTCAGTATAATATCATATAATTTATGACATAAAATTTTTGTCACTTATCAATGGACATTTGAGGTATCCTTTTAATAATTTCTTGTGAGAATTTCAATATGTACACGCTATTGAAAATATTATAGTGTATCCACTATTAACATACTTACTTTAAGCCATATAATTTTATGTGTCTACTCAATAACATAAAAGATTACAATTCATTAATAAACATTTAAAAATATCCGCTAAAATGTCCGTAAAATTTTTTATACAGCGTAGATGTTTTTAATAGAACACCTTAATGTACCAATAAATTGTTAACAGAAAATCACAAAATTTATATATATTTCCAACGACATAAAAACCTAATTACCAGTGGACATATAAACTCTCTCTTAAGGGTATACATCAATAAATTTTCTATTAAAACTATACTACAAACATGCTCGTGGTAACACTTTGCGTAAAAAATTGCCTACCAAAAAAATTATAAAAGTTATTCACACATTAATTGACACGTAACAAAAATGTTCATCAAAGATTTTTTTAGTGAAGAATCACATTACAGTTAATTTTATTCTATATATTTTCTTTACAAAATTAAAAATATTAATTAAGTGTATTTTTATTGTTAGTTTCATATTTTAATTAACTCAATTAAATTGGCTTAGTTTTTTCTTAATATATTTTGTTTAAATCTTTGTCACTAATTATGTGTTTTATTTAAGGAGTTTGAGAATAATTTGAATATATAATTGAAGTTTAGATTAAATATTTCTGAATCAAAAAAGGAAAGGGAATTTACGTAAGGACTAATTAGTAAGTAGACGAGGAGTATAATGCAGAAATAAAAAATAAAAGGACTCTGGTAAAATGAAAAATCAAAGTGTAGAAAATGATGGTAAATAATGGTAGTGCATAAATAATCTAACTAAAAACATAGGAAAATGGACACTAAACATGATCAAGAGGAGAAGAGTTAGGTCACGTTGTTAAGAAAAAGAGTAAGAAAGACGATTGAAAAGGACTTTAAAATATAAGGGAAATTGGATTGACTTCATTAACTTAGTGAAGGGTCATGAAGGTTTCTTTTCCTTCTTTTATATTTTCACCTAATTATCTTTTTAGTCTCTACTCATTCACCTTGAAAATTCCTTTAATTGGATGTGATATCTAAATTGCTCTGTTAAGGAATACCTCTGTGATAGTGAATGGACTTGATAACCTTGATTATATTTTGTGCATGAATTATATTTTCTCAATAATCTATCAATTTTCACAATATATAGTGTGTTTTCTTATCACTAATTATTGCCATAGGTGTGCCAAATCTAGTTAATATCTTCTCGAGAAATTTCATGTTGACTCTAAAGTGATTAGTTGGCAAAGTTATAGCTTCTACCATGTTGATACATAAAATGCCATTAATAAGTATTTATTCCCAAACAAAGTTGGGAATGGACTTATAAAAATCAACCCTTCACACATTAAATAATTCATAAACTAGAATGTTAGTGAGAGGCATTTTCTATTTTTTAAGAGATATTACCTACTCTTTGACGCTCATCATAATATTTCATATACTTGTGCGCATCTCTAAATACATTTGAACAACAAAAACCTTCTTGTAAGATCTTTATTATAGTTTTGCTAGCCCCAGATGACCTCTTACTTCCCCTGAGTAATCATGCCTCATTAAAGACTCCATCTCTTCCTTTATTATGCATCTTCTTATAATTTGATCTGAACATATTCTAAATAGAAATAAGTTTTATCATCCATATAAATATATATATATATATATAATATTTTAAATTAGAAGATAATTTCTTATTTTATTTATATGAAAGATTTTTATAAAGAAACCCTGCTACAAAAAAGTTAGAATAATCTACAAAGCAAAGGAAATGACCAAATATATATGTAAAATATAATTTCCCATAAGGGTAATTATCATCAATACCTTCTTTATCCAACCCCTCTAAATTTGAATTTTCTAAACATGATGGATGGTCTGTTCCTAGGTTCTCTACCCTTTTTTATCTTTAGTCTCAAAATAAAACTCCTAAAATAGTAAAAGTCATCTAATCAATCTAGCTTTAGCATCATTTTATAAAGAAGGCACCTTGATATTGAGCAATTTTATTTGAATACTAACTTTAGAAAGTATAAGTTATTATTTGAATTTATCAAATGTGAATACTAAAGTCAGCAGCTCTTCTTAATGGTGGTGTACTTCTCATAAGCATCTATCAGAAATTGTTTGTAAAGTACATTAGGTTAAAATGCTTATCTTTTTGTTACTTCTCCCATAGCATAGTAACTTACATTACATATAAGCTTAAAAGGGATTCCAATTTGGTATTACGTTGATGGGGTAATTCATTAGCTTTGCTTCAAGATTATAAATGCCTAAAAACAAGCTAGAAAAATATTAAATAACACATCCTTATGTAATAAATCAATTAACTATCGAATTATGTTAAAGATATCCTTTATGAACCATCTATAAAATCCAATATGAATTAAATATTTCCTAATTTTCTTTACTATATAGGAGGTGATAGCTTTTTAATCACTTTAAACTTCTCCTTATCCATCGCAGTTCCTTTATATTTTATTTTTAGTCCCATCACTACCTGCTTGAACTATGAAGTGACGTTTTCTTAATTTAGTACCATACTAATCCCCTCACATTTTTGTAATATCTTTTCTAGATTAAAGAAGAATTTTTCAAAAGAGTCATCAATGACTGAAAATCATGCATAAAACCTTCATTTCCTCTTCAACTATACCATTAAAGATTACCATCTTACACTTTTGAAATGTTATTGGTGCATTATATAGTACAAACTACATTTTGTAATAAGAAAATATTCCATTTAGGTAGGTAAATATGGACTTCTCTTAATCCTTAGGTGCAATTAGAATTTGGAAATACTCTAAGTACGCATCTAAGAAATAATAGTCCATATTCCTTGAGAGTGATTCCAGTATTTAGTTAATAAATGGAATAATAAAGTGGTCTATATATATTGCATCATTTAATTTTCTATAATCAAAGCATACTATTGATTGAACCCAAGTTTCTTATTTAAATTGGTGACATTTTCATGCTTTTGTTACACTTCTTGGCTCTTATTTCTTAATTTTGTGCTTAATTGGACTCTTGAGTGCTTGCCTTTACTTTATGTAGTTTGAGAGTAAAATGTCCACAAATAATTAGTAATTGCACTGAATTAATTTTCTAAGGATAATTGATACTGCAAACTACCATTTGTTTATTGTAGGAGACTCAAGAAGTAAAGCAAGAAGTGAAGGCTGGAAATGATAGTTCAATAAGTCAACAAATTCTTCGGGAAAAGTTCGTCACGATGAAGAAGATGTGTCGCTGAGGCAAAAAATGAAGAGTCACACGCTGAAATCTTCGGGAAAAGTTCACCGCCGCGGTGAGGAAACCACAAACTCCCAAGCAAACCTTTCGGGAAAAGATCACCGCGGCGAAACATCCTACCGTCATGGTGAACCTTCAAATACCCGAACCATTTTCAGAAGTCTACCCACTGTACAAACCGATCCATTGACCCGTTTTTACAAAAACTACCTATTTTAGGTTAAGTGGGAGGAGAGCCGACAAAAGATAAAAAGAAGACACACCATCATCCATTTTCACTACTCTCTGAACATTTTTGAAAATTCACCTACACGCACCATCATCCATTTTCACTACTCTTCCTTTCCACCATCGACTGCTATCATGGATGCACTCAGTGGGTTTCTAGTTGTGAAGTCATTTGGAGTTAACTGTGGCTAGGCACCTCCCTCCTCTTGAAGATATAGTGATGGCTTGAGTTCAATGGCTTGAAAGGGGAGTGACTCAATCTATGTTTAGCCATGATTTATAAATTCCTAGGTTTAGGATTTGTAACTTATAGTTGAACATTGTTGATTAGAGTTTAATCAAGTATTGGATACTATTTGTGTTGTTGAGATTTGTTGATGTAGAACTTTGAGCTTAAATATATGAAGTTTCATATATGTTTACTTGTGATCTTATTGAATCACTTTTATCTTGCATAGTTGTGTTTGATATTAAGTTGATTTGAGATCTCAAATAACTTGTTGCATTGATTTACCCACAGCACACACTAAGGGCATTTAACAAGGTCTTAAGAAATGGAGTTCATTGCTTAAGACCTTAGACTTAAAGAGTTCTTTAAGGTTTATCAATTGAAACTTAGTGATTTTGACTCCCACCAAGATTTACTTCGAACTATGATAGCAAAACTCATTTTTCAAGAGGATTCTATCACATTTGATTATTGTCTTTACCTTTCAAGTTTTTATTCCCAAAATCCAAAAATACTTTTTACACATTTCTCTTACAATTCATTCAATTTTGCTTAGTTTTCTTAAAGAATCAAAACCCCCTCCTTACTACTTAGTTTGCATTTTATGACATTTAGTCTAGCTTAGGTCCATTTCATTAAGTTCCAATTAAGTGAGAAGACCCGAGGTTGCATTCTATATTGCAATCTTTGGAATTAATTTTTTTTATTTGACCTCCATGGGTAAGAACAAAAGGCTTCGAATCAAAATGGCTTCGTTGTCGGGGAACCAAGTAATTGGTTCTCTAGGTTAGCTATTGTCATTTTTGCTACTAAGTGAGGCGAGGAATCTTAGTTTAGTTTGCATTTTAGATAGTTTAGTGTTATACTTGTCAATAGTAAAGGATTCTAATTTCTTTGCATAGCATAAATTTTGAAAACTCAAACATAGCATATTGATTTTTTTTTTTGCACATTGCATACTTAGCATTTTTACACCTACACAGTTTTGAACATTTCTTTGTTGCTTTTCATACATACATTTTACTTGCACACTTTACTCTTCATACATACTTTCACACATCTATACACTTGCATCCATCACATCTCATCTTTTATTTGACTTTGTGTTGCGAGTAAATTTTGTTACTTTTTATTTTCCGTTGAATTGTTCCTGTGCATGCTTCGGAGAGCTAAACTTGTTCCTTTCCAACCTGAAATTGAGAGACTCTTGAGAAAGATAAGAAAGGAGACAAAAGAAAAAGAGAGAAATAAGGTAGTTATTAAAGAAGAGTCTAGTCAACCAAGTAGTGAGAGTGAGTCGATAGAAAAAGTAACCATGGCTGAGAACCCAGCTTTTATGCAAAATCTTGACTTTCATGCTAACCAACCTAGAAATGGCGATAATGGAGGAAATGGGGAGCATGAGAGAGTTGGTGACAATAATGGGAATCAGAGAAGGAGGACCGTTAGGGAAGCAACAACTTCTGATGCGAATTATGACCCATTTACTGCTGTTTGTCCTAATTTTGATGTTAATTTTGAAGTGAAAGGAGTACTAATTAACTCTCTTCCTAAATTTCATGGCTTGACAGGAGAAGATCCCTACATGCATCTGCAATCTTTGTCTATGATCTGTCAGAGTATGAAACCGGTGGGAGCTTCACTTGATCAGGTGCTATGGAAGGTTTTTCACTTGTCACTAGAAGGAAAAGCACAGAAGTGGCACATGAGCCTTCTAAGGCATGTGGCGAATGCCTACCATAGTTGGGCTAATATGAGGAAGGCTTTCTTGGAAAAGCATTTTTCGACCTCCAGAACTTCATCGATGAGGAAGGAGATCTATTCAGCACAGCAAGATTATGATAAATCCCTTTATGATTATTGGAACTGCTTTCAAGATCTATTGCCTAGATACCCCCATCAATAGATACCTGACGAGCATTTACTGCAGTATTTCTATGATATTTTGAAAAGTCAAGATAAAGGTATGCTAGATGTGGTGTTGGGAGGTTCATTGATTGATCTTATAGCTATAGAGGCATGGGATTTGATCAAGAAGATGGCTTTGAATCATCAATAGTTCAGTGTGAGATATACTAGAGGTCTACATGAGTTGGGAGCTTCAATAACCCAATCCAAAAGAATGGAGAGTTTGGAGTCTAAAGTTGACTTTTTGGAGAACAGAGTGACCTCACAACTATCCTTCATCACTGTAGAACTGAAAAATATGAGTGTGCATCGCTCAACATTTTCTATGGATCTTACTGCACACAGTTGTGATACTTGTGGGTCAGTAATGCACATATACAGTGTTTGCCCTTGTCAGTATGAAGAGATGTCTGCAATATATCAAGGTCGGACCAATCCGAAATGAGACCCTTATTCCAACACTTACAACGAGGGATGGAAGGCAAATCCTAAGTTCAGTTGGAGGAATGAAGAAGGAAGGGGTCCGAACAGATTTCAACAAGGAGGAGGAGCTGGTACTTCCACAAACCAGTTCCAAAACCAACAGCAAGCCCTGACCATTCCACCCAAAGAGGGCATCAACCAACTGCTGCACAATATGATGACTTTGATGAAGGAAGAAAGGATTTCTAACAATAATCAGTTCAATGTAATAACCACTCTCATTCAGCAGGATTCCTCTAAAATCGTTGCTCGGTTTAATGCAATGGAAAAGAGAATGGAACAATGGGAGACTAAAGCCGAGAACATCAATTCTTATGTCACCCAGTTGTCAAATAATATAAGTGAGAACCAAGCAAGGAGCAGTGGAACAATCCCCTCAAACACTGTGATGAACCCCAAAAGTTTAAGTGCAATAGCTCTCTGTAGTGGGAAACAAGTGCGGTTCACAAATCAAGATGAGGAAAAAGGCGAAGAGGACATTGAGGGTAAAGAATTGCCTTTGATAAAGGACAAAATCAAGAAATATGAAAGCTCCAAGGAAAAATCACTTTTGACTGAAAAGAAGTCTGAATCAAAGACTACGGGAGCTGATTCAGAGAGCTTCAAGGAACAAGCAACAATAATGGAGCATGTGGAATCAAGCAAACATGAAGCCAATGAAACCAATGGTAAGGAGGTAAATCTTCAAGACCTTCCTTTTCCTAATTCATATTTGATGAGCAAACGAATGACTGACATTAAGCTTGAAAAAGATATCATTGATTTATTTGGTAAAGTGAAAGTCAATATTCCTTTGTTTGATCTTGTGAAACGAGTTCCTGCTTATTCCAAATACCTTAAGGACCTGTGTACCCATAAGAGAAAGTTTAGGCTAAATGAAAGAGTCCAAGTAAGCTCAAATGTGTCTTCCTTATTCAAGCCTCAAATTCCAGTAAAATGCCAAGACCCTGGATCTTTCACTATCCCTTGCACAATAGGTAAAGTTACCACAAGGAGAGCCTTGTTAGATCTAGGGGCAGCCATTAATGTTATGCCTAAGTCTGTTTATCAGTCATTAGGGGTCAAGAACCTTGAGTCTACATCTGTAGTTCTCCAATTGGCGGATAGGTCGACTAGGCATCCTGTGGACATTACAGAGGATATTTTGGTCCAAGTCAAAGGTTTAGGATTTCTAGCTGATTTTTATGTGCTTGATATGTCACCTGAAGTTGTGCAGGATACCACACTGATTCTTGGTAGGCCCTTCTTAAGGACTGCGAGCACCATGATTAGCATGAAAGAAGGTACCATATCAATGGAAGTAGGGGATAACAAGGTTTGTTTCAACATGTATGAAGTAATGAAACATCCTCATGAGGATTATTCACTTTTGGGTGTAAACATGATTGATATTGTTGTTGATGATGCCTGCCATGAATTTGAATTGCAAGAGAATTCCTTTGATTTTACACTATATTCACTTGATCTTGGGGAAAGTCTTTCTGTTAATACTTCAGGTGATTTTGGCATCGTGGAAGCTGACACAGAGCTGGCAATTGATGAAGTTATTTCACCACGACATGGCCATCAGTTGAAGGTTAACCAGGAGAATCAAAAACCTCCATAATTCCCAGGTGGTTTCTTTCCTTCACTAACTACTTACTTTTGCTCTGTGATTGTATATGACATTGTGGATGCATTAGTATGTTGATTAAGCATAGGAAAGAAATCATTTCAGTAGGACATAGGATTAATTTTCGCAATTTCAATTCAATAAATTCCTCTCCTTTTTTATGTTCATTGTGCTTTTGGCTTGATGTATACTACATTTTCCCTTATTGAGAAGTTTGATGTTAATAATCGGCTTACACTTTGTTTTCTAAGGACTAAATGCCTTACATGTACATTCTAAATGATCTAAGTATCCACTTGAGTCTATTTAAGTCAAATTTTTCATTCCTGTCTTGTTTATTTTGCTTTTAAGTAACTTTCGTCGTAGCGTGAATCATTTTTCGTCGCGGCAAACTTAACTTATTTTTCCTTTTGCTGCTCTCGGGAAAATTTCATCGTAGCGTGGTTCATGTCGCCGCGGCGGCATTTCCTTAGAAATCTCTCAAGAAATTTGTCGCGGTGTGAATTAATTCCATCGTCATGGCACTCATCTCCATTTTGTTGAATGTCGCGTTTAAGGTTAGTTCGCCGAAGTGAATCTCAATGTTAGTCGCAGTGAAAGTTCAATTTGTGCGATATAACCGCGGTGAAATTTCCTTTCCACCCCAGTTTTCTTTTAATTCTTTGTATTTTGTCTGTCCTCTTTTGTCATTCCCTTCTTGACACCTATATAATCCAGACCTCCTTTTTGTTTCTATCTTCTTCACCCTTTCTTCACCGCGGCCATTCTTGCATTTTTCACCAAGAATCTCTAGTTTCCTCGTTCCCCGTGGCCACCATCCGTTCTCCTCGCCCCATTTTATGCTCGCCAACCTCCTCTATGAATCCTCCTCCTTTTTCATAAATATCTCTTGTCTTCACTTTCGTCCGATCCTTTGTGTAGTCGTTCCTGTTGTGTTTAGGATTGTTTCGCCGCGGTGACAAAACAATTTTGCCACGACGAACTTAGTTGTTTAGGGTGTTAATTTTAGTCATTTGTGTTCAGTTCAATTGTTTATTTTTCTATGTTTGTTTTCTTCAGAACAATGCCTTGAACAAAGAACCCTAGTCATAGTACCCCCAATAACCCTTCTAGACCACCTAGTGATTCTAATTCTTCGCATAGTGAAGGTTTGAGTTTCACCGAACTAGCCAAAAAAGTAGACACTAGGTCATACATTAAGGAGCGCCCTTTTCCTTTAACCCCACTCGACAACCCTTTTGTCCAATAATTAGTCAAATCTCAACTCACGGGATTAGTCAAACCACAAGATCAAGGCAACGATAAATTTGTTCATTATTTCCATACCTATACCCGATTCCATAACACCATGGAACTGGATTTCCTTGGTGTGAAAGACCCCAATGCCTTCACCTCCGCTAGCATTCGTCACCATTACGATCTCCCTCCTATTTTTCGCTGCCATTACGACAATTGCCTCTGCCCTCCATGATTCCATCTCCACCACCAAATTCACTAACGCCATTATATTTCCCCACCTCATCACTGACATATTCCAAGCTCACAATATCCCAGAATTCAATAATGACAGCTATTTTGACCCGATTCCTTTGTTTAGGTACACCTGCCTCAAACAACCCCTTCTCCTTCCACCCCACCCCCACCCAAATTCCTGATCTTGCTACAACCTCTACCGCTGCGGTACCCAGTGAGGACGAGCCTCCAGCTCAGGCCACCCATGGGCCTGTGACCTTACAGACCCTTACTAGTGGGGTCGATGGCCTTTGTGCAGATTTTGCTACTCTCCAAGCCTCCCTCCTTCAGGAGATAACTAGACAGGATCGAGATCGGCGGTATCGCCGGTGGATGGATGCATTAATCGTTGAGCACTTGCACTTCCAACTCCCTTCTGATGAAGATGATACACTGAGCGGTTCTTGCACTTTGGGGACAAGTCCCTTTGGTGCTGGGGCTGATCATCTTATGGAATAGCTCGAGTTACTTGTCTTGTATTCTTCTTTTTGTTTTCATTTTTAGTTTGTGTAACACCCGGTATCTAGTTTAACTGGCACACCGAAATAAATTGATATTGAGACTGATGTCATTAAAACCAGAGCAGTGAATATTAATTTTTGTGACATCGAATTAATGATGTAAGATATTTTTCGGTGGTCACAGGAAGTTAATCGGATAGATATTTAAAAACCAGAACAAGAGTGGAGTTTTTGTAAATAAGTGAACTTTGAAACATATATAAGAAACTAGTTGGACAATAAGACAAAACCTTGTCTTCTTCTTCTCTCTAGCTCACAAAACCTCCATGGGAGATAGCTCTCAATCTTTTCCAACTCTTGTTTCATGAAAGGGAATGAGATTCAAGCCTTTTGGGTGGTATAAAGAGGTAAGCCTCCACTCCTATGCTTAGATCTATGGGTTTAAAGCTTGATTTTCTCTTCTTTTTGAAACTCACTTGATGGAAGTGGATGAGTTTGATGATTGTGTAAGTTATTATTACACCCATGAAGGGTATAATAGTACTGATAATTTGGAGATAACTACCAAAGGTAGTTATATGAAGACAAAATATGATTGCAATGTTTTGATAGAAGAAACAGACGGTGTGTTTTTGTATGCGTCAGTCAGTCATTTTGCTTCAAGGTTTTCCAGAACAGAAGAAGAACAACTTTGCGGTAGATTGGAAACATAAAGTCTTTTAACCGGTGGAATAACAACAAAAAACCAAGTATGTGTTTTTTAGTTTGCTATGCATATAACATCAATCCTTGGAATATACATAATCTGTGTGGTTATGGTTTGTTTGTGATCTATTCGTTAAATCCTAACATTGGTATCAGAGCCAGGTTGTGATTGGTTTATATGCATGATACGAAATCTGTGATAAACTATGATATGCATATGTCGTCAAGTTTGCCTCTATTTTCGGTAGTTATTACTTCTCTCTCTAAACGTAATCCATGAAAGCATGATTTGTTATTCTATCTACCGTATAGACATGTTATTTGTAATGAATGCTTCATGTTTATGGGTTTTGTTCTGTAAACAATTTATCAACAACCCATAATTTTATTTTATTGTTTGTTTTATGTTTATCAATGCACCGAAAATCTGCAACTTGTTAAATCGGTGTTATCAAAAACCAAAACGCGAATCTGTTTTCGATGATAAATGGTTTAATCGTTTTCGTGGCTTTCCGTTGTGTTGTTGGATGCTTCACTTGAACATGAACCAACATAAAAACGACTGTTTTTAATGGCTGTTAAAAAAATCAAACATGATGGCTTGATGAGTTTGCGGAATTGATCAAGTTAATGGATGTTTGAATTTTTTGCTTGAACTTTAAACATGATGCTTTTTTATTTTTGCTTGAATCATCAATTTCCATATGAAAAAACAAAAACAAAAACCACATGAAAGGAAAAAACGAACCAGAAGCGCAGGAGGAAGACGATGCGCGTGTCCCTCCAACGAGTGCACGCGCCAGACTCTGCCTCCCACGACCCAATTCGTTTTTGGGCTACCTCCTATGCCCAAATTCATTTCTGGGCTGGTTCTTTTGTTTATGCTTTGGGCCATTAAGGGTGTTTTGAGGTTAATAATTATTTGTGGCCTAAAATTAAGTATGGACTCATTTTTAAATACATAATTGAGTTATACATAATATAATGTAATGAATTAGAAATTAGTTTTCTAATTCCACTAAATAATTTAGTTAATTAAATTAGTTTCTAAAATATTATACCAAAAGAAATTGATTAGTTCAATTATACTTTAAATTAGA
>JAOQMR010000005.1:29919073-29929817 GCA_027563865.1 Erythroxylum pelleterianum
GAGACTTTTGAAAGAAATTATATTTTAGAAAGAATCAAGAATTTAAGAACCAGATTTATGTTTTCTTTGAGCAATTCCTTTTGAGCTTATTATTGATATTCATGTTGTTGCCGCAATTGAGATTTACTACCTATTTACTTTTAGAGGTGTTATACATAAGCAAGGTAGCATGCTTATAACTCACTGAGTCGTGTTGTAGATTCACCCCTCACTATCACCATTTCAGGAGAGTAGCAGATTCTACGAGAGATCAATCCAAGCCTTTTAAGACTCGCTTGGACAATCAGAGAAGTATGTTTGTGGCATTTTGTTAGTGTAGATGCTTATAGCTGCTCCATGGTTTGTCATAACCATATGTACATGGTATATGTATGAATATATTATGTTATTGAGAACGATGTTGGTTGATGATAAGTAGATGTTGTATGTGAGAATTGTAGATTCAGATCCTTGCTTGTTACAACCAATTAAGCAGGTATAAGGATTAATCAGACAAACGAATAGGTCATATCGGTTTTCCAGTGGAATATAGAAAAGTTGGGCTTACTACAGATTTTGGTGGCATTAAGCTTACCCATTCCCTAGTCCCAACACGGCCCAAGAAGGCAGGTCGTGTCAGTTTGTCGGATACTCAGTTACATTTTTTTATGTATACATTTTATGACTGGTTGTCAATGCTTGATTGTGTTCTGATTATTTCCTTATTGAGGACAATTCGATGTTTAAGTGTAGGGGAGGTTTTCCCACTTTGCAATTCTTGTTTGTGCATGATTGTTGGCCATTTTCACCATTTGTACAACTTCATTGTGCGTAATTTGGCAATTTTAAACTTGGTAACTGAGGCAAAATCAGTTGTTCCAAATGTTTCTGTCATTTTTCGTTGCGGCGATGTTATTTGATTATTAATTCACCGCGACAAACTTTTGGTTTCGTTGCGGCGATACCATTTTTCTTACAGAAACTGTTTTGGAGAATCATTTCAATAATTCTCTCCAATTAGATTCTTTTCACTCCCGACTCTCGAGTATTTTGTAAATTTCAAAGTTTCATTGTGTTCTTGAAAATGCTTTCTATGATTTTTAAATAGTAGTTGGTTTTGGCTAATTTCATTTTCAATGTTTTCAACTTAAGTAAATGAGGGTACGTTTGTTATTCACTTCAAAAAAAAAAGTGAGGGTACGTTGACAAAGTAGCACTTCACATTTTTAAACCTTAAAATTGCTTAATTGATATACTAACCTTGTTGGAAGGATATTTGAGCTTGAATTCTTTCATTTTTGTGTGTATATGCTTAATTTCATATCTCTCTAGAACTTGTTTTAATTCTTGATCAAAGCTTGATGAACTAAAATTTTGTTAACATGATAGAGGCATTTCTTTCTAAACCCTACTTACCCAAACACAAACCTCAAACACTTAACCATTGCAAGCCCCTCGAGCCATATCTTTGAGTTCATGCACTTGTTTTCATTTTGATGTTAATATTTCATTTTTAGTTATTTACTTTTTGTTTTTTTAAAAACCAGCTTTTTCACAGGAGATTGGTTATTGAGAAAAGCCAAGGAAAAGTAGAAAGTAAAAAATAATAATAATAATAACAATCAAAGGGGCTTTCTCAAAATGAAAAGAAAGAAAAGTGCATAGAGCATTAAAAAAAGGATTATGTTTGTTGTGTTGATGTTTGATTCATATGGCAAATAATTGTGTGCATGTACTCATTTTTCTTTCTTCTCTTGAATCCATCCCTTTAGCCTTCTGTCCATTACAACCTTGAAAAGTCCTCTTGATTTTTCGAATTATAGTTCTTATAGTGGAGAAGTAGAACTATTACATGCTTATGGTAGAGAATAGATTAAGTAGAGTTTAGAGTGAAATTATCCCCAAAAACAAGTAAGTTGAGAGTAAACACCATTCCTTGAGTGAAATCTCTTTTGTCCAATCTTTTGGATTCGTATAGTGTTTATTTTCTTGGCGTTCTTTCAGTCTACTTTGGTTGATTTCTAAAAAAGTGGTTTTACCAATTTCCTACTCTAATTTTTAAACATGGTCGGTATTTTATTTTGCACTTGTGGCTCTTTAACTTTTATAAGCTTTGTCTAGGAGTACAAAGGTTTAAGTGTGGGGGGAATTTGATTGAACCCAAGTTTCTTATTTAAATTAGTGACATTTTCATGGTTTTGTTACACTTCTTGGCTCTTATTTCTTGATTTTGTGCTTAATTGGACTCTTGAGTGCTTGCCTTTACTTATGTAGTTTGAGAGTAAAATTGACACAAATAATTAGTAATTGCACTGAATTAATTTTCTAAGGACAATTGATACTGTAAACTACCATTTGTTTATTGCAGGAGACTCAAGAAGTAGAGCAAGAAGTAAAGGCTGGAAATGATAGTTCAACAAGTCAACAAATTCTTTTCGAGAAAAGTTCACCACTGCAAAGGTGATGTGTGGCTAGGCACCTCCCTCCTCTTGAAGATGTAGTGATGGCTTGAGTTCAATGGCCTAAAAGGGGAGTGACTCAATCTATGTTTAGCTATGATTTATAAATTCCTAGGTTTAGGATTTGTAACTTATAGTTGAACATTCTTGATTAGAGTTTAATCAAGTATTGGATACTCTTTGTGTTGCTAGGATTTGTTGATTTAGAACTTTGAGCTTAAATATATGAAGTTTCATATATGTTTATTTGTGATCTTATTGAATCTCTTTTATCTTGCATAGTTTTGTTTGATATTGAGTTGATTTGAGATCTCAAATAACTTGTTGCATTGATTTACCCACAACACACACTAAGGGCATTTAACAAGGTCTTAAGAAATAGAATTCATTGATTAAAACATTGGACTTAAAGAGTTCTTTAAGGTTTATCATTTGAAACGTAGTGATTTTCACTCCCACTAAGATTTACTTCGAACTATGATAGCCAAAACTCATTTTTCAAGAGAATTCTATCACATTTGATTATTGTCTTTACCTTTCAAGTTTTTATTCCCAAAATCCAAAAAATACTTTTTACACATTTCTCTTACAATTCATTCAATTTTTTTAGTTTTCTAAAAGAATCAAAACCCCCTCCTTACTACTTAATTTGCATTTCATGACATTTAGGCTAGCTTAGGTCCATTTTATTAGGTTCCAATTAAGTGAGACGACCCGAGGTTGCATTCTATATTGCAATCTTTAGAATTAATTTTTTGTTATTTAACCTCCAAGGGTAAGAACAAAAGGCTTCGAATCAACTATCCACCGAAGGGAGTAAATGATGCATACTCTTTGGTACCAACTGATTCTTCTCATTTAGAGTAATCATCATCCCTCCTTTCTTTTGCACTACTTATATTGCACTTACCTATAAAGTATCATAAATAGGATAAATCATACTTGATTCAAGTAGTTTTACAAACTTTTTTTCATGACATCTCTCATATTTGGATTTATTTTTCTCTAGGATTACACCATTGGTATATGGCCTTCCTTTATAAAAAATTTATAGGTTTATTATAAAAGGTTGATCCCTTTTAAGTGATAAAGTTTCTATGATAAAGCTTTCTTACGCTTGTATAACAATCATAGTAACTTTTTATTTTGTTTATTAGATAATTCATGTACATAATAAGTGCTAAATTCTTCATATTTTTAGGTTTATATTTAGAGCATCTTACTTATTCATTTGGGTATTTTTATTGTTCTTGTACTAAATTTGTTCATATTTTGTTTTTAGGATCTAATTCACTTATCTAGAGCAAAAGAAAAAAATTTCGAATAAGTTTAGAGCAACTTTGATTAATTTATGTAGTGCATAACAACTACATGGTCATGTTTAAAGAGGTTGGGAGAATGTGGATTAATTTCTACAGAACAAGCCCATGTTGATTAGGTACATACCTGTGTTGAGTGACTAGTAGGTTATGTCGATAGTACACAACCGTGTACATGTGTTGACTTTGGAAAAGACCTATATGTCTATTTAGAGTACATGACCGGTTACATACATGTTTTGATTCATGTATATCCAAAACTCAAATTTTGAATTTTATAAGTCAAAATTGAGGGGCAAAAGAGAAGAGGAAGTTTAAGAAACACAATTGAAACCCAAAAATAGTATAAAGTACGAAAAAACTATGCAAGAATGGTAACTCTAATAAAGTTTGTACTAAACTCAATGCATACTCCCCATACATCTTAAGTAGGCACTCACAGTAGAAAGTACATAGTAAAGTTGGTATGGAATGAAGTTTGCAAGTCAAAGTTTGAAAGAAGGTTGGGAATCACCTTAGCAACAAGGTTTCTATAGTCAAGAGATTATGAAGACTTATGGTGGACAAAGGATCATTGTGTGTTAAATGGGTACCTACATACATCTTTAAGTGAAAAGTTATATAGGAATATAAAGTTTGGACATCCCCATAATGGTTCATGTCGTAACTGCTTAAACTAAGAGAAAGTGTAGCAGATAACTTCAAATGAAAAGTGGAAAATAGGAAATTAGCATCACTATACTTTGACAACTAGAGTAAGGTAAGCCCATTGATCTATTCACACCTGACGCCTACATTACTGGAAAGGTTCCCTATTAATTACAAAGTCAAAACGTGGATAATTGGGGATCAATGGAATTTGGATATATTCAAACCTCATGCCTACATTATTAGAAAGGTTCCCTATTAATTACAAAGTCAAAGCATGGATAATTGGGGATCAATGGAATGACGTTCTTACAAAAGTAACCTGAGTTATACTAAGATATAGATCAACACAATAAATATGTTGAAATATATAAACATGGTGAAGAGATGCTTCCAATATAAAGAATAACCAAAACCTAAAGACCATATTTTCTTTAAATGGATGTTTTCTAAGGAAATATAGGAGAGCTTAATGAATAGATGCCAAATACCCCACATTAGGAGAAACTTTCTGGAAGCACTATCTTGTATAATAGCAGATAAAACAAAGTAGTGATGATAACAGTTATAGGATGTTATACGTAAAAACATATGGAAGGAGAGAAATGTAAGAAGTTTTAGAGGGAAAAGAAACCAAGTAACCAAGTATTGAAGGAAACAAAAATATGAGTAAGAGAAATATTATTTAGCATAAAGGAAAATAGGTGCTATAATACAACAATGGCAAAAGTATGGAGTATTAATGATGATTCTTAGTAGGGGAAAGGAGGAGAGTAAAATCTTGTAAATAGGGAAGTACTAGAACACTAGCATTGTAGTAGAAAAGCGGTAAAATCCTAAGATGACCAACTTGATTGTAACAGGTGTTATATTTTCTTAAGTTACTAAGTGGTATTCGTAACAACCTTTTCTTAATAATGGTTATACCTTTAATTTTTTTAAAATATTGCAATACTACAACTATAATTTATAAAGTGAATACTCTGATTACTTATACAAAAGAGTGCTCACTCACTTCTAGATCACTTATCCCACAGTTTTTGGCAAGGAATCATAAGTTAGATAATAAAAAGGAGATGGAAATGCAAGCAGGATCTAATGCTTTTTAAGCTTGTCTTTGGAAGATTAATGTATGAAATATGGAGGGAAAGAAAGTATCGTTTGTTTCAAGATAAAAGTAGATACCAGGAATATCTTTTCAATAAGCCACTTTACTTGATGAGGGAGTATAGCTTAATTCTCAACCAACTATCATTCGATAGAATACCTTACTAAAATAGTGTGTTAATGTTTAGTATTTGATTCATTATAAAGTATAATGGCAAAAGGTTTCTTTTGGAAGTGTAACTCTTAGGGAGTGCTTGGTTGATGGATTTGGAAATGGGTTAATAGGTAAGGAATGAAAAGTGAGGGGGCGATTGGTTCGCATAAGGGAATGATAATAGAAATAGGAATGAATATAGTGAGGATTGAGGATGGATATCATTATTATAATTATGATGGATGATTAAGAGGAAGAAATGATTACCATTATCATTGATAGTTGTTGCTTTGTAAAACATATTGAGAAATAAAAATTTATTATATTTTAATTAATTAATTAATTAATTAATTACAATATTTTAATTAATGAATGAAACATATTTTAATTAGTTCTATTGTAACTAATTAATTATTTATTTTTTATTAATTATAATGTAATTAATTATTAATAATATTTTAATTAATAATAATAATAATTTAATTAATTATATTGAAATTAATTATATTTTAATTAATTAATTAATTACAATATTTTAATTAATAAATAATTATATTTTAATTGTAATTAATTATATTATATTATATTTTCATTAATTATAATATAATATAATATTTTAATTAATTAATTACAATATTTTAATTAATTAATGAATTATATTTTAATATAATTTATTTATTTATTTTATTAATTAATTAATTACAATGTTTTAATTAACGAATGAATTATATTTTAATTAATTAATTAATAATAATAATAATATTTTTTTTTAAAGAGTCACTACTAAAGAATAAGCTTTACTCCTTTACTAGAAGGGAAGTATAGAGAATTCTCCAAAAGTAAGATATCAAACTAGTGCATCTATAATGATAATCAACAACCAACCAAGAGATATTTAGTTGATAGATTTAGGAAGGAATGGTTGATAGATTTAGGAAGGAATTAATAGATAAATAATGAATAAATTATTAAAAACGTAGATAACTTAAGATTAAATGATAAAATTAATTCAATAACATCAAATACCACAAATTCATTACATGAAATCCAAAGTTGCAATCATCACCCTTCGAAATGGACAACTTGGTACCTAACCTTTTTGTTTTGTTGTGTAGGCTCGTAGGGAGAACATCTTTGGATTAAGGATTCTGATTTGTCGTCAACAATGAGTAGGACCAGACCCCTGTTTTGTCTTTTCTCTATGGTTTCGGTTCCTCTCTGTTGGAACACTACGAACTCTTCTGTGAATTATCATAATATTAGGATAACAGATGGTTTTGTTATCAGTACTATATTCCTTACCCATTATTCACATTTTTTACTATATTTACCCCTATTTTTATTATCATTTTTTTCGTGCGAACTAACCGCATCTTTAATTTTTCTACTTTTATTTCATATAATCGTTAATTTTCTATTCAATCATCAATACATTTAATTTCTTGAAAAAAATGTTCCAATTGAACACCTTTAATATATTAGTAATTTTAAGCAAATTATTAACTTATAATACAAATCAAGTAACACAATTATATGAATATTTTCAAGAAGTATTATTGGTTTATTTCTTAAATTTAATACTCAATGATTTAATAACCACTATTATATAATAATTTGTTATAGCCCTGAATTGGACTAAAATTAATACTTTCAATGAATTAAAAGATAAAACTTTTTCCAAATCCTTTATATTTTTCTTTTGCCTCGTTTATCTCTTAAAACTAATAATGTGCTAAAATTACATATATGATTATCTATAATTTTTAAAAAAACCGATTTTATTGTAACTTTGTCAAATTTTAAATTTAGCTAGATCTCTTTTCTATTTATTCTTATTATATATAAAAGTTTAAATCCGAACTCTCAAATTGTAGTAAATGTAGTGCATATTTGGGTTCGACTGATTGGATCAATAATGTAATGAATTATAATTATATTATAATTTTAAATTTTGTTGACTATCGTTTTTAGTAACTCTTATTGTATCTAAAAGTTTTAGGACTAACTCTCAAATCATAGTATATTCGAACGTAATCAGCAATGCATTGAATTGTAGTTAATTAATTGTATATTTATTGAATTATAATAATTAAAATTTTTCATTTTTTGGTATTATTATTTATAAAAATCATATTGTAAATACAATGTCACGTGTAGATTTAACAGATATGTGCGGATTTGATCCTCGAGTAATGATTATTTCAGTTTGACAATTTTAAGTTGTACACCTGCGATATAAGATTGTTGAGCCAATCCGAGTTTTTGATTGTATGATTAACTCGTATTTTTTCAAAATATCAGATTGAATAATTCTTAAAATCTAACAATTACAAAACCTTATGTATTTTTATTAGCAAAGTATCATTTACCGTTCAATTAATTAAATCCTAACTCCGTTCATCAATCACCAAAATGGTTAAGAAAAGGAAAATTTATGTATGCGATCGATATTAATACTTAATTGCTTTGATATATTTATTGTATTTAAAAAAGTTAAGTTCCAATTGGTAGGGAACAGATCACCTGTTCCATAATTGTTGTGCTAGTGTTGTTCCATTGCATCTGATTCATCGATTTATATGGGACCCACAAAAATATATGGACCAGATACAATTGAACAATATTGGCACAGCAATTATGGAACAGGTGATTTCATTCCCAATTCACCTGTTCTATAATTGTTGTACCAGTGCTGTTCCATTGCATCTGGTCCATCGATTTATATGGGAGCCACAAAAATATATGGACCAGATACAATGGAACAGCATTGGCACAGCAATTATGGAACAGGTGATTTCATTCTCAATTCACCTGTTTTATAATTGCTGTGCCAGTGCTGTTCTATTGCATCTGGTCCATCGATTTATATGGAACCCACAAAATATATAGACCAGATACAATGGAACAGCATTTACACAACAATTATGGAACAAGTGATTTCATTCCCAATTGGGAACAGATCACCTGTTCCATTGCTGTGCCAGTGCTGTTCCATTGCAATTGATAGTGTATATAATCATCATATGCAAATAGAAACTGCTGCCACTTGCTTATTTCTACCTGCATTAGTTACGTAATTAATATAGTATTGAAGAAACAAACATTGGTGTCAGTTTGGAAGAAGAAAAAACATCTTCCTATTGTATATTAAAATGAATTGTCGACAAAATTTGAAAGTTGGCAGACATATATATGTGTGTGAACCAAACCACGGATTTCATGATTTGTAGACTCTGATTAGATACATTTTCCTTTTCTATATGTCTTAAGTCTAAGTCTAGGCAAGCCAACGCACACATGAATATATATATTTCATCTCAGTGTTGAAATCACCGTAGCTGCTTTTAACCTTTCGTCAGCAATGCATACTAATTTATGTGAAAGTGATGAGGCGTGATTTAGTTTCTTATTGCCATATGCCTAACCTAACCCACTTGTTAAAGTAGCCAAGAATTTATCAACTTCTTAGGAAATATTTCTTTTTTCTTGGTAGTGAATATTACTTTTCTTTTACTATAGTTTTGGAATGGCAGCTAATAGGGCCAAAGGGACCACAAAATAATAATCTTTAAAAAACACACACACAACATCTTGGAGGCTGCGACCTTTGATTTATGCAAGCTAGTTGATCATTAATTACGCAAAAGTAAAAGGATAAGCGACAGTGAAAAGGAGATCTTGCAGGTAGTAAAACATGCCCTTTTTAAAAAAAAAAATTTTGGCAAACTATTTATGAGCGATTTGTTAGTTTATTAACTAAAAATTAACTTTTTTTTTGATCATTTTTAAAAACTATTGATATGTTTAGTAAATAGCTTATTAGTTAGCTTATTTAATCTCAATAAGCTGATTTCTAAAAACTTCATAAAAGAAGCTTTTTGGATGATTAATCAAAAATTAATAGGTAAAAGGCCAATTATACTCTCTTTTCATAATTTTTGAATTATGATATATATCGTATCTGTGTCATACTATAATTATAGATATTTTTAATTTATTAAATAATAAAATTCATACATATTATATAAAAATAATAATATGATGTAATCATATTAATAAAGAATCTAACATTGGATTATTATTATTATTATTATTATTATTATTATGTTTTTTATTAAAGATATAAACTTAATTTTTGTAAAATTAATATCTAAATTCTTATAAGAATATTTAACAAAATACTAAGAAATATAATATTCATACCCTTATAATTTTTTTAAATCATGCCCTCATAAGTTATTTTATACATCAACAGCTATTACTAAACAGCTAATTTTACCAAACATCTTTAATAAACAACTGATGTTATCATTTGATCAAATTAATTGATATAATCAGCTATCAGTTAATCGCTGATAGAATCAGCTAACAGCTAATACAATCCGTTGTTTGTCAAACATGACCTTTATCTATGCCTATTTTAGATGGGCTTATCAAAATTTCAACCTTAGGAAATGTTAAAGTAACTTGCTGTTAATGCTTTTGAAATTACATAACATAAACAAGGTAGCTGTAAAAGAATAGATAGTTATGGCATGTTAAGTTTACAATATATTTTATAACATGCTGGTGGGATTGGGTACCAAATTCTCTGTTCCCACTATCAAGACCAACCCTGTGCGGGTTCAATTTTCAAACTATCAAGTCAGTCGAAGACTGCCCCATTCAGGAGGGTTAGGAGAAAATCTTTCAAGTCAGTCGAAGACTGCCCCATTCAGGACGGCTAGGACTAGTATGCACCCACCCACTACCCACAAATACAATGAGACAGAGACCGGGAAATTCCATTCCACATTTTCTTCATTCAATTCCTTTTCTTGGTGAGATCTGTCCCAGTAAATTTGGACATACCTTATCTCCCGTAGCTCAGTGTTCCAAAGTTAAGGTTTACTGGGATTCAAAAATATCAGAAAACGATACATATATTAATATTATCAGTTCACGACTACAACAAATTGAACTTCAACTTTTCTTTTCTAGATGGTATTAACTCTATTTGCTACTTCAACCAACAAAATCAGATCACGAGACAATAAGTGGATGGACCAAGACCAAGACCAAAAGCAAAAGCAAAAGCA
>JAOQMR010000005.1:29949045-29961117 GCA_027563865.1 Erythroxylum pelleterianum
TTAATTAGTTTAGGTAAATTAGAAAACTTATTTCTAATTCTTTACATTATATTATGTATAACTCAATTATGTATTAAAATAGTCCATGCTAAATTTAGGCCACAAATAAATTGACTTCAAAATACCCTCAATGGCCCAAAACATAAACAGAAATTAGCCTAGAAATGAATTTGGGCTTGGGACGCAGCCCAGAAACGCATTGGGCCGTGGGAGGCAGCGTCTGGCGCGTGCTCTGCGACTGGCTCTGGATGCGCCCTCGCCTGACGCGTCATCGTCTTGCTCCTGCGCTCTTCTGGTTCTCCTCTGTTTCTCTTTTGTTTTCTTTGCTTTTACAGATCCTATTTGACAGACCTTTTCTAAACTCCTCTCTTGCTTGATGATTCAACATATGTAATCTACTATTGTCTTTTTCGGTAATTTTATTTTCTCACTCTAAACCATTATACCGAAAATGGTAGGTATATACCGAAGATGAACAGTGATTTATGAAATCATTTATCACCGAAAAATAGATTCTTGTTTTGGTTTGATAACACCGACTAACAAGTTTCAGATATTCGGTGCATTGATAAATATAATTCAAACAATAAAATAAAATAATGGGTTGTTGATAAATTGTTTACAGAACAAAACCCACAATCAGATAACTCATTTCTTTCGGTGGTTTCTCATACATGAAACATCCAACAACACAAAGGAAAGCCACGAAGACGATAAAACCATTTCTCACTGACAATAATTCGTGGTTTGCAGATTTACGGTAAAACAAAAACAAATGTAAACCCACAATCAGAACAAACATAAAGCCTCCAGTGCAAAGACAGACAACACAACATATCTTTACGGTAGACTATATAACAAATCATGCAAAAAACCAATGCTCTGATACCAATGTAAGAAATATATAAACAGATCATATACCATAGGATCGATTGTATATGCTTGGGAAAAACAAAACATACATCCTTGATGAGTTGTTATATGCCACTAATTAAAGAACGCAGAGATCTCCTTTTTGATGAATTTGAAAACACCAACGTGGAGAGCAAAAGCCAAATTACACAGAGTAAGTTATCTATCTTATATCTCAACTGTTGTCATAGTCGTGCCTTTATATATCATCTATGAATAACAACCGTTAGTGGTTATTCTCGCAAGATGACGTTTAGACCCATCATGAGTGTAAAATGTCATCAGATTCTATAAAAATGATGAAGTTGGTGGTCGCCTGGCAAAGACCTGTCTGGTATAACTACAAACAATCCTATCAAAAGCAATCTGAAAAATGAAAAAGAAGCTTCCCTAAATACATCTTTCCTATTTCCTCCACTTGTTTCAAGTGTCGAACCTCCTTCCACTTCTATGAAACCTGACATTGATGTTTCTCGTGTTGGGACGAGGATGATTATTTTCGGATCAGTCAGAGATGCCTATGAGTCAGATCGGGCTAATCTTGCCTAGACCCAAATTTTTTTCGCAAACTCAAGTTTAGCCCAAAACTTGATCAAAGCCCATCAGAACTAGACCAAACCGAAACAACAAAAGCCTAACCTCCAATCACTACCTGTAGCAACCAAAACCCTAGCAAACCAAATATAAAGGAGCACTCGCCCTCGAGCGCCCTCTTCTCTTTCGAAACCACCGCTCATCCAAAGAAGCAGAAAGAGAGGTGAGTGAAAATGCCGGCTGGTCATGGGCTTCGTTCAAGAACAAGAGATCTCTTCGCTAGACCCTTTAGGAAGAAGGGTTATATCCCTTTGACTACGTATCTCAGGACCTACAAGATCGGCGACTATGTCGACATCAAGGTTAATGGCGCCGTTCACAAGGGCATGCCTCACAAGTTCTACCATGGCCGCACTGGTCGCGTCTGGAACGTCACTAAGCGAGCTGTTGGTGTCGAGATCAACAAACAGGTAATTTATCATTTGCCTTACTTGTTTCGGAGTTGATGAAAAATGGTGTTGACGTAAACTAGATTTTGGGTTCTCTATTATGAGTTTTGCGTGTTTTATATATTGTTGACTGCTATGTGTTTGATCCTCTGTTTTTGGATGTGTAATAGAACCTTTGGTTGTATGTACTGTATGTTTAATGTTTAGTCTTTTTTTTTGTTAGTTTGTAGTTTTTGTTTCTTGGCTCTACTTTGGACTTTTGAATTGGATTTTATTATATAATCAGATTTTGTAAACATTCTGCATCCCGCATGCTACTGTTTATATGTATATATTTGTTGGTTGGCATGTAATCAATGAATGCGGATGACAGGTTGGTAACAGGATTATCAAGAAGAGGATCCATGTGCGAGTTGAGCATCTGCAACCTTCAAGGTGCACTGAGGAATTCCAGTTAAGGAAAAAGAAGAATGATGAATTGAAAGCAGCGGCAAAGGCAAAAGGTGAGATTATTAGCACGAAGAGGCAGCCAGAAGGCCCTAAGCCTGGTTTCATGGTTGAAGGTGCAACACTGGAAACCGTCACACCCATTCCATATGATGTTGTTAATGATCTCAAGGGTGGCTACTGAGTGATGTTCTAGGTTTTTAATCTTTACTGAAACTTGTGTGGGCTGCATTAGTCTATTTAATACTTTCAGTTTTGATTGAATGCTTTGGTACTTATCCATTTCTTTGTTAGATATAATGGGTATGTTCCTTTCAAAGCATATACTTTGCTTTAATGTGGAATGATTATTCAGATTAAGCTTTCATGTTGCCCAGTGTTTGTGATCATCATAGTTGTTTAAGGGTGAATGATCTTGTTCGTTTTTATTACATTTCAATGCCCCAGTTCTATAGCAGTAAAAGGAAGTGCTTGAGCTATTTGATGGAGTTTTAGATTTGAAGTTTGTGCATATTCTATTCTCAATCTTGGCTGGGAAGTATACTTGTTTCGTTTGTTTCCCTTAGAATATCTTAAACAGAAACCTTGTGCAACTCTTGACGAACAAACAATCCATTATGGCCTTGCAAAATGTCTATAAACAATATGTGGGAAATGTTTATTTAAAAGGTCTTAGAGAAGCCTTGCTCTTGTTGGTCTAGTCTAGCTGAATGATAACGGCGCCACATTGTCTTTGTTTCTTTCGTCTCCTCTGGTTTTATTTATTGATGCCTCTCTCTCTCTTGTTTATGTATTAGAGGAGATGGTCTGAAAAAATTAAAATCATACGATCATAAATAACTTAAGAGGTGACTTGTGATTTAGGACAACTTGTTCTCCCAGATAGGGTATCAAGTATTCCTTAATTATTATATAAACACGGTGGTAAAGTTGGGATTTAACCAAGAAGAAACAGTCAAGAGGTTAAATCACTGTTGAAATTAGAAGCACAAATTTATTCAGCGCATACTTGTACTTTCTCTTAATAATTATTGTGGTTTGAGGATAGATCACTGTTGAAATTGGAATATACAGTATTCAGCTGTGCTTTTGGCTTTTCGTTTCCTGTATAATTTATTATTTCCAAATTGAATCACGATTCAGTTATAAAACATTTAATTTAAATCAATATTTAATTAATAGGTAATACCATACAGCTTTAAAGTAATATATGATTTTAGTTATAAAAAAATATTATTGCTCAAATGTAAAAAAAAAAAGGAAAAGGATTAAATTTCAAAATAAGAGTTTGGATTTATTACTCGTACGTCCAAATCTTTGTTCCAGTTCCTTCAACATTTTACAGTTTGGGATTCTTTTTTGTAGATAAAGAGCAAATGGTGCTAATTGGCTTGAAACTTCAGCACAAAATTTAATTTTAGAAACCAAAGGAAATGGAGAGAACCCATAATCATTGAACCCAAAACTATGGGGCATTCAATGGCATGCATGCATGCCACTAACCACTTGCCATGATATAACTTACAGTACAGGAAAACGAAATACTAAGCTGGCGGATATTTCTATTGGCAGACAAGGGACGATGAACATGAAAAGCATAATTTTTTCTATGAGAAAAAAAGTTGGCATGATACAAAGCAGATCATAGGATGGATCCCCAACGAGATATACCTGTGTAAAAGATCACGTTGCCCATGACCCACCATTCTTACAACAACTAAATATCCATTCATTTCTTTTGACAATTATCTTGAGCACCCCTATACCTGCTCAAAAGTCAGTACCCAATAAAGTCATTACGGGTTTAGATGCTGAGAATATTTAAAAGCTATATAACATCATAAACACATCATATCCACACCAATTGACTTCTCATTCAATTAGCAAATGTAAATAAGTCAATGGCACCGCATATAACAAAAATTTTGAAATTCACCCAACACTTAAAACACCAAAGGTAAAATGTTAAAATTTTTATTCAATCAAGCAGGATATACAGTTCCTTCATTAGGCTGTTAATGATCAAGGCAACAGAGCAAAAGGACTAATTTTGCCTTACTCTTTCTTAGAGGGTTATCAAAAAGAAGAATTCAAGGAAACAGTAAATGGCAATCCAGTATTACATACCCTAAAATTTCAGCGTCTTGATCTGGGCTTGCAACGAAATTCGGCTAATAGCGCTATGTGATCAGAAGACCATTCTGGAGAAGGAAGGGCCGTATCTTTCCTCAGGCTTTCTTCATCCAAGAGTTCCAACAAAGATTCCACTGTTAAAGAGTCCGCTGAAATGATATAAAATTCAGTACAACTACCAGCAAAATGCACATCTAGTATTGGATCAAACTTCAAATCAGCCTGCTGAAAACCTCCTAGACTAGAGTTAGTGACCAACAAAGTCCAATTAATAAATCATATAATAAATCGCATAGACAAAGCTTGCTTTACTGAAAAAAAAACAATCTGCAAAACATTCACCCGTGTAAAATATATAATCTAAGGTGCCAATAAAATCTCTTGCGCAGTTTGTAAACAAAGGTTCATTGGTAGTGGGGTCCATTCTCCTCCTCTGCTCCTCTAATTCAAGACCAAGTCCTGACCTTGCAAAAGATGAATATGCACTGACCTGCAACAAACTCATGTCATAACCAGCACAGAATATAGCAAGCCAAAATAAACCAATAATCTCATCCATGCTTCCATCACTCTCGTATTCTGTAAGCTTTTCTTTTTGCTCTCACCAAAAAGAGCCATATATGACAATATTGAAACATTTTCAACATATCTTAGTTAAGATATTAGCTATTAACATTTTGAATCACATCGCTACTTTTCTATCTAAACCCGACATTTCAAAACCGCTTTTATCACTCACTGAATGCAAACTGATACAGTTAAAAATTGGACAACCTGTTTAAGTTGGTAGTAGTCTAAAAAATATAATATTAATGAAAGTAAGATCACTAAAAATGAAAAGTATAACTTTCAAGTGTCCAAAATGATAACAGAGACAAATCCAAGGAAACACTCAAAGCCCCGGAAAAATATGAACTTACCAGCGGCAGCTGATGTGTCAGTTTTCTGTGAGGGCGTAAGATGCCAAGAGGATCTACCAATAGATCTGGATGCAGGGGATCCACCTTTCCCATAGCAAGAAGTGCATGAGGAGCACTGTCAAAAGGTTCAACTTCATATTTACCAAGGAACATGCGCAATTATAGCAAAGAAATATATAATTAACACATGCTAATTTTTATTCGAATAGTAAATGGACCTTCCAGGAACTGAATTAAAATCCCCACAAACCAACATGGGAATATCTGCACTGGCAGCTATTTTCTCCAATCCTTTCAAGAGTGTAAGAACCTAGTTTTAAAATCAAGCAAAGATAGATCAAGCCCACATTTTCATCCATTAAGTAAAAAAAGCTTAAAAAGTAAGATGAATACCTGCCAAAGTTTGACATCCTTCAAATCTACTTGGGCATTTACATGTGTATTAGCCTATATTCATGACAACAAAATAACCATTGATTGGAGTTAATATCCATAGGGGAGCGAAAAAAAGAAGAAAAAGAAAAAGAACTTGAGAATTGTAAAGGAAAAAAGAAACAGAATCAAAAAAGAAACATGATATGCTACAACCTTAACATGCAAACCGCAAAGGATTAGATAGAAGCAACATTAATTATGAACAAATTACTTCTGAATTAGAGTAGAATGAAAACAAAATAGGTGTTCAACTTCAGAACACAAGGAGATGCTCTGACAAGATTATACAAGGTGATTGGGCATTTCATACCTACTCGAAATTTATCTGACACAAAACATAAGCCACAGTATAAGTACAAAGAAAAGAACACAATGATTAAATCATCAGCCATGTAGTTTGATCATAATAAAATAACTCACAACACACAGAAGCTGTCTTTTCCCAGGGTTATCAGCTCCTTGATTACCAAATTTGGCTTCCAAAACAACAATGAGTGCAACATTGTCCTGCAAGCAGAAGAAAATATCCATGAGACTACTTGGATGATGAAAATTATAAAACTTCTACATGCAGATACACCTGTAACAAACTCAACTGCAAGAATCCTACCTTAACCAATCTACTCAAGGCAGTTTTCCTCTGGGCGCTTGGAACCACAGCATCAGTCAATGACTGTGCAGCTTTATTAAATTCAACCTGAATACAAATAGTTTCAGCAATAAAAACATTAAAGTATATGCAAATGCCCAATTAAAGGAAGGAAAACATTAGAACCTCATATTTTTTAACATGTGAGAATCTATCCCTGCGAAAAAAGGTGGCACAACCATCAATTGTATGGGTTTTCCCATTGTAAACCTGCAACTAACAACATGAGTTAGTAGAATGCGTATCTGATATGAATAGCTACCAATTAAGAAATGTTATCAAATAACCTCATTAGTTTTTCTTTTGTATAGAGCTTGATAACCATGTTTGTCCAGTTCAGGGGCAAAAAATTCCTCATAATGATCACTTTGAACCTGAGGCAAAAGGGTAAAGAAGCTTTAAGTATCCATAACAAACTTTCCTAAAATAGAACTCCTTATTTATAGGATGAATTAAATCATCCTCCATAAAGATACCAGTAAAGCACGAGGACCCCGAAGTAGTAATACCATTTATTATTTGAAGAGTCAAAAGAGAAAACCTAAAAATAATAACCACCAGTTTATATATTTGATTTTGAAGTCATTATATTCACTCAAGGGAAAGACTTCTTGTTGAATTCAAAACCCTATAAATCAGAACGCATAAGCTATATTCTGCATATCCTCATATAAACTTACCTCTTGAAGGCAGACAATATCTGCATTGTAGCCAACAACCTCTCTAAGCAAATTCTGACGACGATATGGCCAAGAAAGAGCCCAAGATGGGCAATAACTGTATGCCTCATTTGTGGCATATAAATCAGACAATATGTTGTATGAGAGCACTGTAAAATTTCCTGAGGATGAAATACGGACATCTGCATCTAAATGTCCCACTACATCAACTCCACTTATTGGGATCAAGCGACGTGGAGTAGAACATGGGGCTGGAATAACACGGGAAGTTAATATAGTACTTGGATGTCCTATAGGTAATTTAGTTTCTGCATCTATTACAACACATTCAAACTTCAGGACATGGCCAATGTCATCAGCAGTTGGTGTATATGTTTTCAAATGTCCAACTTCAAACCAAGTTTCACCACCACTCCTCTGTGTAACAGTTGCAGGATATAAAGGAGTGGAACCATTTGTCAAGCTGGCAGTTGATGCTGAACCAGACAAGCTAGCATTAGACCCTGAGCTATTGAAACGCCCAAATAATTCTTCATCATCAGTTCCATTATCACTGACAGCACTTGCTGCACGTTCATGTAGAACACGGTGATGCTGCCATGCATCAGCGAAGCACTTTGGGGAGCAATGGTAACTTTTGGAAACAGGTATTTTGGCCTTAACACAACCTAGGCACTGCAACGTGGCTTGCTCAGAAGGATGGACACTACATACAGCAACTTTTCTATCACTTTGTATCCGGTACCTGAAACAAAATCACAACCAATATTGTGAGCTGGCACGTACATGCATACACATAAATTAGACAGAAAAGAGGAATTGATGATTTAATTTGGTTTGGTCAACGTGCATAAGTCTATACAGTGTACCATATCTTTTACTATAGGGCAAAGAGAAATAGTACCCTATTTATAAATACCCTTCACCCTTCATTGCAAAACCCATACCCCTTACTGGGCGTTTCAGTGCAAAATATACTATCCATCAAATTAGATCCACAAGTTAATAAATATAACTCAAGATATCAGAACCAAACCTTGCTAATGAACATTGAAGATCTAACTTCCATTTGATGCAACATAAATCATACACCAAATTCCTTCAGAAATAAGGAATTAGCACACAGCACAAAAAAATCAGAAGACCATCATCATGCAATTCAGAAACAGATACAATTTTTTTAACAGGAGAGCTAATGCCGCAATAAATACATGAGCTCATGCGGCAATAAATATATGAAATATACATACAGTGGTTAAAAATTACGTTAATGCCTGTAGTCCGCGATATAATCCATATTAAGTTGAAAGGATTACCAAATCTCCATATGCAAAATTAAGTCTCAGTTCTTAATCACTTCATTCCATATCAGACTTTAACCATCACTATTCACTATATGCCCACTTCTGACACATTTGTTTCATCCTGGAATCTTTCCCGGCAGTGTGAGCTCATTGTGTCAAGATTTATCTCATTGCAAAGGTTAAGGCTATGTTGCCCTCAAATGCCCAATGCTCATAGTAAGCCCTCAGTAAGCTTTTCAGTATTAACTTATATGAACATCAATGTGAAAAGTATGCTTAAAATTCAGCGTCAATTATGGAAAAGTAAAATGCACAATTGTACACAAATGCCCAGTGTTCAGAGCAAGCGCTCAGCACCCTTTTCGAAATTAAATTATATAAACATCGACATGAAAAGAATGCCTAAAATCCAGTGCCAACGTAAAGACATCTAATTTGATATAAGACTGATTATATATACCAATTATGGAAAGTAAAGGCACAGTTAACATAAAGAAATATATAATTGATAAAAGAAGCAAAAACTTGGCTTCTAGTTCAATTAAGGGCATAAGAACTTGAACGGAAAGAATGACTTATGACCAATCTACACGTGGCATTGTTAAATCTTGCCACCAAACATTTGAGTACTGGATGTTTCTCCCAACATCAGGGTTCAACTTTTTATTCTATTTTTCAGTGAAGCAAAAAGTATAATTGATAAGGATCATAACTGCTTCTGACATGTTTCTTTCATTCCCAACTAGGCTAACGAATATTTGTAGGCTTTCTGACCACCATGGTTCATTGTAGTTAAAACGAGTCCATAGTCAACAACTCCCTCCCTCAAAATAACCCATATAGCAAGGGTAACACTGAGAAATCACAAGAATGAAGCACAGTAACATTCTTAAACATGGCGTCTAGGTGTAGTTACAGACTGGAGCAAAACCAAAGGCATAACAAAAAAGTAACAACTATTAAAACCTATTAGCCCCCAAGCCTTTATCCCAACATTTTAGAAACAAAAAGCTTGAAAAGTAGGATTCTATTCAAAACAACCCTAATCACCTAAAACTAATTAAGACAACAAAATGCCTTAAAAACAAGAACGTTAAATGGGGCTGGCAACTCACCATTTATAACTAAGAAAATGGCCGTCGAGAGGGGCTGACTCAGAGATATCATCAGAAGTGACGGTTTTGTCCGGCCGCCGCAAGAGAAGATACGGCGTTAGTTCACAGCCTACAATGGGAATATCCGACGGGAAATGCACACGTAGCACGCTCAGCATGCTTTTCACTCTTCTCTTTCCACACCGCTATATAACTCTATCGATTTCTCCTTTTGCTCCGAGCAACAAATCCCATCATCACCAATTCTCAGTATGTGGATACCTGGCGGATCCGCCATTCACTTGACTCGAATACCCGCCAGCCTTTTTCAAATAAAAATAAAACAAAGTCCAAACCCGAGCTATCTCCGATCACAGAAAGAAACAAATAAGCTGCAGATCTCCAAAATCAAACACTCGAGAGAGGAAGGTCAAGGGAGGAGAGAGAAAGCGCGGGTTGGGGAAATTTGTCGAAGGAAATTGACGAAGCAACCGAGAAATGTTTACAGAAAACTCCAATTTAATTAAAAAAAGAGATAAAAGAAAAAGAATGGAATTGAGAGAGAAGAGGGAGACCGAGATCGATAATTAGGGTTTAAGACAATCAGAAAAGTGATGAAGAAAAAAAAAAGTATAGCAATATATGTTTATGGATAAATATTTATCTTTTTTTTTGACAAAATGGATAAATATTTATCAGAAGAAAAGATAGTAAGAAATTTGATTCAGCATACTTCATTACTAAGAAATAAATGTAAAGATCAGTATTTTTCTATTGGCTATAATGTACGAACAATAAGCTTTTTTGATCTGGAAAGTATACCAATCATTAAACTAACCATTATTAAATGGATTCTTTAAAGTTAGAAACTAGCCTTTGACTCTAAAAACATTTTTATTTAAAAATGTTTATGATAATTAGTTCATTACGAGTGATTATATTGTTTGCACAGTGCCGTCGTTCCTAATTTGACGAGTAAAACATAATCAAGTCCCGGTACTTTAATTTCGCAAACGCCATTGGTAACACATTGGCTACTACTTAGCAAGTTAAAAATAAAACAATGCAAACCCAAAGTGTCGGTGAGTTGGTAAGGAACTCTCTTGGCTCAAGTGAGATCGCGGGTTCAAATCGCCTTCATATATGCAGCTGTTTAAAATTTGAGGCAAAACTTTGTCTCCCTTAAGGAACTTACCCAGCTCGAGCAAGAGTTAATCTGAGTGTTGATGGCTTAAAGATTTCCTATAATTGGGACCCTCCTAAAATATCTCGTGAGAAACTAAAAATAAAACAATGAGATTTTATGTAGAGTTTGAGAGGTCTGATAGTACGCATATTTATTTCTACCTAATAGAGAAACTATTTTCGATAATAGTTACTGCTTAAAAAGTTATTATCTAATAATTTTTTTAAAAGTTATTATCTAATAAAGATTTTGGGAACTTAGTCTGATATAAATATATTTTGGTCCACATTTGTACATACAAGATCAATTTTTTGTTTAAAAAACTTCTTCTATTGTTATGAATTTTAATAACTTATTACAAAATTTTATTGAAAATTAATAAAATGTATCAATTGAAATCTTAGTAAAACAATAACTATAAATTTATGTTTTCCTTTTTGATAATACTAATCAATGATCTATAGCTTCATTTAACTAAATTCATCATATGTATTGATTACTCTTAAAATTTTTAAAATTTAGTTCTCTATAAGTACTTTGATTATAAAGTTATAGCATTCATAAACAAAGATATTAAAGGATGATGAGTAAATAAATGTTAAAATTTTTTAATCTTTTCAATTTTGTAATAAAGTTTACAAATTTTCAATTGAGTTTTAAATGTTATTAAAAAACCTAATTTATAAGGTCTAAATGTTATTTTCATTATATATTATTTTTATGTGGTTGATAATATCTCCTTTTTTAATATGTACCAATTTTAATATTTTTATTAGAGTTGGACTTGGTCAAGGCATAAACAGCTCTAGGTTTGATATGACATGATCCAACCCCTTGCATGCTATTGGAGTTGTTTCCAAATATATTTGTGCTGTTGTTGATCTAAAATTTGATCAACCTAAATCTGATTGATTGATTTTAAATGAAGTCAGGTCGGACTAAATTTATTAACCTTAATTTTTAGGGTGTAGTTATAAAAAAATCTAAAATTTTACAATTACAGCTCAAATTTTTAAAATTGACAGTAGAATACTTGAACTTTTAACTTTTCACAGAAATTATCCAATGTAAATCTTTCTATTAATAGAATTGACTTGGTTGTTAATGAAGTTGAATCACGCGTTAGTAATATAATAATCAACACACAAGAAGGGGGGTTGAATTGTGTTATCTTTTTTTTTAGAAATCCTTCTTGAAAATTTGTTCAATTCAGAATAACTTTTGTACGTAAAAATTCTTTGAAAAACTTTCGTTACTCAGAAATTAAAAACAGTAAGTAATAGAGAGTGTAGAGAGAGTTGACACAGTCGTTTATACTGGTTCACCCCA
>JAOQMR010000005.1:29971250-29983125 GCA_027563865.1 Erythroxylum pelleterianum
TGGGTCGGGACTTGGGCCCAATGGATTTCGGTACTATTGTTCTGGATAGTTGGGCTCCGCGAACGGGGTCGGGCACCAATGGCCGGGCTCCGGGATCGGGGTCCAGCAGTACTACATTTCAAATTAAGATATATTAATCCATCCATGAGTATAAACGAGAATACTATATCAAAGAACATAAGATGCTTTAGATTGTAAAGCAACACCTCCTATATTTTATAGATTGCCTTATACAAAAAATTGTTGGGTTTAAGTGTGCCCTTTTAAGGGACTTCAATATTAAAACTATAGATAAGATAACAAATAAGGTGAAGAGCTTTGCATTAGAACTATTGATGGGTGAAGCGGGGAAGCAATTTGAGAAATTAAGGAGCAATGGATTAGCTAGTTTATAGTACAACTCAGGTAGTTCTTTTATAATTAAGTATCTAGGAGGATTTTTTAATTCCATCTACATATGCTTGGATGCTTGTAAAAAGGTTTGTTGGATGCTTGTAAGTCTATAATATATTTCAATGGTTATCACTTTAAGGGAAAGCATGAAGCACAGTCTGTAATATTCCAGATCACCCGCTTACAGATATTGTTCGCTTTGGACCTTGGCCTAGCCAAGCCCTTATGGTTTTGCTTTTCCCGAGGCCTTCCCAGAAGGTCACCCATCCTAGAACTACTCTCACCCAGGCACATTTTGTTGGATCTTTTTTTCTTCTAATTTCTCATAATTGCTTAATTGGTTGTTTATGCTTGTTTATTGGTTTAAAATTTTTTATTATTATTGAGTTGGGTCAATAATCAGAATTTGATGGGAAGAATTAGAAATTGAAAATTTGAATGAAGGTTAGAATTAACTTAGAAGTAAGTTGGCCTAAGTGGGTGTAGTGCCATATAAGACAAAAGAGGGGCAGAATTGGAAAGGCCATGTAAGTGAGGGGTATAATGGGAAGAGAAGGAGGAATAAAGAGACAAAATTAGAAGGGAGAAGAGGAGTTGTCGTGGAAGCTTAGAAAAGAAGAGAAAAACGTGAGGGAGAGAAGGAGAAGAAGAAAAATCGAAAAGATAAGGGAGAAATTTCGTGGAAAAGAGGAAGAATCAAGCTTTCAAGGTAAGTTTTCATCTGCTTCTTACTTTAATGGAAGGAAATAGGTTGTGGTTTTGTGATGAAGAAATCCTAGAGAGAGAAAGGGGGTTTGTGTAGAAGAAGAAGATGGTGAGAATCCATAAGGCTTTTGGGTTTCTCATCAAGGTGTTGAGTTTTCTAACCTATAGGAGCTATGGGTAGGTTAAATTAGAGCTTGATTAGGGTTAAATGCTAATGTTGTGATTTTGGGAATTTAAAAAATTTCCAATTAAATTGGAAATTAATGAGAAATGTTGGTTATGTTAGGGACTCAAGAGCCTATCCAAGAGCAAGAGGAAGGAGGCCATTGAATTTGGATTTTTCCAAGAATTTCAAGGTGGGTAATTTATTTATAGTTAGTGTGTAATGAGTAAAATGTATTGTTTGTGGATTGTGTGCTAAATGACTTACTTGATATGTTGTGTTGTGGAAATTGCTGCATAATGTATGACATTGATAAGAATTGAATTGTGAACTGTTATGATGTGGAAAAATGTATTATGAGGTGTTATATGTTATGTCATGCATTGAAAGTTGTATGACATTTTGGTATGATTGAATTGTGAGTATGATTGTCATGCCATTGAATCTAAGTCATGACATTTTGATTAAATGGAAATAAGCAAAGTATGAGAATATGAAACTATGAATGATTGTTTTGAATATGAAAATTAGTTGTGTTTGGGTGAGAAAGGAACCGTTTCGTAGTCACGTGCACGTTGATGTTAAGCCTTCTCCCGGCTGCCCGTTTGTGGCCCACGAGATCCGAAAAGTAGACTCGTTTCGTTCGCGGAGTAAACTTCGGTTTCTCTGTTTTATTCACGGAACTCTCGAGCCAAATTGTGTGTGCATTTGCATTTGGATGTGTTAAAATATGATGCAAACTGTGTTTGATGATTGGATGATAAATGACTTCAAATGTGTTGAATAGAATGATGAATTGAATTATGAGATTGTGTATGGAAATTGTGAATTCTAAGCTTCATTGTTTGTTTATATGGATATTTGTATATGCTTGATTGTGTGGCTCATTGCCATTGGCTATGAATAAGTTAGCAACTGAGCTGTATAGCTCAACCCATGATTTTCCTCCTCAGGTGCAAACCGAGAAAAGTGACGACCCTTGCAAGGCAATTGGACACTCCAAGATAGCTAGGAGTCTTTTGTATTAAGTTAGTACCATTTGGCTAGCTTTATAGGCATATCAAACATGAGCATCTTTTGTATTTTGTATTAAGTTGATGTATGTGTTGATATGTAAGTAAAGCTTGTTCAAACATTGTTTTTGTTTCCAAATGAGATTGAGAATTGAGAAGTTTATATTGTATGATTATGTTTCTTTTAAGTTTGAGTATGATGTATGTGGTTATCCTTGGTTGAGATTGCCAACTGTTGTTAATGTTAGAAGAACATGTTGAAATTGGGAAGAATGTGTGTGATGAATCCTTTTGGAGATGAGATTCAATGATGTTTGATGTTGTTTAATGGATTTGTAGTGGTTGTTGTGGTGTTGGAGAAGGGTTTGAGGTAAGGGAATGTTAGGAGGAATTTAGGAACCTTTGAAGGGGGCTTGAAGGGTGAAAAATTCATGTCACCTGAAGGTTACACGGTCTGCCCGTGTGAATTTACACGGGCCGTGTAAATCTAGGCGCAGGGGACACATTTCACCCGAAGGTTACACGGCCTGACCGTGTGATTTCACACGGTCTGTGTAATTTGACCCTCTTAACGACAGAATTTCAATTTTTGGTCTTCATAAAAGTTGTAGCCCTAGATGTCTACTTTCCAACCGTCCAAAAATGAAGTTAATCCGACATCTATAATGAAAGTTATGGCGTTTGCGCCAAAGTATGTTCAATAAGAATCAGGATATGAACATGTTGGATTTGTTGGGCCATAACTCCTTCGTCCGACCTCCAATTGAAGTGATTCTTGAGGCGTTATATTTCTAAAACATTTTCCTACCATCCCTTAAAATTTTATGGCCATTGGTTTCGAATGAAGGAAGTTTGATGGAATGGAAGTGAGTGGTCGGGTTGGAGAGCTTTATCGGGCTATGATTATACTTTGGATTTTTAAGCATATCTTGGGCTATAGAGCTTCAATTGAGGTGGTTCTTCGTTTTACATAAACTAGAGACCAAGAGCTACCATTTTGAAGAAGTCAATTGTAATTTTTTGTGATCTTTGTTATGTGGGTTCACTTTTGGGGCTTGAGATGTTATGAGAATGAAGGCTTGTCATTGAGGGTTAAAGAGTTTGGAAACCCGGTTAGGTATGTTCTTCGTTTTATGACCAATCGTTGGGCTTCAAAAACGGGGCTCAACAATTTTCCTTTAAGCTTTAATGGAATCCTTTTATCACATAAGACCCCTGATGCGCTTCGCCATTTAACTCATCCGGATTTGATACAATGGACTATATCGGCATCAATATTACCATCACTCTAAATGATAGATCTGAGGTATTTGAAACTTGATTTTTGTGGTATGACGTCAGTACCAATTGCTACCGCCCCCTCATGGACCATCTAACTTCCTAAAAAGTTGCATTCTAAGTACTCGGTCTTAGTCCTGCTCATTTAAAAACCTTTTGACTCTAATGTTTCTCTTCAACATTCTAACTTGAAATTGACCCCTCTCTGGTCTCATCCACGAGAATAATATCGCTAGCAAATAACATACATCAAGGTACCTCTTTTTAAATATGTTTGGTAAGCTCATCTATCACTAATGCAAATAGAAAAGGGCTTAAGGCAGAGCCTTGGTGTAGCCCAATACCAATAGGAAAAGTTTCCGTGTCGCCTCCTATCATCCATACGCTAGTCATTGCTCCTTCATATATATCCCTAATTATGCGTATATAGGTTATAGGAATTCCCTTTGCCTCTAAACACCTCCACAAAATTTCCCTAGGAACCCTGTCATATGTCTTCTCCAAATCAATAAAAATCATATACAAATTCTGTTTTTATTCCCTATAGCATTCCATTAGCCTACAGAGCAGATGTATCACTTCTGTCATGGACCTACCAGGCATAAAGCTAAATTGGTTGGCGGTATAGAAGCTACTCTCCGGACTCTCTTCTCAATCACCTTTTCCCACTGCTTCATGGTGCGACTTATTAGTTTAATGCCTCTATAGTTGTGACAATGTTGGATGTTTCATTTGGCCTTGTATAATAGAATCAATCTACTCAATCTCCATTCATTCGGCATTTCGGCTGACTCGAGGGCCACATTAAAAAGTTGAACTAGCCACTCAATATCGGCAACTCCTATTCTCTTCCATACCTTTATAGGGATCTCATCCGACCTTACTGCCCTTCCGCTCCTTATCTCCCTCAAAGCCTTTGTAATTTCTTCCCTTATGACCCTTTCACATCAAGACCAGTTAAGTCTTTTCTCTATTGGTACAAAACGAGGTATAACCTCTATTAAGGGACGAAATATGATAGGAAATAAAATAGCTTTACCATCTTATGCTTTTAAGTCTACCTCGTATTTTGTTATTTTTTACCTTTCACTCCTAGTTTATAGATCTACATGCTAAACCCAGAAAAGCAAAATGAAGGAGCTCTTGCTTCGTTAAGACAACAACCCCTCCCTAGTCCAATTGTATTACTTACTGTAAAGGCTACTTGGATGCTAAACCCAGAAAAGCAAAATGAAGGAGCTCTTACTTCGTTAATACTACAACCCCTCCTTAGTGCAATTGTACTACTTGCTGTAAAGGCTGCTAGAACCAGTTCAACCATGACTCCTCAATTTTAGTGCACAAACATGACAATACTTTTGTAAGAACTACTATCTCTCCGACATCTACTATTGTTATATGAAGTTCGACTTTTTGAGACCCACTTTATACACACAAGTTCCGTTACAATGCTTTCATATTAAACTTATATATGAAAAGGGCTAATCTTATATCCCAAAAATCTTAAATGTTTCACCTATATAAATATTTTAGTGATAAAGATTTTTGTTTATTTGCTTAGCATGAAACAAGCACAGAAATAAAAGGCTTGTTACTAAATTATAGTTGCAAAAACACAGTGCGGCTCCAAAATACAAAAGCATATCAAATTAAACAAAACTAGTTACAAGTAAAAGTGATCCTTTTAGTAAGTGAAAGGGAGCAAAGTCATGAAAAATTAGAATACAGGGTTAAATTTCTAGTATTAGCAACAATTCAACTATAACTTAGTAGGATGAATTATGCCTAATGTTTTCTATATAGAGGGGTGAGAAATTTTTACGAATCCCAAGTTGGTAAGTGATATTCTATCTCCCAAAGGTAAGTATTTAGCCATCCCAAAAGTTTCATTCTTTTTGAAATTTATCCGCCATTAATTCACATATTTTTATTTAAAAAATTAAGAAAAGTGTCAACTGATTTAGGAATCCTAAACTAGATATAACCCAATGATAATGATTACAGAGGGATTAGACTGGCAAGATATATCAAATAAAAACACAGATCAAATGGCCTATCGAATCAGAAGAAAAACATTAGCATTATATGACAGGAAGTGAAGCAAGATCATTACTCATACTGAATTTCTTGACCCTTTGAATGAGTAGTCTAAGTAAATAGTTGTATAGATTGATATTTGTTGGTAAAAAATCTAGTATTCCTTTCTATCTATAGGACATAAACTCTATAGGATATGATAAGTTTGAAGAATGTTAGATCACTCTTATTTGTGAAACCAACATATTTAGTCTAAGAAATGCAATCAATCCATGAAGAGTTGTTGAAAAATAGCATGCAAAGGTAGAGTAAGTAGCTCTAACAAGTTGCAGAGAAACTACCAGTATGGAGCAGATGGTCTATGCTTTCCAAGAACTAAAGTCAGAGATAGCAAGTCCACTCGAGATAATTCCCTTTGAGTTTGTCCATAGTTGTTATGATGTTTCTGATAGCCAACAAAGGATGAATGAGGACTAGGGAGACCTATTTATAAACCAAACTAGCTTTCTTAATTAGTTTTATGTACGACCTATTATTGGAGATTTTGGATCTATGGTATATCCACTTAAATGGATCCACCAGATTTAAGATGTGGGATTATAAAGGTGTACATTGCTCGTGATAAGAGCAAGGCCCCTATATCTACTACTCCATTCATCCTCACTGATCACTCTGTTAACTTTTGTTACAGGAGGGATGAGAATATTCAAATTTTTTAGGCTTGGAATTATGTGAATAGGGCATAGATCATTCCAGTGATCAAACCAAAACTAAACTTTTTATCCGTTCCATTCTTGAATTTGACTCTTTGATTCATAATATTCCTTATCTGAAATATTTGATTGAAAGACGATAAGTTAGACTACTTCAGTTTGATGGATCAAAATCTTTGGTTCTTGATAATATATATATTCACCCACTCAACCTAAATTGATTGTCAATCTATGAATAGTTTCTATATTTTCTTTGCTAGAAGCATCTTATTGGTACTTCTTATCAAGGCAATCCCTAAACCCCTTCCTTTTCAGATATACAAACAATTAACCACCTAAATTTTACACCAAAGTGGTTGTCAGCTATTTCAATCCATAGAAAGTTTTCAGATATCTTTTAATATCCTTAATCAATCTTTAAGGTAAGAAGAAGTGTAAACATTAGTGAATAAGTGCACTATTTAAGACTGAGTTTATAAGTTGAGGCCTTCTAACATAAAACATAAAATTATTATTTTATTGATTGATTCTTGTCTTAATTTCATTGAATAAGGGTTGATAGTCTTTAAAACTAACTCTTTTGTCTAATATAGGAATGGCTGAGTATTTAAATGGCAATTTTTACAAGTTCAAATACACTTGCAAGTAGCTTAGCCTAATTGGATGAACCTGATGATACATAAAAGCAACTTTTGTGTTTGTTTATATTTAGACTAGAGATAGAGTTAAATTGATTCAAGGACACCATGAGGACCTAGATTAAAGCAAGGTCTACTTTACTAAATAATAGGAGATCATCAACATATGATCGATTAAACAAGTGTAGCTTTATACATCTATGATAGAATTCAAAGCTTTGAGATTGACTAATTTTGGAAGAAACTGGTTCAATGAGCACCTCCATGCAAATTGTAAATAAATATGAGAAATTGAATCTTCTTGTTTAATGCTTTTGGTTCCCTTGAAAGGAATAGCAGGATCTCCATGTTAAAAAATGCAATTATATTAGTGGAGCATTTAATTAAACTTGATTCATTATTTGGTTTATATACTTTAAGATTCATTGTATTTTTCCTATACATGTATCTTGTATTTACTATCTTATGTTTTCCAAGGGTTGTATTGTTTCAAAGAAGTGTCTCATTTATCTATAAATACCATGAACTAGTTCATTTCCAAAATGTGGCAAGAAATCCAAATCAAGTGAGTTATTTAGATTGTTTGAGTGTTTTCCTTTATCTTTCAATCTCCCTTATTTACTACAAAGTGTTATAATAGCCATATTATTTTGAAGATGTCTAATTCCATTATTTCAATCCTCAAACTCACAAAAGAAAATCATGATAAGTGGTGTGTACGTATGAAGGTGATTCTTGGCTCTCAAGATGCGTGGGAGATAATAGAACAAGGATATGATGAACTTGAAAATGAAGGAGCTTTGAATCAACAACAAAGGAACACGCCACAAAAGAATCGTAGATTGGATCAACATGCTCTTAGCATCATTCATATGGCATTGGATGATGAAATGTTTGAAAAAGTGTCAAACGCAACAAAATCAAAGCAAGCCTGGGTGATTCTTTAAAAGGCTCATGGAGGAGTTGACAAGGTCAATAAAGTGTGTCTTCAAACATTAAGAGGAGAATTTGAATCCTTACATATGAAAGAGATCGAATCCATCCGTAACTATTTCACAAGAGTCTTGGCAACTATCAATCAAATGAGGATGTTCATTTGAACAAAATTATTCGTACTATTAATTTAAAATTTGGCCTTGTTGTTTTAACTATTGAATAATCTCAAGATTTGGAAGCCATGACCATTGATGAACTCCAAGGATCCTTGCAAGCTTATGAAGAAAGATTGAAGAAGGAGCCACTAGTTCAAGCCTTTCAAGCAAAGTTCTCCTTAAAAGACAAGAAGCAAGAATCCACTAGCTCTCAAGGAAGAGGAAGAGAAAGAGGTCGTAGTCAAGGCTATGAAAGAGGTAGAAATCATCGTGGTCATAGTCATGGAAGAGGCACACATCACTTTAATAGTAAAGAGTCAAGCCAACAATCTCAAAACTCAAAGAGGTCATGGAAGCTATTACTATAGGAGAGGAGGAGGAAGAAGGTATGACAAATCTAATATTCAATGCCATAATTGCCACAAATATGGTTATTATTCCTATGAACGTTGGAGTGTTACTAGCAACCAAGGAGAGGCTCATCTTGTGGAGATGAAAGAAGAAGAAGAAGAAGAAGAAGAAGAAGAAGAAGAAGAAGAAGAAGAAGAAGAAGAAGAAGAAGAAGAAGAAGAATAAGAAGAAGAAGAAGAAGAAGAAGAAGAAGAAGAAGAAGAAGAACTACTTTTGTTATTAGCTAATAAAGGAGAAGAAAATAAATTTTTATGGTACCTTGACATTGGTGCTAGTAACCATATGAGTGGCAATAAGGAGCTATTCATGGAGCTTGATGAGAAATTGTTTTGGTAATGATTCAAAAGTTTCAAATAAAAGAAAAGGTGATATTCTTGTCTTTATAAAAAAACGGTGATCATAGACTTATTTCACAAGTCTATTATGTTTCTTGTTTGAAAGAAAATATCTTGAGTATGGGATAACTACTAAAAAATGGATATGATATCCATTTAAAAGATTCTTGTTACTTTTTGAGAGATGAAGCACACAACTTAATAGTAAGGGTACTTATGTCAAAGAATATAATGTTCAAGCTCAATGTTGATGTTGATCACTCAAGATGCTTGAAGACACGTGTCAAAGACTTCTCTTGGCTTTGGCATATGAGATTTGGTCATCTAAATTTTGGAGGATTAAATTTATTAGCAAAAGAGAATATGGTGAATGGTTTGTCTCTCATTACTCAACCCAATCAATTATATGAAGGTTGTGTCATGGGAAAACAAGTGAGAAAGCCTTTTCCAAAGGAGTCCGCCACGAGAACCATTAAGCCACTTCAACTTATTCATACCGATATTTGTGGCCCAATCAAGCCATCTTCTTATGGTAAAACAAACTATTTTTTACTCTTCATTGATGATTTTCCTTGCAAAACTTGGGTTTATTTTTTTGAATAGGAAGGATGAAGCTTTTGGATTTTCCCAAAAGTTCAAAGACCAAGTTGAAAATGAGAGTGGATTTTTCATTAAATCTTTGAGGATGGATAGTGGGGGAGAGTTCACTTCCTTGAGTTCAATAAATTTTGCAAAGATAAAGGCATTCGTCATTTTCTTATGGCTTCATATTCTTGCCAACAAAATGGAGTTGTGAAATATAAGAATGAAATAAATCACTTATTAATATTGAAATCGCATGTAATATATAGAATACACAAGAAGAGGGGTTGAATTGTGTTAAATCGTCAAAGATTTTAATCTTTAAAAAACTTCTTGAATTTCTTTACAAATTTAGATGATTACAAAACAATTCACTTAAATCAATGAGTAATGCAATCGAAAAAAATTATTATCTATTCTTCTAACAACAAGAAAATTAAAGAGATAGGGTTAGAAAGAATGACGCCGCGATTTATACTGGTTCACCCTTAACTTTGGGCTATATCTAGTTCTCAGAGTTTGTCTGAGATTTCACTATACTCTTTAACGTTACAAGTATTCTTTCTACACTTGCAGAGCCTCTTCAGATCTCTCACACAGAGTATTTTTTATCTACTTTCTTAGCCTCTCCAGGCTCTAGCCTTTCTTTTTTTGGAAAGATATTGTTTGAGCTTCCCGTTATAGATGTGTTTTGTAACAGCCCAGACCACCCGCTTACAGATATTGTCCGCTTTAGGCCAGAGTAGTACCAGGATGGGTGACCTCCTGGGAAGTCCTGTGGGAAAACTTCCTAGATGCACTGCGACATCGGGAAGCAAAACCGTGAGGGTGTTTGGCACGACGACCTTGGCCCAAAGCGGACAATATCTGCAAGCATGTGGTCTGGGCTGTTACACTTCCACTCAGGAATGGATAATGGCCTTAACTGGCCTGACGGTGCCTGATGTTCAGCCTTGACTTGCTGACAAACCAGACACTTACTTGCATACTCAGCCACATCCTTCTTCATAGCTCTCCATCAGAAATGCTCCCTAAGATCCCTGTACATCCTGGTGCTACCTAGGTGCATAGCATAAAGCGCATTGTGTGCCTCATCCAGAATCTCATCCTTCACCTCCTTGACATCTGGAATACAAAGCCTATTCCCGACTGTCAGGAGTCCATCATCACTTACCACCATATCGGACTTCTTACCCTCCTGAATCTCTTCCCGCAGCTTACTCAGTTCTGCATCCTGAACCTGCAACTCTCTCACCTTTTCTCTGAGGATTGGTCTCACCCTAAAAGTAGCAACCATGCAATTAGACTCCTCCTGCTTTAAACTAATTCTGAGTTTAACCATCTCTTCCAATAGTGGCAGATAAACTGTCTGCACATATGCTATGGAAAACTTCCTGCTCAAGGCATCTGCTACTACATTAGCCTTGCCTGGATGATACTTAATCAACAGGTCATAGTCTTTAAGCAACTCAATCCACCTCCTCTGTCTCAAATTCAGCTCCTTCTGACTTAACAAGTATTTGAGACTCTTGTGATCTGTAAATATCCTAGTCTGAACCCTATACAAATAATGCCTCCAGATCTTCAAAGCAAAGATCACAGCTGCTAATTCCATATCGTGGGTCGGATAATTCATCTCATACGGCTTTAGCTGCCGTGAGGCATATGCTATCACGTTATCTCCCTGCATAAGTACACATCCCAACCCCTTTCTGGAAGCATCACTATACACAGTATAACTTCCCTCTCCTGTGGGCAAAGCCAGAACTGGAGCACTAGTCAATCTGTGCTTAAGCTTCTTAAAGCTCTGCTGGCACTTATCACTCCAGACAAACTTCTGGTTCTTCCTCAATAACTTGGTCAAAGGAGCAGCAATCACGAAAAATCCCTCCACGAATCTCCTATAGTAGCCTGCTAAACCCAGAAAGCTTCTCACATCTGTCACTGTCGTCGGGGCATGCCAATTCACTACTGCTTCAATCTTCTTTGGGTCCACATGCACCCCACTTTCAGAAATAATGTGACCCAAGAAGACCACTTCATGAAGCCAAAATTCACATTTAGTGAATTTAGCATAAAGCTCCCTCTCCCTCAAGCTCTGTAATACTATTCTCAGATATTCCTCATGTTCTCACACTCTTGGAATACACCAGAATGTCATCGATGAACATGATAACAAACTGACCCAAAATCTCCTTAAATACCCTGTTCATCAGATCCATAAAAGCAGCAGGAGCATTGGTCAGTCCAAAAGGCATAAGCAAAAATTCATAATGGCCATACCGTGTTCGGAAAGCTGTCTTGCTCACATCAGATTCCTTAATCCTGAGTTGATAGTAACCAGACCTAAGATCAATCTTAGAGAAGACCGTTGCCCCCTGCAGCTGATCAAACAAGTCATCTATCCGAGGCAGAGGATACTTGTTCTTCACTGTCACATTATTTATCCTCCTGTAGTCAATGCACATCCTCCAGGTTCCATCTTTCTTTTTAACAAACAAGACCGGCGCTCCCCA
>JAOQMR010000005.1:29994623-30014240 GCA_027563865.1 Erythroxylum pelleterianum
GGAATATTTAAAATTAATGATATACTAAAAAATTGAAGAATTATTAAATAAATAAATTTTATAAATAATATTGAGTATATATTAAACAAATAAGATTAAAAAATAATTATTAAAATTAAAAAATTATTAAATTAATTTGATTTTCAAAAAAGACAAAAAAATAAAAACGTTGCGGAAGACATTTCGCGACGTTTTTAAAAACGTCACTGAACATCTTTCGCGACGTTTCCAAAAAACGTCGCAGATTCTTTCACATTCTGTGACGTTTTAAAAACGTCGTTGAATGTCAGAAATTCTGTGACGTTTTTTAGAACGTCGCGAATTGTCCAACCTTTTAGTGACGTTTTTCGAAAAGTCGTGGAATGTCAGACGTTTGTTGTGACGTTTTTTAAAACGTCACAAAATACACTCTGCGACGTTTTTTGACATTCTGTGACGTTTTAAAAACGTCGTAGAATGCCTTATTTTCTTGTAGTGGCACAATTAAAGTCACTTACAACTAACCAAGGTTGATTAGTGGAAAGTCCCGTTAATTTTAGATCATTCTATAGCATACTCCTTTGATTTCAACTTAAATGTTCACGTATATAAATATTTTAATGATAAAGATTTTTTTCTTTTTATTTTGCTTAGTATGAAATAAGTATAGAAATACAAAGCTTGTTGTTAAATTATAGCTGCAAAAAATAGAGTGTAACTCCAAAATAAAAAAGTAGATCAAGCATAAAAACAATTTTGAGTAAAAGTTTCGTATATAAGGATTCATCCTTATTAATGCATGTTATTCCCTATTAACAAAGATCACATATAATACAAGTAAATATGAAATTAAAGATTAGGAGTTCATTTAAAGATGATATGGCTTTTATTAAATTTTTTGACTAAAGTACAAAGTTGAAAAATAGTAGTTGGACAAGATTCCACTGAAAAGGAACGAACTTTAAATCAGATTTAGAAGTATGTTTATCATCTTATACGGTAACACTCTAAATTTTAAATCTACCTATAACTAAATGATTTAGTTAATTTATTAATTAGCTTTTGTGAGCAATTCTAAAACTAGAATTTGGAATCCTATTAAAACATATATAATTGAGGAAGACTATAATATTTAACACAAAATTTATAAATTCTAATTTATGAATATCCTATTTAACTTTAGTTTTAAACGGGAGATCAAATGCCTTATTGAAACACGTCGATAGAGACATTTGGAGGGCAGCTGATTGGGTTAACTGATTTAACCCAATTAACTAATTTTAAAAATGCTCCCATGTAGTAGCGTTTTGATCCTTTGCTAAGTAGAAACTATCGATTATACTCTTAAGTTGTTGGTGTTTTTCTACAACTAGTTTCTCTTCTAAGGAAGCCATGCATGAATCATGCATAAACCATGCCAACATTCATGATCGAAGCCACCAACAAAACCTGCCCTTTAAATATATTAGTATGTTAGTGTAGATTGATTTATTTTAAATTATGTTATAGTAAAACTGGTCTATATTACTGTACTGTAGCATAATTCAAGGAAAGGTTGAAGTCATTTTCTCTGTCCTTATATATATTTTTAAAAGTCATGCACTAATAAGTTATTTTACACATAAACAACTAATACTAAGCAGTTAATTTTACTAAACATCTTTAATAAATAACTGATGTTATCTACTAGTCAAATCAACTAATATAATTTACCATCGACTAACCGCTAATAGAATTAGCTAATGGTTGATGCAATCCGGTGATTGTCAAACAAGGCCTTTATATAAACAAGTTCCAATCATGTAGAAATTCTTATTGTACTATGGTTGTTATAATTTTTTTTTCATGAGATCTTTTTTTTATTTTTCCAACCAAATTAACAAGAAATAGATCTCAATGTAGCCTTCGGAGACTCAACCATGGAAATTAGAAAGCCTCACTTCAACTGTTCAACATTTAGCAAAATTCATATATTGATTAATTTTTCTTGGTAACAAAAAGGAATATAATATATGTACATTTAAAATGTTCAACTGGTATTAGATTGTCGTAAAATCGACTAAAAGTTGAATAATATTAGAGAATTTAAAATATGATTGAAAGAGATTGACTTTACCTATCGAAAAATTTAAAGTTTAATTAAACAAGAGATTGTTAAATAAAAATTAATTAATTTATTTTGGTTTATAAAAATTTATTAACTTATAAAAGTTGGTCGGTTAATTAATAAATTGATCGAATTTTAACAATAAAAGTTATTAAAATAAATTGGACCTAAAATTAAAAACTAAATTAAAAATTAATCAATTCTAAATTTTTAAGATGATTTGACTGAAATTTCAAAAGAAAACAATAAGTTGTTTTAGGGTTTAATTCAATGCCCCACTGCCCAAGTCAAACAAGCCCAGCCCTTTCAATTAGGACCCAAGATTTTACATGAGATGAACTACCCAAAACGCCGCCCCCATATTACCAACTATACCGCAATACGCAGCCTATCGGTGACGATCCCCTGGCCACCTGGCCGCGCCACCGTAATCCCCCGTCACCGTCTAGTATCACGTAAGGAACCCCACTTGTACGCACCACTAACCCGCTTGTAAAGAACTGAACTTTTCATTCATAAGTTGCATTTTTACTTCAATTCAGAATGTCCATCCTTGTATTATGTCAATGTTTAAGTAAAGGATCACATTTTTGGAGTCTTCTCATATTCGTGTAGAAGGGTCCCCGGTCGTTACTGTGTGCCTATTGTTCTTGTGAGCTGCATATCGGTACATGGTTAAGTACTCTGCTTGAATTGTTTTGTTTTGATATGGATGTTACTCTCGGAATTGATGTGACCACGTAGATGAGGCTATTTTTAATGGAAACTTGGAATCTTTTAGTTGGTGGAGTGACTAATGATAACTTACTGCCTATAATTACTAATAATTTATTTGGGTTCCTTCCAGCCGAAAACTAATTGTTCGCATGAAACTGCTGATGAATGTTTTAGGACACATTTAGTTAGGATTTTGATTTTTTAAATTCTATAGACCGATTGGTGTTTTGGGTTTTGGCGTTTATTATTTGCTCCTGAGATAGGTATTTGAAAGCAGTCTCCTCTTCCTTTTGTACGGTTTCCAATTATGTCAAATTTTGGGGAAGACCATTTGCTCTCATCTGTGCATACCACAGTCTTCAAAGAGTCCGAAAATCTGGAAGGGAAATGCACTAAAATTGAAGGCTATGATTTTAATCAAGGCGTTAACTACCCTCAGCTTCTCAAATCCATGGCTACCACTGGATTTCAAGCTTCTAACCTTGGAGATGCCATTGATGTGGTCAATCAAATGGTTAGTTTAGTTGCTTAACAATAACATATCCCCAACTCCACCCTCTCTTTGTTAGTGGATCTTGGACTTTGGTTTTCAATTGAGCAGTTAATGTTATCTTTGAGTCCTCATTCCTCAATCTACCTAAGTTTTTTTTTCCCTCTTTTTTGTTGGATGCAAATAAATTTCTTGAAGCTAGATTGGAGGCTTGCTGATGAGATTATAGCAGAAGATTGTTGTGAGGAGGAGAGGGACCCTGCCTACAGGCGGTCTGTAAGATGCAAAATATTCTTGGGTTTTACCTCCAATCTTATTTCTTCTGGTGTTAGAGATATTATACGCTATCTTGTTCAGCACCATATGGTGAGAAACCCAATTCCTTGATATGATTGTACTTTGAGATTTTTATACTTAACTGAAAACCATGATTTGTGCATGCACTGTGAAATATCCAAAGCATTCTGAAGCTGTTGATGGTTTGGGTCAAATTTTTGAATCTTTGAAGTTCAAGTTTAACCTGATATATCATTAAACCTAACAAGTAGATATTGAAATTTCTATTCATTTCTACACACAAGTTTGATAGATTGTGTTTCCATGATCAATCCAAGAATTGTAGAACTTGTAGAGGAAGGTTGTGTAGTTTCCCTTTTTCTATTTCTAAACATGGACGTGTGACGGTAAAAGAACTGTAGCAAAGGATAATGGTGAAAGTTATCTTAGGGACTTTTTTTTCCTCTGCATAAAATAATCACTATGAATCAATTTTTTGCACCAACATACCTTTTCTGGGAATAAGTTTAATTCAGACTTGTATTCCAGCTTCATGATTTTTCTCTTGTTGTGCATTTCAACTTGATTTATATGAATGTTTTATATCCAAGATGACTGCAGGTTGATGTAGTGGTTACAACCACTGGCGGCATAGAAGAAGATCTAATAAAATGTCTTGCACCAACATACAAGGGAGCCTTCGATTTACCTGGAGTTCAATTGCGCTCAAAAGGACTAAACCGTATTGGTAACTTGTTGGTCCCTAATGATAATTACTGCAAATTTGAGGACTGGATACTTCCCATTTTTGACCAGATGTTGAAGGAACAAATAGAAGAGGTATCACTTAATGGCTGTATCCATGTGTCCCTGTATACAGCCAATTCTTGTGGGTGTGGTTTGAAGAGAGAAACAAATCACCACTTCACCCTTTTTTCTTTGAATAGAGGACCAAATCTATTAATTTTCCTTTTGTTGGCTAACTTATTAGGCAACTATTCTTTCTGTCTAACATTCCTTAATGCTTTGCAGAGTGTTTCATGGACACCATCTAAGTTGATTGCTCGCTTAGGAAAAGAAATAAATAATGAGAGCTCATACCTTTATTGGGCGTACAAGGTAATAGCAGTCCAGCTTGAACTTCAGAAGTGTAGACATTTGTTTTTCTAAAGCAGCATATTTATATCCTTGGGTGTTTGCCTTGCTCTTTCTCATGTTTTTGGTTAAGGTCTAGTCTTGTGTTTGTTTTCCACACTATGAGCTTAAAAGCATCCACCTGTTTATGGAGTTGATGTTATTTTTCACGTATTTCAGAACAAAATTCCAGTATTCTGTCCAGGCTTAACTGATGGTTCTTTGGGAGATATGCTGTATTTTCATTCCTTTCGCAGCCCAGGCCTTATTGTTGACATAGTGCAAGGTAGGAATCTCCTGGTATATTTGTATCTGTGACAGTGGTAACCTTGGAATGGAACTTAAAAAGTCCTTTCAACAGATATAGGAGCCATGAATGGTGAAGCAGTACATGCAAGTCCTCGGAAAACCGGAATGATCATTTTGGGAGGGGGGCTTCCAAAGCATCATATTTGTAATGCCAATATGATGCGTAATGGTGCAGATTACGCAGTCTTCATCAACACAGCTCAAGAATTTGATGGAAGTGATTCTGGAGCACGTCCCGATGAGGCTATATCGTGGGGGAAACTACGAAGTTCTGCTAAAACTGTGAAGGTATATCTTTCATGCATTCCTTGTTTCTTTTAGGTTGCGCCTTTTCAGCTTGCATTGTAGACGCTATTGCATAAATTTTTGTTGCCAGCTAGCCAGCCGTAAGCAACCATCTAGGACTCCGTATTTTCTTGCGGTTCTCGGATAGTACATTCTAATTATTCTATCCTGCTTTATATCCCAACAGGTACATTGTGATGCAACCATTGCTTTTCCCTTAGTTGTTGCGGAAACATTTGCCACCAGGAGACGACTATGTCCTTGACCAGTTCAAAAGGTAGCCTTTAGTGGGGTGCAGATTATTAGTCATTATTTATCATTTGAGCTCGTCATGAGCTTGAACTCCTTAGATGAACTTCAGTAGTGTTCGGTAGTAACCCATGAGGTCTACTTAAAATTGTGGGATTCTGCCATAATGTGGTGATACTTCCAAATGGATAATTGGTATTAATTGTGAGTAGTATTAGATCCACATTACCTCTTGAAGTGTACACATTAAGATTGTTTTGAGGACTTGATATATATAGATAATTATTTTCTGCTGCTTATATATTACATTTTATCCCTGAGTTTCAAATCTGGCATTTATGAGCAGCAGATCCTATTGCTTTAGACGCTGGTGTAGTTCCATCGCAGGTGAAAATAGTGTTGGTTCCTTTACAGAAGACTAATACAGGAGCATCATACTTTCACCTGCCAATTCTTTACCCTAATTTATTGGCAAAATCACGAGCTTTCTTTAAGGGAAGTGTATGGACTCCGCCAAGATTTGCAATTCTCTTCCATTGTGCCGCATGATCTAGTGATGTCAAAATTACAATCCTGAGTTTATCAGAATCACCTATCATATTTAGCCCTAGATGATTAAATATTAATGTTACTTTCAAAACCTAATATGAAAAGAAATAAGAGATGCAGAAGCTTAAGGCGTGTTTGAGAGAGCTTTCACTTGTTCAAATTGCCATACTGGTTGTTTAGAGCATGGTGCGAAAAATAATTGCGGCACTGCATTTTAATAATTTCCAAAACAGTTTCAAGAACGAAGCATGAAGAAATTTTAATTCAACTGTTTTACTTTTATGGGCATAGGGGTGTCTCTTTCATGGTTGCTCTTGCTCAACACGACAAATCCCACAAGTAACGTGCTCCTTTAAACATTATCAGTAGAAAAATGCTTCAGACAACCTGGGTTAGGATAGTTACAGTGTAGCCTTTAAACGGTCATCTGCTAGTATAGCATTTTTAAAATAATAAGTTCTATATATTTATGAGAATTGGATTTCTTTACCGTAATAAAGGAACAAACACATACCTGAAGATATTTAACGGGTGATGATTCTTTTGGAGAAGCCAGTGAGACGGATGAAGAATAGTTTTCTGCCGTTACTTCTCAGTGACAGAAAATGATCAGGGGTTATTGGCTTATATCCTACAACCAATCGCTTTTTATTGTAGTTTAGTGACAAATTATTTAAAGACATTCTTTATCTTGTACATGTTTAGATGTATATGATAAAGTCCATGGGATAATTATACATTATAAATAAAATTATAATAAAATTATAATTATAAGGTTCATATTGTATTTATTTATTATCCATTAATTGTTCATAATCATTATTCTATTAAGATTGGACATTAATATAACGTAAAATGATTAACACATGTTTTGTTTTTCTTTGTGAAGGAAGTAGTTGATCTTATAGATTAAAATATAGAGATATTTAAAAAAGTTTGGGTGTTTGTTAGAGAATAAGTTCATTAAATACCCCCGACATGAGAAATTCATTAGGAACATCACTTGTATGTCTATGAAAATTCTTATCGCGATGGTTATATAAGTGATCATTTGACTTCAAGTCACCAAAGTTATCTTGTATAGGATTACTATGTTTTGATACTACTTATGACGTATTTAATTATAAGTTGTTCAATCGATAGTCATTGGATATATCATAAACTATATAGAGGTACTTATATGATCAAGATATGATTCATCATCCTAAAGTAAATAGGGAGAATGTTCTGCTATTCTCGATTAATATTGATTTAGAAAGTCTTTAGCCAAGGTGAAATAACGCTTTGTAAATAGTTTACAAATATCATTGATTGAATTAATTGCTAATAGCAGAGAACTAATATGATTGGACTCAAAAAAAGTAGACATAATTATATGCTCTGTTTAATCAAAATATTGTATAATGAAAGAATTGAATTATATAGAAAATTCATGCATAAAAAAGTTAGTCAAAATCACTTTGAAATTCCTAAATATTCGGGTGGTCATAATACGTTGCGAGACGTTAATCTTAATATATGATTATAAATTGTTTAATTAAAAGTTCTATAATGATTTGTCATTTTCTTCTATTACAAAGCATGCGCTGCAAGTTTCGCATTGTAAGTACTAAATAAATTTTCAGCCCTTTATGACTTAAATCATTTGTGGACTTCTTAGTTCCTAAGGCCAATTGCCCATTTTCCAGCAACATTTCTCATTGCCTTTTGATATTACCAAAAAAAATCATTTAGGAAGTTTTTCCCACTTCATTGAAAAAATCAGCATTTTTTATTATTATTACTATGTAATGTCCCACCAAAATTAATGAGGGACCCCCAACAATCTCTCCCTTATTGACTTAATTGGAGGGCACCATTATGCCGACATTTTTGTAACAGTGATCGAACTTCTTCGTTGGAATCACCTTATTCATTATGAAGGGCGTAACTAGGAAAAGGGTGTTGATTTTGAAAAGGATTTTTCACCTGTGGTTAAGATATCTTCTATCCAAGTAGTTCTCGGTCTAGCTGTTAGCATAGACTTGGAGATTGAATAACTCAATGTCAAGACAAAATTTTTATATGGAGACCATATCTGGATTTATAGAACTAGGAAAAGAGCACTTAGTGTGTCACCTCAAAAAGACCCTCTATGGTTTGAAATAAGCACTGAGATAATGGTATAAAAAATTCTACTTTGTTTATGGCTTAATATCAACTTAAAAGGACTTATTCAAACCATTGTATCTTCATTAAGAAGTACATTGATGGTGATTTTATCATATTATCAATATATGTATGATGATATGTTGATTGTTGGCCATGATAAAAAGAGAATACCTACTCTTAAAAAGGTGTTGAGCAAATCATTTTCCATGAAAGACTTAAGGCTAATGAAGCAAATCTTTGGAATAACAACAATAACTTGAGATCATTCCAAAAAGTTGTTATGGCTACACAAAAATGATACAATGGGAAGGTTTTTAAGAGATTCAATATGGATAAGGCAAATCTAGTTGGTGTTCCACTTGTTGAACATTTCAAGCTGAGTAAGAAGCAAAGTCCAGCAAGTGAGAAGGAGAAAGAAGAAATGAGAAAGGTCCCATATTCATCCACAGTTGGCAGTCTTATGGCATGGTATATACCAAGCTTGACATTGCTTATACCATTGGGGTTATAAGTCGATTCTTATCCAACCCTAGGAAAGAACATGGAACTGTAAAATTTAAGGAATAAGTAAAAGGCGCTTGTGTTTTGGAGAAGGGAAGCCTATGTTAGATGGGTATATAGATGTAGATATAGTTGAGGATGTTGATTTGAGAAAGTCAATGTTTGGATATTTGATTGCTTTTGTAAAGGGAGCTATCAAGAACAACTTCAATCCTTTAATATTTTGCCTTAATTCCATCCATTTTTTTGCTCCTTTTGACCCCTAAAAGCAATTAAGACCTAAGAATATAATAGAGATGAATTGACTTAAAAATAGAAAAATCACAAATAAACAAAAAAAATCACTAAATATGGGATTAGAAATATAGTTTATTAAGGATTTATCACCTCTATTTGTAGTTTGCTATCTCCACTCTCCAGCATCTAAGACGTAGTCCTCACTCGCACCAATATCGTGTTCCCTCTGTAGTCTACTCTGGTTCTCCCTCTAGCCTCTTGTTGTGTTAGTTGTCTATTTATTGAGGTGAGGATTATGTTCTTATCAACTTGAAAACTATATATCTATGATCTTAATATCTATATCTGAACCATGTTACTTCACTACTTATACTGAAATTAAATTAAATGTGTCTAAGATATGAATTTTAAGAAAGAGAATTGGAATATTATGGGTGTTTATGTATTAATTTGACCATATTTTTTATGTTGGAGCTACTAAAATATACAAAAACAATTTCTCATAAGCTAAAATTTTCAATTGACATCTCTGTGAATCTTGCCTCTAAGAAATTAGGTTTTGAGGAACACATAATGGTGTAGTGCATCTTAGATAATTTTTTAGGAAATGCATTTTTGTTAGAATTAAGCATAATGTAAATTTAGGAATTTTGAAAAATTCATTTATGGGTGGTATTATATGATCTATGTGATTTATGTTTGTCAAATTTTCCTATAGCCATTAATCACAAGGTTGGAGGTTTTATAGAAAGTCAAAAAATGGTTGTAATTGCACAGTGAAATTGAATATGGCATCTTCTTCATCATATACGGGGTATGAATTAGCTATTAATGGGGATCTTTCTTACTAAATTATAATACTGCAATGTTTTCAAGTAATACAATAGATTGTTTTAAATGTGTTCTTAGGACCTGCAATAAAGTTGAACATAAGCTAGAAGTATTGATTAGGTCTTTGTCTTAACATACTTGTTGGATTTCTAATTTCTCTATAGTTCTTAGTTCTTCTTAAAATTAATCTCAAAATGCATTAATTTTTCTTTCTTTCTATACTTGAAAAATTCCTTGCATACCTATCTCATTTAATTTGATGGATTAAACATAAAAATTATCAGATAATGGAAGTTCTCTTTATTCTTGCTTCATACAATGTGAGTGTATGTCCTCACTTTTGCTATGACGTCTTGCTCATTAATATATAAATGTCAAATGTTTATTAAATTATATGTGAATTTATGTTGATTATTTCATATGGCTGAGCATATTCTTTCAGTAAAGTTTTTTAATCTGGTATTAAACAATATACCAATAGAGAGACCTAATTACAATACCAAATGAAGAAATGATTTAGGTTGAAGAAGCAGGCTTATTGAGAAGTGGTTTTTATAATCACTTCAATAAGACTAGATCAAGAGACATTGTAGAAAAGGCCAAATGTAAGTATTGTCATAAGATGTTGGTTAGGGATTCTAAAGGCAGAACCTCTTATTGGAAGAGACATATTGAGTCATGTAATAAAAACATGATCGTATCAAGAGGTCAAACATTCTTTACCTCTAACCAAATGAGAGGGGAGAATAAGATGATTGCCACAAGTTATGACAACATCAAATTAAAGTTTTTGCTAGCTAATATGATTGTTATTGATGAACAACCACTCTCCATTATCGATAGTAAAAAGTTCAGGATGTTTGTCATCTCACTCTTATTGACCTTTAAAATCCTGACTTGGAATATCATGAATAAGGACATTTTTAAAATTTATGATGATCAAAATAAAGAAATATTGAAGATCTTATTGAGTACTCATAGATGAATAGCCATCACAGAAGATATGTGGACAAATAAAACTAAAAAAAGGTTTATATAATAGAAACGACACACTATATTAATAATTATTGGACTCTATGTATTCGACTACTGAGGTAAATTATATTCTTTATTCTTATCATTTATTTATTGATTATGTTATAATTGATATTTGTTCATATTTTTAAATAGTAGGTTTATTTATGTGCTAGCACTGTATACAAGTGAAAGGTTGACAACTATATTGGTGGATCGTTTAATGGATTGGAATATTGACACCAAGTTATACCATAACTCTTAATAACTACATCACAAATGATACAATAATCTAAAAGTAAAAGAATAGGTCACGGGTTAGGAGTCAGTTGGTAGGTAGGATGGTATTCTATATGCATTGTTTTATGCAATTTGTGAACTTGATTATAAAGGATGGTTTGGAGTGATAAAGTAGTAGAGTCGATCCCAAATAGCATAGTATATTAGAGTGTAACACCTAAAACAGTTGAGAATTTTAAAGATATAGCACGATAACTACGCATTTTATTCGTGAAAATGTTGGTTTTATATTTTCCTACTAGATGGAATTAAAAATTCAAGATGTTAGAGTTGATAGCCAAGTATATTTAGGTGTTTAGTAGGCTAAGTCAAACAAATTCTTAGTATACTTGCTTACTGACATAACATCAATTAGAGTTGGCTAAAGCATTCTATGCAAAGTTGGAAATATTTTATAATGCTATTGAGTTGTTCTTAGGAACAAAATATCCAACTTTACATAGTAGCTTTCGTAGTATATGTCACATCTTGACAACTTTATCTGATTGAATATTTAATTCCAATGAGGCAATCCTAGTTATGCCAGAGTAGATAATGGAGAAACTTAATTTTTACTAGTATATGCTTAGACAAACTGTAGCAATCATTTTTGTTTTAGACCCAAGATATAATATGGAGGGAGGTTACTTTTATTATCAAATGTTGTATGGTGATCAGGTTGAAAAGCATGTTGATATCATTACACAATTCTAGTATGATTTGTTTAATAATTATCGACTAATATTAAATAAAAAACATGATTGCAATAGTTTAGCTCCAATTTTAGGTTTAAGTTCAGCTTAAGTTCATAAGACCAATATAAATCCCACATTTACAATGTGTATCAAAAAAAAGGATAGGACTTCCTACAATAAGATGGAGTTGGACAACTATTTAGAGGTAGGCGTTATGATAGAGGTTGAAAATGTGGAGTTTGATATATTGCTATCGTGGAAGACATAAAGATGTTCTTTAGATCATGTAAGTAATTGCACAAGATCTCTTAGCAATTCTAGTATCTACTATTACTTTAGAATATGTTTTTAGCATTGGTGGTTAGATAATTAGTCCTCATCTTGCTCAATTTCACCCTAATACTTAGGAAGTCCTTATGTGTGCCTGAAGTTGGTTAAATGATGAAGATATTCACGACAAACTCTATTCTTTGTGATATGTTAGTTTTTTTACCTTAATAATTTTAACAATGATATATTATACTATCTTATAGTGTCTTTTTTAAATTGAAACAAGTACCTATATAAAGACTAGTCTTCCAACTGAATTTTTTTATTAAAAAATTCAATAATGAAGGTATAATGATTATCATGTGCTAAATACTCATTTAATACAACTATTCCATTATCAAGTATAAAATACATAATAATGTTTCTATATATAGATGAAGTTATGTGAATTATTGACAATCCTAATTATGATGATTGGCTAGCCCTTTTCCTCTACTGCAAGTTTGTTTTCTTTAATCTTTACTTCTGGATTTACTATTTTCTCATATGATTGCTTTAATTTTTTATAATTGAAGATATAAATCTTTGTTTATGTGTTTTTATGTAGGTTAATAAAGAAAACTCTATACTATTGTCTTTGTCTTTTTACTCATCTTCAGCCTCCACTCTCCAGCTATAATTGATAATTTCTTTTCAATTTTCTGTATCTTTTTTCATTTGGATAATATTATCACTATAATACTCTTTGTTTTGATAATAAAATAATATTCATAATATTATTGTGATATTTGTTACAAAGGCAAACTCATGAATTGATATTACGATATTATTCCTTCATATTTTGAATGAATCAAGCACCATGTTATTGCTAGACTTAAATAAGAAAATAATAGCTAGTAAAAAAGAGATAATAATTTCAAGTGACATTAATTTTTTTAAAAAATAAGCAAATATATTTCTATTATTTTTGTATCCAAAGTAAGACAAAAAATAAGCAAATATATTTGTATCCAAAATAAGCAAATATATTTCTATTATTTAGATATGAGATAATTGAACCAAAAATAAGTAATTTGGAATAGACCATGTTTAAAAATTGAACTTAAGGCTTACAATATTAGACTTTGTTAGAAAAATTAATGAGATACAAAAACACTTTTTTATATAAAATAACACATACTAACTTTTTTTTTATGAAAATAAGTTTTAGGATAACAAAGTTTGTTATAAAATTTTTAAACTATCTTTTCGGTTAAAATTTATTTACTTTTTAAATTAAAAAAGGGACTACATCGGGCCTAGACCCAATCAATCCTTACTTAGTCAAAGCTTGGGCGAAGCCTAATACCATTAATAGTTGTTTTCTTTTCTCTCTTATACTTTTTTCTTTTGCCCACAACCCTACTTGATTAATTTTCTACACTTTGTTCAAAAAACTGAAATCTTATGATGTATTAATTCATAAAATTTGATTTGTTTTTATATTTCAATTTATATATCAAATATCAATGCTCTTTTTTGTTACCTTTTAGGATTATGTCACTTAATTATTATAAAGCATACTAGTTTATTATTTGTTACAATATATTGTTAAATTAGGTATTAAATCTATAATTGTTTAATGCTTCTAATCAATGAAACAATTAAGATTTAATAGATTGTTGGGATCAAAATTCTTAAATCCTAGAAAGATCAATCAACTAAATTAAATGGAATCACTTTTGCTTGTGTTGTTTTGATTTATATATCTCTCTAATTCTTAAAGTCATCACTAGATTAGGTCTTCATGCATGTGACTTAGAATATTTTATAGTTAGGGTTAATTGGATTGTATTTCTTTCTAAATAATTATAATTAAGGAGAGGTAAGAAATAATTATGATGATCAATATTTGAAGTATAAGTTAATTTATTCTGGTATGGATAATCGATGCATAATTTTCGTAGTGAATGTGGACCAGATCGAGGTTTATTTTATATTATTTTATATATTTTTAAATTTGTATTATGATTTAGTTATACTTTTATAATTGTTTTCACATAATCAAAACTCTTCATTTTTATTATTGTTTTCATAGAACAAATATATGTTAGACACTAAAAAGGGGAGTTCTTTGTATAGATGAAGAGGATGCAAAGAAAGAAGAGGTTGCAATTGAACCTTAGTGCAAGTCTCCCCTCTTTCTAACTATAAATTAGTACCTCCTTTTTCTTCAAACTTTAGCATAATCTTAAAAATATGAGTGACCTCAATATTTGTGTGAGACTTTTTTGTATATGCAAGGCAAATATTCCCCTTTTCATGTTATAAAAAATGTCCATTCATGTCAATTTTAAAAAAAAGTAAACATATGTGGAAACTAAAGCTTAAAGGATGAGAGGAGATAAGAGTTAGGAAGAATTTCTCTACAGTGATTCAAAGAAGATCTTCCAACAAAATGTAAAGATATGTGTAAGTTCATGTTCCTTAAACTACATGCAATGCCAAAATTAAAAAGGTTATGATAAATTTAGGAGCATATATTAATGTCATGTCATATCTTACTTATGCTTCTCTAATGATTGGACCTTCCAAGAAATCTAGTATTATGATTTAACAAGTTGATAGCTTTTATGCATATCGTAAGGGTATATCGAAGTTTCTATTATGGAAGCAAATGATATGGTTTTTTTTGGTTGGTTTTTATGTACTTAATATAGAGAATGATGATCAATAATATGTTATTTATTAAGAAGACTGTTATTTAAACCCCTAAGACTAAGATAGATGTTTATACTAGCACACTTACTATGAAATTTGATAGTCAAATTGTTAAGTTTAACAGTCATAATTCTATGAAAGAACCTAATTATGATAATCATATGTATTCAATTGATATGATTGATTCGCTAGCATAGGAATTTTTTGAACTTAAAATAAAAGATAGATTGAAAGTTGTCATATATAAGCATCTTAACAATGAGAATGAGGAATTCACAAGGAGTATAAGTTGTAAGAAACTATTATAACCTTGTATGGCCTTAAAAAGTCACATCAATAAGATATTAAGGGAAGTAATGTGAATGCATATTAAGAATGCATCCTACTTAAAGAGGGGAGCCATATCCACCCTTTAATTGTAAAGAGGAATGAAGCCACCTATAATGAATGTCAGTTGAAGAAAGAGAAGTTGAGTTGAGTCTATGAAAATAAATAATATTGTTAATTATGAGGTAACTTAAGAAATTAGCTTTTATAGTTCCTTTTTTGTTTGTTTATTTTATTATTTATGATTCTTAAGTATGTGTTATTTTCTCTTTGGCTTTTTTAATTTTTAAATTTAAGATAATATAGTTTTTAAGTGTGAGAAAGGAATTGCTTTAGGATTTATTTAATTGAATTATTTTATTTTTTCCAAATAGATTAAATTGTCATGCATGCAATGAGGTTAAACCAATTAAGTAGGAAGGTTACATGTATTGAATAATCGATTAACTTAAGGAATAAACTTTAATTAACATTAATAGAAATTTTAAAAGGGAAGTTAGAAATTTATCTAGAAAGTCATTAACCATATGAGCTTTTATACTATATGAGATTAGGACATCTATGCCAATCTATGTTTTTCTTTATGTATGATGTCCTTTGTGGATATGTCTTTAAAACTTGCTTTGAACTATTTTAAGATTACATTTTTATATGGATATATGAAAGAGGGTAAAATCATCTTTGAATTGACTCGTTTAACTTAAATAGCTAAGATGATAAAATATCCTTATCAACCCTTTTAAGACTTAAAAACTCTCTTTCTTTCATTAAAACTCATTATATGAGCTAGAAATTAAATTTGAATATCTTTATCTAAATTAAGGGTTAGCACGACATTTGAATCAAATTAAAAAAAGGGTTTTGTAAAGAGAGGAATGTAATAAATGTGGGGTTTACCTAGTGAATAAGTAGTATTTTTATAAATATAAAGTGTTTGAATAGTTGACATAGATATTTAAATTTGAATATTTCACATGTACAAAAAAGAAGAGAAAAGAAAAGAGTTATTTGTATGACATGATATTAATAGTCAATGTTCTTGATGAGAAAATAGAGTGAAAGAAGAAGTTATTAAGTATTTGAAGTTATAATATGGATTATAAGTTCCTAATTACTTTGTCTATCTAACATATTTTTTAAATACTCTATTAATTTCCTTAGTTTAACCTTATTTATCTAGAAAATTCCTTACTTTTTACCCTAACCCTATTTTAACTAATAAATAAAGACCTTTTGATTTGTACATTCATATAATTTAAGTTGTGGAGTTTTGATGTATTATCAATCCTATGGTACTGTATTTTTATAAGAACTAGAGCAGAATACTTAAACCATGAACTTAAAGCAAAATCTATGAGAAAGTTTATCAGTTTTTGAATGGAATTGTTATGTTGATTTTTGTTTAAACTCACGTAAACATAATGTGTCATAGTTGAAGATTATATGAAAATTTAAAATATATGCTTTTTGATATCATAAGAATGAATTATAAGAATTTGACATCATAAGAATGAATTATAAGAAGCTTTTTAATTGATGTTTACCAAAGAGAGTATGCTTGCATAAGGACAAGTAAAAGTTAATTGTGGAAGAATTTGACAAGAATGTAAAATGACATATTTTTTCCTTCTTTAATATTTTGTCCTTTATAAATTATTTTATGGATAAATGTACTCATTATGATTATATTTTGACTTAGAATGCCAATGGAGGTGTTAAAGAAAAAAATGAAGATATTTGAACAACTACTATGATAATGACACTCGATTAGGACATAACTTACTGATGTTGTTGAGTAAATATTGCGTTGGGATGAATTTTCCCAAGAATTGAAAGAGTTTAAAAGAACAATTTTTTAAAATACAATTTTTAGTTGAACATGGCTTAACACAAATTTATGTGACACCTGAAATTCCTCTTAAACATCTTGAAAATTAAAAAAAGAATAGTTTGATACACAAGTTAAAAGAGAGATTATGTGATTAAAAAAAAGTTTCGTGAGACATAGGCTAAAATAGTTACCTCTAAAAGAAGCTTTGCAAAATTACATAAAGTGTCAAGTTTTTGTAGTTCAAGATATAAGCGACCTCATGATTGCATTAAGATGTTAAGTTTTGAAAGTTTTATTTTAACTAACAATAAAAGACTTAGATCTCTCCTATAGTTTAAAAAATTTTAGAAAAATTCTCTGATCTTTAAAATTATTGAGAAAATTTCTTTTAATTTTCAATTTTCTAGAAAAACCTCTCTCTTAGACTTTGGTTAGAAAATAATGATGAAACACATGTAGTATGAACATCAGACATGAACTAATCAAATGTTGTTTACATAACAATTTAACTCAGTTCTTAAACTCGAATTGAACTAACAAGCTCGATTCAAACTAACAATTTATTTTAATTTTTTTAAATTATTAATTTAATTTAAGTTTAATTGATTCGAATTAAATTTATAACTTAGTTTAATTACCATATTAATAACATTTGATTATTTTATATCAATGTTTATACTACGTGTACTTCATTATTGTTTTTACCACAATTTTAGAGAAAAATTTTATTAAAAATTGAAAACTAAAAGAGAAAATTTTTAAAGATCAAAATTTAAAAATAATTACTTAAACTACAAAGAATATGTATATTTTTAACTGTTTAACGAATTTGAGCATACAAACAATAATCTTATTCTACACTAAGTTTTGTTTAAAGGCATGAGCATGACTAACGTTTAGAGTTTCGCACCGGCCAAAAAAAAGATACAAAACTTACTTTATTGGTACCTATCGGTATGGTGATTCAAGTGGTACTGGCTGGTAACGTAAATTTCAGAAAGTTAAGGATCACTTTTAAAAAAGAAAGTTGTTGGACGAGAACACGATGACGATACTGGTAGGGATGTTGAGATAAGGAAGTGCTTTCGGGGAGAAAACAATGAGTGACAAAGAATTGTGTGGTGGTGTTGTACGCGCTGAGTCATGGCATGTTATAAATCAAAATGAAGAACATAAGAGAGAAGAGTCCAAAGGAAGAGAGATGGCAAAGAACTCTAGAGAAAGAGGAGAGATGCACAACTAATTCATCTTCATTTCTCCTAACGAAATGGTTACAAGTATTGTTATACTATCCACCCATATCAGTACAACTGTATAATGAATATATTATTTTTATTTGTAACAATTCCTTCTCCTTTAGAAAACCTCGTCCCCATGGTTAAGGAGGCTTACAGAATCGATAAAAAAGAAACAACCATAAAATGAACTTCTTTTCATTACCCCTTTTAGCAACATTTGCATCGTTAACCAAGCGTGTTTTGGCATGATCCAATGTATAACAAAAAGAAGGAATGAAGCACCAACAAGTCCACCTAATGTTAAATTCCCAGCAACTTATTTCCAGTAGTCAGCCTTACCTTCCTTGAAGTTAAACATCCTCTTGAAGTAATCCTTGAATGCATATTTGAGGGCCTAGGTTGGAAAACATCTGATAACGTTTGCCATACTGACTCTGCAAAGAGCAATTACACCCTCATCTTTAATGTTCCTAGAAAAACAATTTGACATACCTTTGTATGGTTTAGATAGCTGACCAGCTTTGATCATCGCATCTTAATTTTGAATCAAAAGTTTAACATGCTCAATTGATGCATTAACTGTCTGGGAAACAACAGATGAGAGTCCTCTTATAAAGGAACCAACCATAAAATGGCCTTTACCTTTCTCATATGGTGCTTGAACCAACGTTGGCGAGAGAGATGAATTAAGTACCAAGCCATTTCCCTGATATGCAGGGCTGAAAGGGCTTTTAATTTCATTAGCATTTTTCTCAATCATACATGTTGGGAAATCGAGTCTGGATCTAATCTGACCGCAGCGGAATAATTAAGAAACTTTTTTTGTGACTTTTGATTTCCCGAAAATCAAGATCTATTTAATTCTATAAAATGATTAACATGAATCATAATAAAGCAAGATTTAATTCATACCTTACTCTAAAGCTTGATCTTTGTCTTGTCGTATCCTCGAACTGTTTCTGAAACTGATCCGTCTCAACTACCGTAGCCGCACAAGTGTCCAGCATCTAACGGTACCCACAAAATAGGTTGAGAGAACTCTGTAACTTTTACAGAGAGGGTTACGCATGAAGTGCTAGCTCCATAGAGCTCAAGTCTATTTATAATAACCTTTGGACGTTTTAGTAATTTAATTGAAATTAAATATTAATTTCAATTAAACTTTAATTAGAATTATAAATAATTCTAATTAAATACCAGTTATGTCCAAATATGATTCAATATCTTATATTAATCCTTATTTATTAAATATCTCATATTTAATCATAACGTTTCTCAAACTTTACAATAAAGTCCAACTTGATTAAATTAACTTTGTTATCTCCATCCCATTCTATATGTGAGACCCATTAGGATCCCAAATATATTGAAAATGATTATAAATTATAATTCTAATTCATAATTAGAATTAGATAAATTAAAACTCCTTTTTAATTTATCTTTAATTC
>JAOQMR010000005.1:30024102-30035569 GCA_027563865.1 Erythroxylum pelleterianum
TTCTTGAGGTTATTTGTCAGTGTTATTGAAACAGAAATAGTTTGCAAAATCCTCTGACGAGGTTAACACGAGTCGGTTGTATTATTGGGCGTGAAAAACTTTCACGGGTAGTTAGACTGTGGGTTTATTACATAGGTTGGGTCTTTTGGTGTAGATCAATCTATTGTAATTTATTGATAACTCAGTTATTTCAGATATCAACCACATTATCATGGTCCTTATCCCCAATACTTCGTCCCCATCTTTGATATCACAGTTCAGGCCTATATCTCTATGCACTGTTCTGTACAAAGCCCTCACCAAGATTATTGTCAATAGGTTTAAGCCTTACCTTGAAGAGCTAGTCGCCCCTACTCAGTGTAGTTTTGTCCTGGGGCGCCTTATTACCGACAACATTATCATCACACAAGAGGTCACACATTCCATGAAATGAAAAACTAGGCGCAAGCGGCTTATGGCCATTAAAGTAGACTTGGAAAAAGCCTATGATCGCTTGGCTTGGGACTTCATTCAAGGCACTCTGATAGATGTTGGCCTTCTGGATTCCTTGATTAGCCTCATCATGAAGTGCATAACTACTGTATCCTTTCAAGTTAACTGGAACGGGGATCTCAGCGATGCTTTTACTCTCTCTAGAGGTATTCGCCAGGGGGACCGTCTTTCCCCCTACCTCTTTGTCCTATGCATGGAACGACTTGGTCATGCGATTACACACGTTGTGTCACAAAGAAGCTGACACCCGATCAAATTAAGCAGGAATGGTCCGTCCCTTTCCCACTTATTCTTTGCCGACGATCTAATCCTTTTTTCAGAAGCATCCATCGATCAAGTGATCGTCATACATGATATTTTGACTTCTTTCTGTGCGAGTTCTGGACAACTTGTTAGCATGAACAAATCGAGATGCTATTTCTCCATAAATATCCCTCCCAATAAGAATCTATCGTTAAGCAGCGAATTAGGCTTCCATAAGACGAATGACCTCGGTCGTTATCTTGGTGTCCTTCTTCTGCACCAACGGGTCACCAAACGGATGTATCAGTACATTCTAGATCGGGTCCATCAACATTTAGTAGGATGGTCAGGCAAACTTCTATCGTTCGCTAGCCGAATCATTCTGACTCAATCGGTTTTAGCGGCTATCCCGAGCTACACCATACAAACAGTCTGGTTGCCACATAGTCTGTGTGATGACTTGGAAAAAGTCATGAGACAATTCTTTTGGGGTTCGACTCGTGACAACAAGAAAATTCATTTAGTTAGCTGGACGAACATTTGCAAGCCAAAGAAGCTGGGGGTCTTGGCATTCGGCAAATTCGTGAAACAAACGATGCCTTCCTTGCAAAAATCGGCTTGTCCTTGATAGACAAACCTAATGCTTTATGGGTTCAAGTGCTATCGAGTAAATATAACTTTGATGCCAACCACATCCCCACCTCTCTTGACACAACACGGGGATCAATGGTTTAGCGAAGCATAAAGGCCACCTGACACATCATTACCCAAAGCATGAAATGGATGATTGGCAATAGCTCCAGGACACACTTCTGGCTAGACCCTTGGCTCGCAGGAGTAGGACCGCTTATTTCCCACACTACTCACCCAATCCCCGAGTCAACTCTTAACCTTAGTGTTCACCATTTTGTGGCGGCTTCTGGAAACTGGAACTGGGAAGCATTCCAATCTTGGCTTCCAATGCCGATTTGTCGATTAATCGCCGGCACGTCCCCACCTAAGCAATTCATCGGGCCGGATAAGTTGGTATGGGGAGCTTCAGGCCAAGGTCTCTTCAGCATAGCATCAACTTATTCCATGCTTATGGGCCACGACGACGAGCCGACTCATGGGGTCTGGAAGGCAATCTGACAGTGGTCGGGATCGCAGCGAATCCGCTCGTTCCTTTGGCTCCTCGCGCAAGACCGCTTACTCACAAACCAACAATGCGTCCGCAAGCAACTCACTACTGACAACACCTGTCGTAAGTGTATCCTTGAGGAATCATCTATACACGCTGTTAGAGACTACACCAAGGCTCGCCAAGTGTGGGACTCTTTATCGACATTCCTCGCCGCTTCCGACTTCTTCTCTATCCCCTTTAGAGATTGACTCCTCATAAACCTCTAACAGCACCGGTGAGCTCTGGGCATGACTGAGCGGTTATTTTTGGAACGACATGCTGGTTCCTCTGGACATGGAGAAATCTGTCACTTTTTTATTAGCATTTCAATTGGCCATCCTCACTTACTTTTCTCATTTTGTCTTATGCAGATCAAATTCATAAGTCCACTGTGTGGCGAAGAAGTGTTGATCCCGAATTCTGCCCCAGACAAGAGCAACTCATCGGGTGGAGCAAACCACCCCCTGGTTGGGTCAAGTTAAACACTGATGAAGCAAGCAATCACTCCCAATTCTCGGCTACAGTAGGAGGCTTCATACACGACAGCCACGGTACTTGGTTTGGAGGTTTCACCCAGAACCTAGGATGGTGCGCTCCGTTATCTGCCGAACTCTGGGAAGTTTTCATCGGACTCTCACTCGCCTGGAGATTGGGCTTCCATCGATTAAAACTGAAAGTGGACCCGCTCTATGGTGCTAAACCTCATCGTAACAGGTATCCACGAACTATTCACACGAAACTGAACTATTGCTCATCGACATGTCTACCAAGAGAGCAATAGATGTGCATATTAACTTACCACTCAAGCCGATCATTCCGTCATTGGTGTAACATATTTTGATACTACACCTATCGAATACCAACATATCCTACTTGAGAATATGTTGAGAAACCGTTTCCCAAGACTTGTTTTGTAATCTGTTAGGTATTTTGTTGCGGTAGTTTCCCTTTCATAAAAAAAAAAAAAAAATTAAGGCTTCGCAATTGTCAAGCCTCATTGCGCAAACTCCTAATTTATTCAATCACTTGGATTTAATCTTTTTCACAATTAAAAAAAAAACAGAAATCGAATACATTTTTTCAGCCGTATAACCAAACTAAAGAGAAACTCCAAAATATGGAATCAGAAATCAAAATTTCAAATTTACTGGGAAAAATTTTATACACTGATGAACTGAATTCATGATTTTGTGGAATGCTAATCCCATGCGCTAGGCACTCCTTGACTGTACCCTCCACCATATACGCTAGGAACACCGTAACTACTAGTTACACCATATCCACTAGTAAAATTGCCACCGCCATACTGATCCATTCCCTTACTAAAAGAACGCTCCCTTCTAAAATCACTACCACCAAAGCGGCTACCATAAGACCGCCTATTCTTACCTCCACTATATGAAGCACGTGAAGCAAAATGAGTTAGCCAAGCAGGTACTTCCTGGTTTGCTTCTTGCATTAGGTCAGCTAGAGACCTTGCCAATGACATATTGTTCTCATTAAAGAAAGCTGTCGCCAGCCCTGTCTTCCCAGCACGCCCTGTTCGTCCTATCCTATGAACATAATCATCAATGTCGTTGGGTAGATCAAAATTAACCACATGAGCCACATGAGGAATATCAAGACCACGAGCTGCAACATCTGTAGCTACTAAAATCGGCGTCCTCCCACTCTTAAATGATCTCAGAGCCATTTCTCTTTCCTGCATGCAAACTTGAAACAGTAAGTAACCACCCACGAGTTAAGGTCACTGAGCTATAGTTGATTGTTCTTTTTCTGTTCCATCTCTACTACAGAACCAAACATGAGAGCTTCTTCCAATCCAATTCCTCAATAAATTATAAAAATTTTTCAAAAAAAGTAAGAACATATATATACAGTAACTTAATCCTGTCAAAAAGAAGTTATGGCAACAAAAAAAATTCAGAACAAGCATATGGGAAAAACTACAGGAATTAAGATCAGGCAAAGCAACAACATTTTCATTTTCTATGTTTTACATCACATGTCAATTTATTGTGCAATAACACAGACTAGTCACCATTTTTCCCCTTGCAATAAACTCGGTGCATATGATTAGACCCACGAGACGCAAAGAAATCCCATCATAAGACCCCCCACTTAAGCTCAATAAAGATGCAGGATACCATATCAAAGAACATGTAGAATGAATGGCATACTTCGATGTTAAGAAATTCAATCATCACTGACCTGCTGCGTTCTATCGCCATGAATTGTTGTTGCAGGAAACCCATTAATATACAACCAATTCTCCAACGAGTCAGCTCCCTTCTTTGTCTCCACAAAAACTAATGTCAAAGTTTGCTGCAAATTCAAATAGAAGATATTGTTGGTATATACATATTAAGATAGACCCATCAAAAGATACTTCCAACAATATCCACATCTCTCTCGTTTACTATCACCCCTGTCCATAACCTCCTGACCACATTTTTATCCCTTATTCACTCTGATCGTTTAAGCATTAACAATATTTTACTCCTTTATTTTTCCACCCTTTAACAGCATAATAATTTTTAAAAAACATATGATATCAACTCTAAGATCAAGTTGGAAATCAAAGGGCAATAAAACTGGGGCGGCTGAACCATGTCAGAAAGAAACCATCTTGAAGGCTGACTGCTCAAGGCCTCCGATAACATAGCAAGATCAAGAAAAGTTATTCTTGTTACCTTCCCATTAGGTTCAGTTTCTCTCTGCGCATGAAGAAGGTCCATGAGATGGCTTCTCTTGTCAGACTCATGAACATACTCAACTCTTTGAAGAATTAAATCAGTACTTGAACCAACTCTTCCAACAGCCAAAAATATGTAATTTGAGAGAAAATCAGACGCAAGTCTCTGCAGGTCAAGCATAATGGTGTAAGATTGTCATATACAATTTCAAATGCAACTCTTCAATAGAGCCAAGTTACCACTCCTGGGTGAAGAAATGGTGACGAGCATAAGTTTATATGATTACTCGAAGAATGCAACTGTTAATTTCCAAAAACAAGAAATAGCCAGTAGTACAATTTACATCCAATAACAATTAGTGTTATTATAGCAATAAAATGTATTATAGCACATGACAACTTCAAAAACCTCAGATACATAACATTATCAGCCACAAAATAGAGATATAAAGCAGAAGGCGTTAATGAATTCAATTGCTAAGGCCACAGATTGGAAATAAGAATATTAACTGCAAAACAACAGGAATAATACAAAAACTTATATAGACCTGTATTTCTCTTGGAAAAGTGGCACTAAACAGCATAGTTTGTCTCCGGCCTGCAGGGGGCATGTCCATCTGTTCTACTATCGTTCTAATCTGAGGTTCAAAACCCATATCCAACATTCTATCTGCCTCATCAAGTGCCAAATATTTTATCAACTGCAATGACACTCTAGCCCTCTCCAGCAAATCCACCAATCGTCCTGGTGTCGCCACAAGAATATCAACTCCTCTTTCAAGTTCCCTTAACTGACCATGTAATAAAGAACTACTCAACCGTTGCAGTAGGCAAAAACAGCTTGCATGGAAATAACTTAAAAAATTAAAGCTACAAAACACAAATAATTATCAAAAGAAAGTGAACAGAATTTGGTTATCAATCCTCAGAAGAGTCAATGAGGGTAGCATTTGACTTCTGTAGAATGAAAACATGCCATAATGATATTTGTGAAAATGCATGAATAAGCTAAACATTATACGCCATGAATATATTACATATATAAGAGGGTAGAACAAGAGGTAATTACAAATTGGTCCTTACACCATATGCATATTATACAAACTAATACTCTCAATAATACTAAAGCCATCAATAGAATGTAGAAAGAAAAGGACTAGGGTAGCTTGGTAGTTTCTGTCAAATGAGCTGATTAATGCATCCATATCAGCTGGTAAAGAGCCAAAAAGAAACAAATTGATGTAAATACATTGAATTAGAAGGAAAAAGGAACAATGTGCAAAATTAATTAGACCTATAGCTTCCCTTGTTAGTCCAATGCAAGCAGATATACATAGATATACAAACAATATATGCTCCAGAAACCCCTTCCATGAAAGCAGATCTTCATAGTGGACACTTCATTTATCATATACATCTATAATAAAACGTGTGATGGGAATGTGAAGAGTGGTGACGAGATAACAATCAAATAACTGCCAAATATCTGTACAAACACTGAAAGACTACAAAAAGTGAACTAAACCTGTTGGTTGATCGGTGCCCCTCCATAGGCAACTGCCACCTTGACGCCGGTTTGATACGAAAATTTTCTAGCTTCATCATGTATCTACAATCACATTGCAAGGAAGTTCATAGTGCTGGTTAAATAAAAATATATATATACCAGACAAGTAATATAATAGTTTGAAGTAAAACACACCTGAGAAGAGAGCTCTCTTGTAGGAGAAAGAATTAGAGCAAGTGGATAGACAGTTCTTGCTTCACGTGGTCTCTGGACATATTGATCCCTCATAATTCCACTGATAATTGGAAAGCAAAACGCAGCTGTCTTCCCAGATCCTGTCTGGGCACAGGCCATCAAGTCCCGCCGTCCAAGCAATATTGGGATTGCATAACGCTGAACTGGAGTTGGCTTCACATACTTGCACCTCCTAATATTGTGATTCATTTCCTCACCTAAATCTATTTCTGCAAAGGTATTAACAGGTGGTGGAATATTGTCCCCATTTGTCTCAACTGGTATATCCTCATACGCATCAAAATTAATGCCAGTATTTTCTTGGTCAGCAAATGTGGACTCCACATCTTTGTCTTCACTAAATGGATTAACTTCTCGTTCTTTCCCACAGTTCCAGCCACCACTTCTATTATTCCAACTACCACCACCAGCTCGACCACTGTAACCAGATCCTTGACGTCCAAAATCAGGTTTAGTGCCAGCACCCCAACGGGAACCACCTTGAGGGCCACTATAACCTAACCGATCATTGCTCAGCAAAGGAGCAGCAGGTGATGATGTGGGAGGATCAGATGAAGGTTGACGGTTACGGAGGTGTGGAGGAACATAAGTAGGACGAGTTGGACGCTGTGTGCCATTATTACCCGAGGCCGTATTCTCAGATGCAGAGTTTTCCACAGAATCTGCCCATGAAGTTGTCATAATTCGATTCCACAATGTAAATCTATAAACTGGAGTCAGAAAAATTCCAAAGGATACAAGTGCTCCAACGCCAATGTGAAACCAATTGCAGCTTTGCTCTATTCAATTCACAGATCAAAACTCCTGCTCAACAACCTACAACGGAAGCCAAATCAGGCCCGAAACTAATGAATTACGACTAAAATCAGCAAAAGAATAGATAGCACAAAACCCAAATGCACATTGAACTACCCACCTGAAGAACCCATAAGACAAATAAAAAGACTTTAGTTTGACTAGAAACAATCGAAATGTAACATCTTGATAAAACCAAGCCAAAAATGATGCAAAAATGAAATTGTAAAAAGGATGCAATGGGCGAGCTAGAATCACTAATCTGATAGCAAAAACAAAACAAAAAAGTTCAGCTAAAAGTCCTCAAAAAATTTTAGAAAGAACAATTGGCAAACAATAGGTTACCTTGAAGCACAGATAACATTCCAGCATATACGAACATACGCATATATGATACACATAAAGACAGAGAGAGAAGAAGAAGAGAGAAACCTGAGGGATGATAATGGTAAAAAAGAAACCCTAGCTAAAAATTCGGGATCGGACACGAAGCTAAAGCATCGGTTTTTAGATACGATAAACAAGAGCAGAAGAGAGAGAAGTAAATATCAATTCTCTTCTTCTTACTTAAAAAGACTTTCAAGAGAGAGAGAGAGAGAGAGCGTGGACCGTAGGAATCAAGGGAGTGGCGTTGAAAGTGTTTGCTGTTTGCTTTGCTTTTGCTCCGACAAATCCTATTTCAGTTCTAACCTTAATATTATTCTTCTAATTTGATGAATTGTAATAGTTGGCTTAACTAGTTTTGCTATTAATAAATTTTCGGAAAAGAAATTTAAACTTTCATCAAATTGAAAGAATAAGATGAGAATTTTGTAATTTCGACCCTTAGTAATCTACAACCTATCATTTATTTGGTATCATAATTTTTTTTCTATTTTCTCGTTCTCTATTTTATTTTATTGAATCTTAGTTGTCTATTTATATAAATTTAATATAAATAAATAGCTGAAATTTAATAAAATAAGGTAGGGATTGAGAAAATATACGGAAGATCCATTTGCTCCTGTGAAAAACTTTAACTAATACTTCTGACGTCAATCTCTGTTAACGGATAACTAACAGAGACGAGAAAAGTTATAACATTTTGTCAAGTTTTATAATTCTAATACATGGTCATTTTGTCAAATTCTACTAGTCATTCATCAACGGAGATTGAGGTTAAGGGTGGCGAAAATGGTTACATCAATTCCTAATGGTGATGTTTTCCTTATAACAGTAGAAATTCTCATTAAAGTAGGGTTTAACTGAAATATTCTACCAAATTCCTAATTAAAGAATTCGACTAGAGTTTTAAAAGAAATGTAAATAGTAGCTAGTGTCATGATTACACTAACAAGTTAGTGTTCCAATTCAAATGTTTGAAAATGTTTCATTTTCACCCCACATGATGAGTAATATAGCCTTATTCTTCATTGAACTTCAGGATTTGTCAACGAATTTCTTCTCCGTAACATTCAAAAAATCACTTATGAACTTTAGTAATTGCATTTTCATAATAAAAAGGTCTAGACTTTTAGATTTTGAATTGCCTATATTAGCTTCATTTTTCTTTGTGAGTATTAAGGTTTTTAACCTAATGTGTTTGCATCAACTATGAATGTAATAAAAAGAGTTAAAGGCACATATAAAACTTTTTTAAAAATTGCCTTAAATTTTGAGTCATTAGGAAAAAGTCTAGAATTTCAAAATTCCTTCTATTAGTGTCACCTAAAATAATGATGGAATAATAGATTTATTAAATGAAAATATTAATAAACTAATAAAATAAAGATGAGGTGGCATACCTATTTTTGGACCTGATCTAAACCACTTCTTTGTAGGAATCAACCCAAAAAAGTATAATTCAAATTTAAAAAAAAGTTAGATAAAAATCAGTTAGATATGTTGGAACTCCTTCAACCTCTACCAACATCACCCCCTTCTCAATGTTTCAAAGAGAGATGTGTATTGTGACTGTCTAGTGAATAGAAGAATATTTATAGTTTTCCTAACATCTTTTCACCCCTTTTCCAACCTATTAGAGAAGTAATCTAAAGGCAATCGCCTTTAGCACTTATTGTACAAATTTTTATGATTGATAAAAAGCCATTTTTGTTAATTTGATGTTCATGTTCTTTATGAATTGATAATGATCTTAAATCGAATTAATGAAGTCCTTGATACATTACATAGCATGAAGGAAATCATGAAGAGATCATGATAATGAGATTTCTATCATGTGTAATTATGTTCATATCTAAATTATCCATAGTGATAGAATTAATGAGACGAGACATTATTAATTCGAACAGACTAGCATATGTTATACTCCTTGATTAGATCAAGCAGTGGATCTCATAAGTTGTAAGCATAAGTTGTTTAGAGTTAATACGCAGATGCTTACTAAGAGTAGTAAGTACATTAGATGACTTGCCATGAGGCAATCGTGTGGATAATCTATACTAGTGTCAATGATAGTCCCATCATAGCAATAGTGCAAATATCCTTTACTTAAAGTACTCAAGGGTATCTTGGATACTGATCCTATACTTTGGCTCCATTTTTCATTGTCTCTTAGAGGTTGCTCATAAAGTGGTGATTGGGTACAAATTGAGGTATTCGAAGGTAATTAAGTAGCTAATAAAGGATTCACCACTCCTAATAGAAGGAGATGATACCCATGGTCTCTTGTCGGAGTCATTACTCAGGAATCTCTAGCTAGAGTGGGAATGTCATGAAGATAGTCTTCAGTGACATATCCAATTGAGTAATGAGCTTTGGGGACAAGAACTAACATCATTTGGGTTAGATGTGACGTAGTCAGTCTAGTGGGAGTTGACATTTTAACCATGCTCTGAACCAAGTGTAGTATAGATGGTGAAAGGATGAATTGCACAAGAACATTTTTTATGGAAGGGTTCGTAGTCAAACCACTAACTTCTGGTCAATTGGGGGTCATGATGTGTTGCTAGACACCGCTCATGACTTGCTTGAATTAAGTATTAATTCAAGTGGGTAACATAACCGGGACCCTAATGGGTCACACGCATTGGAGATGCAAAGAATAAGTAAAATGGGTTTGGATAGTGATTCAAGAAATGAGAGAATGTTTTAGGATTATATCGCGACATGATCGTGATAAGACACGTTGCAAAGGAATGAAAAAAACAGGTGTTGCATGGATGCCAGCCTGGAAAATTTCCAAATTTCCAACAAATGTTTCAAGACAAATTAAGAGGCATTAATGATGGGGCTTAGAGGAGGCCAAAAGTTGGTAGAAACTCACTCATTTCTGTGCATAGTATTGAAAGAAAACTAGTGAGAAATGTGAAGAATTCATCTTATACACCCTTATTCTCAAAACTATTCTCTCAAGAAGATACATCAAAGCTAGCACTTTGTGTGAGTTTTAACAATTCTTCCTAAGAGGTTTCAGGCTTTGCTCTTCATGTGAGTATCATTAGAGATGTCCTCCTTTGGTCGTTGTGGTTTACGACAACCTGAAGAGGTGAAGATAACGAAGAACAAAGGAGTTTGTAAGGTACACATTTTAAGTTCATTTTTTTCTACATCTAATGGCATATTTTTTATTCTATATTTTCTGGGTTTCATTTTATTTTTCGTTGCGTATTTTCTAATGTGATGTATTTGATGCATAATCGAAACCCAACATAACCTACGTACTATCACCACCTATGATGAAAGTTTGTGATTGTAAGATATCGCCATCTTATTTGTCGCACCTTATAACTATCTTTTAAGTTCTAATTTACTTATTTGTTCATTTCTTTATAAAGTAATTTAATTATGTTTTATGTTATTATCGGTGCATAAAATTATCCTAATTTATTAAAACGAAATTTTGATCCATACTAGAGATTGGAACTTGTTCTTGAAAGTTTATCTTATAAAGATATTAATTGATCTGATAACAATTACCACGTAAACAAAAACTATAAGAAGAAAATAAGCAAAGTAGTAACCTTAAAATTTATATGGTTCAATTAATATGTGACCTACATCTACAGGAAAGCAGATATATTTGTTTTACTGATGCGAGAAGAACAAATAAGGAAAGTATGACAACAACCATAACCTTACGAAACTCTTATTGAGCTAGTTATGGATTAGGGCCACATGTAAAAAGTCTAAGTATAGTGAAATTTTATTTTTACAGAAGCCTAAGGCAAGTTAAACTCTATTTTTGCAGAAGTCTAAGGTTACTGAACGTATATTTTTTCATGTCCTTAAATGTTAGCCCCGATTTTTTTTATGATTAATGAAGCATGATTAAAGAAATTAAAGCATGATTAGATTAAATTAAGTTGGTAATTAATTA
>JAOQMR010000005.1:30053787-30086326 GCA_027563865.1 Erythroxylum pelleterianum
GTGAATGTGATTGGATAATCGATGAAAAATATGCTTCCGCGTAGTATTCCTTTTGGTTGTCTCGACAAGTCATCCGGTGTTCAGCCTCGAGAGTTGGGACTCGGGCCCAACGGTCTCTGTTTGTGTTTCCGTTCTGGATAGTTGGGCTCCGGGATCGGGGTCCAGCATACTTTCTATCATCCTCAAGGTAGACAACGTTCCTTTTCGTAGAAACAATTTGTAAATGATTTCTTCTAATACTTATTCTCAAGTTGTTTCTATAACAAGACAGTGGTTATTCCATCAACTACCTCTCTAGAACTCATCTCTCAAACTCATCATTTTTGCATTATGCACCTTTGATAGAGTTTCATCCTTCTTCAATGCCCCCAATTCTCTGGCAATTTTTCTTCTCCTTCCAAAGATGTGCATCTTTGTTGAATAAGATTCTCTCGCATTTTTACCTTTCATAGAGTGAAATCATTCGATTTGAATTTATCAATATCAAACTTATGAAGAGGCATCTTAACAGTAAAACCTAAACTCTAATACCAATTATAAAGCTCTGATACTAATTGTCACGTTAATAAAAACTATAGGAAGGAAATAAATGAAGCAATAAATATAGAATTTATATGGTTTGACCAACATATGACCTTTAACCATGGGGAAAGAGATAGACTTATTTTATTACTATGAGAAAGATGGTAAAAGGAAAAGAATAACAAGAAACATAACTTTACAAAACCCTTATAAAGTTATTTATAAATTAGGGTTCAATATAAGAAATCTAGTATAGTGAAACTTTATTTCTACAAAAACGTAAGGTTAATCACTCATTTTCACAAAAGTTTAAGGTCATTAAAATTCTAATTTTTCAAGTCTACAAAAATTGTGTCGTAATTTTTACGTTTAAACCACTATTGATACTAGTGTTGATGTAGTTAATTTAGAAATCTCGAGATCAGTACCAATCCCATATTCATACATATCAGAGACCTTTATTTTCAAGTCTTTGGATTACATAGCATCTTTCATATCACTGACAGAAATAGCCTTTCTACCATACAAAATAGTATTAATAAAATTCTAATATAAATTAGGCTATGAACACAAAAGGATTATGGCTTAATTTCAATCCTTAGCACCCAACACCTTGTAAATCCAATATTATTTGATTAAAATTATCTATTTGATCTTTCACCTGTGTCCTTTTTGTCATCCTCAAGGTATACAAATATCGCTTTTGATATAAATGATTCTTAAATAATTTCTTCTAATACTTATTTCTAAGTTCTTTAAAAGTTAAATGAATGAATTAATGAAAATGAAATCAAGGGATAAAGCCCTATAATTTTGGTTTTGCTAGTACCACTAAGACCTAAGCCATATAAAGGTAGTGTATAAGCAAGGTTCTTAGAAATAAAGGAGATAAAAAACCATACTTTTTTTAGTTTAAAATTGGTATATCATCACAAGAAGTACACGTAGCATATACAAGCTAGCAGGTATCCATAAGTAAGAGATATATATGGAAACTTTTCTTGTCTTCTTGATCAGAAGTTAACAACTCTTAAAGAGCCTTGTATGTTAGTAAGCTAGAGAAGTCTCACTACTATCGTGGTTGTTTCATTTCATTCTTCATGCACTTCCGTTTGCATGTTCCATTGGTGAATGTCATTTAATCTCTTTCTTTGTGTTTTAGGTAGAGCTAGAGGTTAGAGATAAGGCATTGTATATAGAAGGAGCATTGAGGAAGCTCTTCCTGATAAGTGAGTTTCTTCTAACTTTATTTTTGATATTTCCTTACTAAATAGTCTTGAATTTTGTTTAGGCGTCTAATCTTATGCATGTATGTTTAACAAATTTAGAGTAGGTAGACAGGTGATCTTTATAATATGGAGATGTAGATGTAGAGAAAATTGGAGAAGTTCTCTTAATGTTTTTAAATACCATTATACCAAATTTGAATTAGCTTCTTCATATTAATCATCTAGTCTCCACATTCGGGGTTCTACTTTTATATTACATTTGGGGCAACGTTTTGATTCTATATATGACTTCCATTTAAATGGTTGCTTCTCTTCTTCCTGAATTCAACTTCCATTCACCTTCAAATTAACTTCATCTACTTTTCCATTTCCAAACTTTTATCTAGATCTTCTATGGCTTCTGTAATCTTTGACTTCAACTACTCGTGCTTTGTCTTTAACTCCAAGGAGTTCATAGCAATTGAAAGCCTTTGCTTTATTTGTTGTTCCAAAGCCTCGGTTTTATTTTTTGTTGCTGAATCAGTTGTCTTCCTTACTTTTGTTGCCTTACTGGATCGTGTTTTTTAAATATGTTGAGTTGATTATAGCTTCGATTTTTTTGAAAATTTTTCCCTTTAACATTTCCAGCTTATCCAACGACAGGCCTGCTTGTCGAAATATTTTGTATTTCTCATAACCTCAACATCCAAACCCATGGTCTTAAGATAATTTGCAAATGCCAAATCTATCTCTTTCTTTAACTTGAGAATGATCTCATTTGCCTCTTGATCTAAATCTCCATCATTAGAAACCCTTAACTTTCCAACTTCAGCCTTTAGGGCTTCTGTCTTCTCCTTCATATCAAGTCGGTCTATGACTTTTGTCATTTTCTTATTAATTTCGTGCTTCAATTCTTCACCTTTACCGCTTATCTCTGAGATGCTTTTGGCTTTAAAGAAATCCTTTAACATATTAAGCTTATGCTTCAGGCTTGCATAGTTAGGGGCTACTGATAAACCTTGAATTATTTCATCTTTTAGCTTTTCAATCTTTTCCAGTAAAACGGAATGCATAAGTTGGCCCTTTGATTCAGATTTCAGACCCACTACTTTAATCACCAACAGCTGTGTTTCCTTTTCACCAATACTGCCCAAAACTGACACACAGATATTGAAAGAGAGAGAGAACCTAGTTTTTGCTTTAAAACACCAGTACCAACTCTTTCTTTGTATACCCTTCAACATAATTCCATGTCCAAAGCTCAATACGATTTCTTCTATGGCATCTTACTGATGATTAGGTTATAATAACGAAAGCATAAGTATAAATGAACCATCAAGAAACTTACATTTATGGACAATTTAAAAAATATAGACAATTTTAGATATAATTGCAATAGAATGTTTTGAAACAAGTATAAATGAACCCTCTTGCTAATCAACCAAAGCATTTTTATCAAAAGCAATGCTTCTAATGATCCTTTGGCATATCCAAAAATAGCATCCTGGGAGCTATAAGGAGCTATAAGGATAGAACACAAGTGATAGCTGCTTTTGGAATGGTGTCAAATGCGATGAGCAAACTGGCCATGTAGTTGGATTTGATCTCAGCCTTAGTTTTATCTATGACTGTATCAACTCCACCAGTATGCTTTTCCATCTTGTGCACCTTTGGAGGCTTAATCTTAGAGATAACGACTTTAACTATTCTCAAAACACATCTCAGATGAAGGTTTTCTTGCGTCTAACATATCTTAATATGTCCAATTCTCAATTCTATACCCAAGTCCCCTCAGAAATCTCAAATTTGTCTCACCTCTCTTCTTTTGACCTGGGAAGGCTCAGTCTTCTTGATCCATCTTTCCCAGCAGGTAAATCCTTGCAACTCAAAATATCAGATCTTGTGAGACTATTTCAAAACTTGACTGCCCTAAAGAAACTTGACCTTAGTCTTCATTAACGTTTCTCAATTTAGAGGGATGCCAGTTGTTGGGTCAAGTTCCATTTTCTATAAGTCATCTAAGTTTGTTTAATTAAATCTTGGATGAAATAAATTTTCAAGTAAGATCCCTTCAGTGCAATCTTACATCATTGATTCTTTATTACAACTATTTGTCTAGTGAAATCCCTCCTCTAGCAAACCTGACACAGCTTACCAAGTTGGATGGTTATTCCAATTCCTTAACTGGTCAAGTTCCCCTATGGCTCTCCAATTGTACTCGCCTGAATCAGTTATACATTGGCAATAACTATTTGCAAGACACAATTCCAGAAGCTTGGTCGAACCTCGTGAATATTGTATACATTAATCTTCAGAGGAATAACCTCACTAGAACTGTCATATTTGACGTGTTCCTTAAACCTTGAAAAATTAGAACTCCTAAATATGCCATACAATAACTTGTCATTGGGCACGGCTAACACTAGTGTCAATGACACTTTTGCCAAGTTTAATCATTTAGGATTAGGTGATTGCAACATACAGTTACAGGGATTCCGAGATTTCCTTAGGTACCAAGATGAGTTGTTTAAAAAGGAATCGACTATAGGGTATGATACCAAAATGGGTGGGCGATGTTCATAGTCAAAAACTACAGTTTTTGTTCATTTTAGACAATTCTTTAATAGGCTTAGAGCAACCTTCCATGTTTTCCCTCTTCAAAAACCTGAAGATATTAGACATAGATGCTAACAAACTTGAAGGGCTAGCATAGATTCTGCCACCTTCCATTCTCAGGTACAATCTCTCAGGTAACTATCCCAATGGAGAGTCGGTCATTAATAATTACATTTCTTTTCATCTTCCCAATTTTCTACCACATAAATGAAGTGAAAAATATTTTAAGAATCTCCTCCCCACTCTATTCAATAACAAAATAGAGTAATCATAAACATGGGTGTTTACGATAATTAAATACTTAATGAATAGTGCCATGCAGAAATAAGCTGGAAGACAAGATGGCCATTGTATTAACTAATAAAATTGTAATTAATGAACAGTCTCATATAGAAAGAAGACAAGATGGCCGTAGCATTAGTTATAGTAAAAAGTAACAAAATAAGATACCCGTAGTACAGGTTATAACATGTATAAGATGATAACACACGTCGTCATCTTAAAAACTATATCAGGGTTAAATAACTGTTGGAACAAATTGGTACGTAGGCAAACAATCAATGTGAATATTCCTTTGTCTTCTTTCTATATATTTATTCCTATTTCCTTTTTCTTCTTAAACATTTCATGTAACAATTGGTTATACATGAATAGGTCATAGCAGGCATAAGGGGGAGAGAGAGAAAGAGAGGGAATAAAAACATGGATGTGAAGTATCATGATGAGTAAATGAATGAACACTAACTCAACCTCACTTTATTTTATAGGAACAAAGAAAAACCAGTGCTTTGTATCCTCGAGACATTAGTCTCCTGACAGTTTTGAATCAACATGCTATAAAATTACAAATCCCACGTAAGAAAGGTTAACAAGATTATCTTTATATTTATGCTACTTGAGTTTGTGTCAAAGTAGCAAAATATGCACTGATAAGCTGAATAATGAAATAATAGTTACTTTTTTTGGGTGATTTGCACTGCAGACCTTTAATCATCTGAAGTAACTTCGAACGTTACTGAAAATATTTCTTGTAACATTCATGTTTAAAGCATCAAGAAAGTACCAAGCTAGCTAAGCTTACTTAAAGCATCAAGAACAACAAAGAAATTAAAAGAGCGAAAATTTAAAAAAGAAAATAGAGAGAAAAGTAAAGAGTTTTTACGTGAAAGATCCCATGGATTGTAGTACGATTTCTTATTTATAGTTTAACTTGTCTACTCCTTGTGGATGTCTATAATTTGTCCTTTAATTCGATTTGTTTACATGAAAATCACCCCCTTGGAGAATCATAAAGCTTTTGGTGAAGGCAAATGTAGAGACAAGAGCCTCTTAACACATGTTGTGAGGAGAAGGAACTTGGTAATTGTGGCATAGAAATGAGACGAGATGTCTAAAGATTTTTTAAAACATAGAAGATTCCTTAAACAATGAACACGATCCAAATTGCTTCACAATATCAAAACAGAAGTACTTGTTTAAACCCATTTATTTGTCACAACTTTTTCAAATATGTACGGTGAATGCTAATGGTAACCATAATCCATGTCATTAACTAACCACTATGAGTTACAAAGGAAAGGGGTTAGTGGAAAAGACTTAAGTAGTGGAGGTGGAAGAAAATAAGTTACGGGGAACAGAGGTTCTATGTTTGAAATTTTAATAAAATAATTAATAATCAGTTAAATAAATAGTAGATATATGGTAGTCACATCATATGTTGACTTTGCTTATTCCCTCTTTCTACAAGCATCCCTAATATGTGTTTTTCTTTAATCCTAAATTTTGTTAAGTTCAATCCCTAATCTATATTGTTATTCATCATCTTCTTCAGTGAATAACAATCTAGAAGGGTCAGCAACTCATCTGGAATGATTGTCCATCACCTCCTAAAAATTGAGGACCAACGCCACCATCGTGAATCAAAGGTAACATCTACTGTATCTTCATCATTTATTCCATTTAAGTGCAACTCTGAGATAATGATATGGAGTGAAATGTTTTGATTTTCACTTCTTCTTACCCTCATCTGTTGTGTCTTTAATTTGATTTTGAATTTTAATGGAAGTTAAATTTGTGAATGTCTATGATTGTTTTGAACATGGAAGTTAAATTTGTGAATGACTATGATTGGTTTGAACATGGAATTTGATGATTAGTGTGAGCATGGAATGTGAATGTGAGATGATTAAGAAGTTATTGGATTTTACACCAAATTATGCTAGTGTATTGGCATTGGAAGTAAAGACGTGAGATGGTTTCAACCTCAGAGAAGCAGAAACTGCATTAAGTATTATTCAAGCTTATGATTTTATCCTTAGTTTTGAGTTTGCCCCTAGTTGAGAGCCATATTATGAATGAGTTTGCCCCATATTTCATTTCCATTCCCTGCCATATATTTGAAGAAGGGGTAAATGAGTTATCTTTTCCTCATCATTTAAACAAAAGTACCAGGAGTGTTCATTTTTCTTTGTGATTTGCCAAAAGCTAGTATCCCTGAGTTAGTATTCATTCTCCAATTTTTATCACAAACCTTTTTCTTTATCATAATGTAATCTCTATATTCTTTTTGCCACTATAATTATTTGGATAAGATTGATGGAAGTCATTCTTAACCCCTTTTCTTGCATAGTAAGTTCCAATATGTATGAATGTTCCTTAAGACTAAGCAAATGAGCAGCACTCTTTTAGTATTTGAAAGAAAACTTATTCTACTAAGCATTGATTCTACTTTTAAACATTTCTAATAAAGGGATGCACTCCTTAAACTTAGGCTTTCTGGTGGTAATTAGAAACCCAAGGTATTTGAAAGGGAGTTTATGTAATTGTAATATAGTGATAAAACTCAAACTACTAAGATTTGTCATGTTAGAAAAGATGTAGATCATGCTCTTTTGATTACTGATCCTTAAGCTTAACAAGTCTCAGAAGATTTGAAGGAATCAGTCAACAACTTTTGTGAGTTTAGATCCACTGATCAAATCATCTATAAAAGTTAGCATAGTGATCTTCATTACATTGCATTTGTAATATGGAAGAAATAAGCATATATGAATGATCTGTCTATGCATCTATGAACGATATGTTTGTGAAGCATATATGAATGATATGTCATTTATATGAGCCGATTGTTTCCATATATGAATGATACATCTATACGAGCATATTGTTTCCACATATAAGTGATATGTTTGTCTATATATGAATGATATTTCTATGGAGCATATATGAATATGTCATCTATATGAGCATATTGTTTCCATATATGAATGATACATCCATATGAACATATTATTGTTTCCATAGATGTGATCTATGATATCCTCAAAAGATGGTGGTTTCCTTGTATATATATGAGCATGTTGTTTCCAACCCTGAAAAGACACAATTTGAGATTATTGACATATTGTTTCAACCTTTGATTAGAAGAGCTAAGAGTACTAATATAATTTTACAGCAATTATCTAAAGATATGGATGTGAAGTCTTCAAATAACACTACATTAAATTCAGCTAATGATAATCTGGTGTGCTAATGATATTCATTGAGTGAAAAAAACCTAGGAAGAAGATTTTATGGATGCCCCAAATATCATGTAAGTTTATTTTTGGTAAGTTAAAATTGTTTGTATATATGTTTAATGTTTTCCTATTAATTATTAATTATCTTGCAGGTTGGAATATGTGATTTTTTTAGTGGTACGATGAAAAATTTAGCAAGATGGCTATTGAAGTAATTTGTAACCTAAAGACAAAAGTAGATAGTTTAAAGTAAGAGGCCCAATAAAGCATAATTGAATCAAGTTCAATGTTCAAAATTGAGGAGCAAATATAGCTAATGAAAGAAAGCATCGTTTTGCTAACAAAAGAGAAAATTGAGTTTAAATTTGTTGTACCGATTATTGTAGGTGTTTTTTTTAAAACTTATGATGAGTTTTATAATATGGTATATTATGGACAAGTAGAACTAAATTGTACTCTTTTTTAAAAACTTGAATTATAAAGAAAGAAAAGTCCTTATTTGAACTAATATGTCTTACACTATGTTTTTCTTCATTGTTTTGTTATTCATAAAGTTGATTTAATGATGCGTAACTAATAGTTGTTAAACTTATGAACAATTAATTGTTCATATGGCCTCATTATGAACCATTAAATACAAAAGTGATATCACAATAAACAATTAAAGCAGCATGTACAATTGTGATTATATAACAATAAATAATTGGAGCAATAAATATAAAAGTGATAATATAAGTAAGGTGATTACATCAAAATGCACGTATATACAAATATTATCTATCCGTCCATATAGACAACATTAACGTAAATTCTGTGAGTCAACCTCATGGCTTCCCTCGTTTGCACTTAACTGAGAAGGTTAATTATGCACTGGTTGATTAATTGATGATCTTCACCTCATTACTTTAGTTTTTAACTGTTAAGAAGTTATGCTAGGTTGTACTTTGAACCTCATACCATTTGGTTCGAAAGACAGTTTGAATGAACGTGGATTAACTTCTCCAAACTTTCGATTACGATTATGCGAAGAGCTACCAACATACAAACAAACATGTCGTTAACAATATTTAATCTTGAAAGTAATCAATAATGGTATTTATGTAAACATACTTACAATATTGCTTTGTTGACTTGCTACAACTATATATTCAGCTTGTGAGGAGACATCAGGGATGACCTAATAAATATGAATCAAAGATTGTCATAAATGATCCTTAGATATATGAAGCAATACATAGTAATCAAAGAATGTGTCAATCTAAGGAGATTGCTACGTTGGTTAAGTTGATCCTTGATTGGTACATTTTTTTGGCATTGTGACCAAAATTGCCACATTTTACATATTTTTATACTTGAACCTTTCCAATAGATTTGCTTGGATTTTTCAACTTAATAGACTCATTTACTCCTCTCTTTTTAGCAATTTTAGGTCTTCCTGGCATAAATCTTTTTCCTAGGTGGTTTATTAGTTCTGCATTAACTATATGCTAGAAAATTGGACCTCTAATAGGTTGCAACACATGCTCATACTGTGCCATGAATTTGGACATCTTATAGCACTCATCCACATATGCCTTCGGCTATTATTTCAAACGGTGAATAGCACTTACAACATGTTTGCAAGGATATCCATATAGCTCTCACGCCTGACAACTACATGATTGGTGTTTACCAATACTCACAGTATGCTTGGCATCACCTTTAGAAACTTCATACACTCTATCACCATTCCAAACAATTCTCCACTGCATAGCATCTTTCTTATTCTTCTCTAATTTCTTCACAACCTTGCGTGCAACTTCTAACTTCCAGCCATGTATAGATTGTCTCCTATCTGCATGCTTTATCATCACCATAATTCTAATTATTTCTAGCATGCTTATAATTGGACTATCTCTAGCCGGTAAGATCCATCATTGAATGTTTCACTATGTTGTTATCAACAACTGGACATTTGGATTCAAAGGACTGGTAACATCTTGCCCATCTCTTCTTTGGATATTCAAGCAATGATGATGCATATCTAGGGGTGATTTTGTCCAATATTCTCAACTACTCATTAAAATCTTCGGCGTACATTGACCAAGCACAATTCCAATTCATATGACAATTATGGTATATGTGCCTAGCACACATCCAATAAGTGGCATATGGTATTGTTTCTTCCATTGCTCTAATCAATCATCTCTTTCACTGCTCTAATCAATTCCTATAATAATAGAATATATTAACATGAATTTGATACAACATCTAACCATTAATCAATGAATAAAAAAATACCTTTTGCATATCTGATATTATTGTTAATTCTTCACCACTACCCAACTCCAAGTCTAAAGCCAACAAACTTATAAACCAGGTCTAAGATTCAATGTTCTCTACCTTAACCATAACCCAAGCCAACAGATACAAACCTCCATCACCATCCCTCCCAACTGCACTCAATAATTGACCTTGGAATTCAATCTTCAAAAAACAACAATTAATACCAAAAATTGGCCTCAAATACCTCCATCCTCTTTTCATTGCATCAAAGCATATGTATAATCTTTTGAACTATAGAAAATAGATAAAGATGTGTGAATAAATGAATAAATGTCATAAATAAATATATGTTACAATTATCATTGTCAATAATATGTAAAACCTAATTTTGCATACTTATAACAAACTAGCTTCTTCATTTCTAGCTAGCTTTAACTCAATTATTGATCCAAGATTACTAATCCTTAACTTATGAACGTATCCTTGTAGCTTCGCATATTCATTCACATATCATTTTCCCTTTCTTTTCTCAATCTCCTCTTAGCAACTCTACATATACTTGGGTTGACAAATATATTGAGATTTTCTCGACATTCTTCAACCATCATCGTCGTCGAGACATTAGGCTTCTCAAGTATTTTGTCCCTAAAATGCCTCATTAGAGAAAACCAATTTTGGTTTGTTGGTCGTAAAACACCTATGCTCATCATTGTATGTCACCACTTTAAAGCACCGTTTATGGTTGTCACAAATTACATACAACTCCCATGGGCATCCCTCAATACATCTCACTTTCATCCTATGTCTTTCACTTTTTTTAAACTTCACATTATAGCCTATATGCATTGTGTAATCTGCAAAAAAACTCTCTGAATTCTTTTGTAGAGCCAAATTCCATCCCTAATCTCCAATTTGGTTCAACATCGGATGGACTATGCCCAATACCACTACTTAGTCTTTGCAATGGTTCACCGGGCTCTTCTTCACTAGGATATTGATCAATACCAATAAAACTATCAAAATCTATCGACTCAATCTCAGTAGGTTGATGGTCATTAGGAATCTCAACTTATATAAAACCCTTGTCATGTTCGTCATCATCCACCTCTTTATCAACTCTTTTGTTAACTCCTAAACCAACACTTTCAGTAGCTCCACAACTTCCCTCCTTACCCTCCCTATCTCCATCCTTTCCTCCAGATATTGGCAATACGTCTGGTACAAATGATGGGGTGTCTAACATATAAGTTACATATACATCCATCATTAGGTGGATTTTCATCAAATTAATGAGCTTTAGAGAACTTTCATTTAATTCAATCAACCTCAAAGACTCACTAAACTCAAAACTGGGTACTTTGTAATACGCCTTATCTACTTAAAGGTATCCTAACTCTTTCCTTATCTCACAGGCTTACCTATAGGTAACAAAATCCAGGTCTACTTTATCAAAAATACTTGATTCCCTATCAACATATTTCAACTCTGGCTTTACAACAAATTTTCCACCATAAAATAACTTTATGCTTCCAAATTCGGCCATCATACACCTACTTACAACAAATATATAAAGACTAGTGTGTCGCCAAAAAGCATAATTTATATGATATTATCAACACTATAATAAATACTACATGCATAATTATACAATTAGAGGATAACATAAGCAATTAAACATTTCAAATTTGATAAAATAATCCCAATAAGCTTAAACTAATAATCATGCATCATAAATAAATTTCAAATACTATAAATCATGCATCGTAACATTATACTAATACATTATAAAAAACTTATTTCCATTTTAATTCATCTTTTTATTGTCAATATTAGCTTATGCATCATAAATTGTTGCAAACTACACTTATATTCTCTACTCATCTATAAAACATTACACCTACTCCATACAACATGTCAACTCTTAAAGTCAAAACTTAAAAATATATGGTCAAATTATGAGTGTTCATAAACTTCAAAACTCGCAATGCAACGTGGCAACTTATTGATTATACTATTTCGTATTGATAGGCTTACATAGTTGAGAAATACAATAAATATTCATGTCTTAGTATAATATACATCTCATACAACTTCTACAAATATGTTTACTTTATAATTGAACATTCAGATTATTGAACATCTAAAATTTAAGATATAGGTATATTATATGTAAATTACAGTTTTATCACCTAAAATTAAGGGTGCAACTCATAAAATCTTATTATGTAATCAATTTTAACTTTAAAGGATTAAAATTGAAATTGGATTAATGATTTTGTAAGTAATTAATAGGGAGATATGATTTTGTAAGCAGTTAACAAAGGAGAATTTGGATTACTGATTTTGTAAGAAATGGATTAAATATATGTGTAGAGGCAGAAATTGGCTTGATAGCATTATCAATTTCCATGGACCACATTTATTATTTCAAGTTAGTTGGGTGAAAGTTTGACTGAAATATGGAAAATAGACGAAACTGTATCATAGAACATCAACACATTCACTACCAACTTTCAATCTTCGCATACATACGGAACTACAGCTAACATCCAATACCTCAACAAGCCTAGGGGACCATAGCATACAATCATAAACAAACAAGAACACACACAAGTAGATTTAGGGGACCACACATTTAAAAACATAAAACCTAAACAATAATGGACCTACCACGATGAAATGTTGACTTCTTGTTTAGACACCCAAAGTGTGTGTGAGTTGAGTTGCTTCTAACGTTGGTGTGTGCGACAATAACAAATAATTACGTTGTAACTGAAATTGTTTGAAGGATTGTATGATTGAAGAAGATGGGAGATTTGGCATATAGGAAGAGTGAAGAAGCAGATGTAGTGTCTAACTGGATGTTCAAAACGATGCGCCTCCATGTTATATTTAACTTCAAAGCTAAGCGAGGAGCACTATGTTTAACAATAAACCGCAACGTCTCCTCCTCTTCATAAGCCGCCCAAAATGCAACGTTTAACTGGATGTGGGATCTACCCCAATTCAACGATTATATCGCCCAAAATGCTGCATTCAAGCTAGAGGTAGGACCCAACTCCATCAAAAAATATTCAAATTAGCTTCTGATGGGTCCCACAACTAAAAGATTAAAAAAAACACGTCATCAATTTTTTTGCCACATTAACAAATAACTAATAGTACCCTAACACCGCTAGTGATCAGGGTTCAATCTGAATGTTTTCAAAACGTTATGGTTCATTTTGAACGTTTTAAGAATATTATAGTTTAATTTGAACACCATGAAACATTAGGATCCATTTTGTACATTAGTGTAAACATTAAGGTTCATTTACTCCTTTTGGCCAATATAAAAATGTGATGTTAACGAGAAATTTAACGTGAGTTATTTTGTAATAAATTGAAAGTTTAGATATTTTAACCTTTGTTTAGAATACCATATCATACGATACCAACTGATATTGCACAAAAAAGTTTTATATTGAAAGAATTATTGATCAATAGCGACCAGTAACCAGAATACTAGGCAAATATTGGTCAGAATTTTAAATTAAAAAAGGACTAAATTGAAAGAACTTAAAATTTATCCTATATAAAACAATAATTACCTATACATAAAAAGAAATATGATAAAATTTTCTATAATTTATTTAATAAATAATAAAATATAAATAAGAATGTATTAAATAATTTTTCATGTCATATGGCTAATACAAAATGATTATAGATTACACAACTAAATATATTAGTTTAATACAATCATATTTAATGTTTTTTAAAATTTTTATATTTTATATTGATAATATATATACTTTCTAATATATACATTTGAAAAATATTATAATAAGTTGAAATTAAATTTATTTTAATTTATAAAATATGTGAAAATAATATTAATAAAAATAAAGAATTATTTATTATATCAAATTTATATTCTTATGATTTATTAAGATATGATTGAAATAAAGATAAAAATTGTATAACACAATATGTCGAGATATTATTTTATAATTTTATAAAATTTATAAATTATTTTATAATTTTAAAAATTATAGAAATGATGCTCAATATTAACCAATAATAATATCATACCGTACTAAAACTAAATTTAATATCAAATTTGGTGCTTTATATGTGATATTGATTTTAGCATTACTTTAAATTTGATTTAATATTAAAAAGATGAAAAAATTTTGAGATAATTTTAGAATTTATCCTTAATTTTATAATTTGAGTGACTTGACAAAAATGGTCTGGACTTAAGTGTGAGGACACATAAATAAATCTTTTTTTAAAATAAAACGAAAACTCCAGTTTTTTCTTAGCTAACTTATCTCACTCGCTCACTCCGTCACGCGCTTTATCCATTTCTCACTTTCACAGCACAAGCCAAACGGCGAAGAGCACTAAGAACACCTCACCCAATTCGCTTATAGGGTTAGGGTTGCCCCTAATCCCGTATCCAATTATTCTCTTCAATTCGAGAGTATACTAGCGTCAATCACGATGGGCGCGAGCTCGTTATCTTCGGATTCAACCATGGATCTCGACGAAAACATCGCCCAGCTCATGCAGTGCAAGCCACTCTCGGAGCCTCAGGTTTGGTCCGATTATTACCGTATTTGGTTTCAGATAATTGTGGATAGGCAATGGGAACGGTGTGGTTGATTCTTATTGTTGTGGGCTAATTTGGTTCAGCTTATTGAATTATAATAATCGATTATACTTCTTTTATTTTTTTCACAATTTGTTAAAAGATGTAGGGGGATGAATCGTGGGACTTCAATTTTTTAACGTTTTTATTTTGATTATCTTTTAGTGAATTTCGGAAAGGTTCGTAATTTTCTGGTTTTAGGCATTTGATTGTAATTCTTTTTATATGGCATTAATTCATTTAAGTCCCTATTGTTCGCATCATCTAGACTTTGCTTGAGCGGAATACGGTGATGGAAAATCTAGCGTCTTTAAGTAATCATCAGTAGTTGATCATGAGGGATATTCTATAGTTACGTTCTCTGTCAATGTTTATATTCCCTGTTTGTGATTGCAGGTGTGTGCTATTTTTAAGAATGACGCAGTTGTGTGTTTGCACTCAAACACATAATCTTTGCATTTAGAATGATGTGGCTTATGGTTTGTAATTTTTTTTACATGTAGGTCAGAGCATTATGTGAGAAGGCTAAGGAGATCCTGATGGAAGAAAGCAACGTGCAGGTATAGTTTCTTACCTTCATTTGAGGAAATGATAATCTCTGAAACTATTAACTTCTAGCTTCTTACCCTCATTTGAGGGAATGATGATCTTTGGAACTATTAACTTCTTGGATGTTTTGATTGATCTTTGAAACTCTAATTCTGGAATATATTTGTGGATAATGCTAGGTTTGTACTCCGCTCATGGATTTTTGAAATGTCGATGACTTGTCTGGATAATTTCAGTAATACTGTACTGATCACTGAATTGTTTTGTATCACAGCCTGTGAAAAGCCCTGTGACAATCTGTGGCGATATTCATGGGCAGTTTCATGATCTTGCAGAGCTTTTTCAAATTGGAGGGAAGGTATCCGTTCTGAACATGACCGCTTTGTATTTTTAACTCTTCTGTTTCAGCTGAGGGCTTGTCTAGAATATTTTATTGAGCCTGCCAATTCTTTGAAGATTGAAGTGCCTCTGAGGTATAATCAAATAAATGGTCAGGGAAACTGCTTTTGTTCATTCATTTAGCTGCACTACCGTGAAATTAAATATTTCATATTCATTAGGAAAGAATGTGAATATTCATTTTCATCTGCAAAAACTTGTCATATTTGTGTTTCACTTTTTTCCCTCACTGATTAAATGAGTGTCCTTTTTGATGCATCAGAGTCGAAATACTCTAATTTTGCTTTCTTCATGTCATATGGGATGGTAAAATCCTGCATGAAAATGCTTTCTTTGGTAATGTTTGATAAGTTTGTATTATGTTCAGTCTGTTGATCATTTGATACCAAGTTATATTTCTCAAACACAGAGGCAGGCAGAACAATCGAATTATTATTTGTATATTTAATTGCATACTTTATTCAGACACCTATTATGGATTTGGCAATTTGTGACCATTCTTTAACATCTTATTCACAGTGTCCGGATACCAATTACTTATTTATGGGAGATTATGTTGATCGTGGCTATTACTCTGTTGAAACTGTTTCGGTATGTTTTTGTCTAATCAGTTGCTTTTCTATTATATATATTATCTGTAAAATTTGTGGCAGAGATGATATGATGCATATAATCTTCTTTGCTGCTATCCAGAATGGAGAAGCCAACCATTTTCTAACTAGTGGCATTGTTTTTATGTAAAGCTGGGTTGGTCATCAATTAGCCGTTCCTTTTTTCTCACATTAGTTATTGTTTCACCTTCTCGACTTCATATGGCTGATCTTGAAATATGTTAGTGGCATAGCAAAATTGTCAGTCTGGAGTAAGTGCTTTATGCTTTAATGTTGGGCATTAAACTCATACTTGGGTCAACCTTCATAGTAGGCAACCCTTGAATTTCACCATGGCTCATTTTGACATGCAGGTTGATATAATATGGATATATTCATTTACTAATACTCTTGCTCTCTCCTACTTATTTCTGCAAAAGATTTTTTTTCCTATATTTATTTGGATTAATCCTTCCCCAAGACATTTCCAACTTATGAGTTTTTATATTTGTGATTATGAAATTGTCTCATCCAGCTCTTAGTAGCATTGAAAGTGCGTTACCCACATCGAATTACCATTCTTAGAGGAAATCATGAAAGTCGTCAGGTACCTTACTTTTCTTACTGTGGCCTCACATTTCTTTCTTTAAAAATATATTTTAGACATATGTGGAAATGGCGTACCAAAGAGGCCAGTATTTGTTCTGTACCATTTATATTAATTTGAGTGTTTTCATAGGAATAATATATTCATGTAATTAAACTTTAGTGGAAAAGAAAGCTCAAATAATGTTAGCAGTCATGTTACATAATGCTAATTTTTTTTATCATATTTTCTCTAATTAAAATTTTGAGGTTTTTCTTTTTTTCTTTTTAGTCGTTAGATGTTTTACATAAAATTATGCACCCTTAGATTTTGGCTAGTTAAAGTTTGCACTTCATTTCTTAACGTTGAATAACAGTTTGTTGATCAACTATTGAGCCTCCTATTGCTTCATCCTTTATTTCTTTTCTCCTGGCAGATAACACAGGTGTATGGTTTTTACGATGAATGCCTACGAAAGTGAGTTTTCGATGAACAACTTCCATTAGAAATTTAGAACGTTCTACTCATGGAAAATGCATTGATATAAGAACTCAAGACGACACTCATTAGCAATCCTGCATAAAGTACATAGAACTGAAAGAATGATTTTTGCATTGGGTATACTGACATTGGCTTTTGCTTTTCTGAAGATGAGGATTTGCTTATTTCCAATATGAATTTTGCAATAGTATTAAGTAATAGTCACTTTTTGCCCTTTGTTCATTTTAGGACTGCCTTTATAAAATGTAAATAATGCCTTACAGTCTATAAGCTGGTCATGTATCTCTATGTCTGGTTGTTAAAATTTTTTGAGGCTTGTGATGTTAATGTTCTGGTTAAATGTTAAAGGAGAATGCCAAAGAACTACCATATCCTAATTGCTAATTTATTTTTCTAATATTTGACAACTTCAATCATCTTGCTCAGAAATGTCTTCCGGTTGTGGTGCATAATTGCTTTTGTCATGAATCGCAATTGAGTAAATCCTTATGACTCAGATAAATTTTTTCTCTAGTCTAGGGTGGCTGATTGAAAAGACAAAGTTTTTTTTTCAAAAACTTACATTGGTTACAAGTGTTCACAGGGAAATTGAAGGTTTTCTACCTAAGCTAAGCTACCAAAGTGGCCTTTATGGAGCCATATGAATGATTAAGGCTACTTTGCCACAAACATGGAAGTTATACGTGTTCTTAGCTTCTCTTACGAATTTATGATGTTATCTTCTTTTGATTATTTATTCCAGGTATGGCAATGCAAATGTTTGGAAAATCTTCACTGACCTCTTTGACTGTTTCCCATTAACTGCCTTGGTTAGTAAGACTTGCTACAATTGCTGGTGACTTTTGCAACTAACGCAAGTTTGGATGTCTCTATGCTGTGCATGAAATTTTTTTTAACACTTCTATAGTTCTCTTCCTTAATTTGGTCAAAAGACTATTTTCAGTTAACTTATATTATTCTGTTTGTCAGGTTGAATCAGAAATATTTTGTCTACATGGCGGTTTATCCCCCTCAATAGAAACCCTTGATAACATTAGGAGCTTTGATCGTGTTCAAGAGGTTCCTCACGAAGGAGCCATGTGTGATCTGTTGTGGTCTGACCCAGATGATCGCTGTGGTTGGGGCATATCACCTCGTGGTGCTGGGTATACTTTTGGCCAGGTAAACCGAGCTGGACTTGTTTTGTTGGTCCTCTGCATAGGGTCTGACCCAGATGACCAGAACAGACTTCACTAATTTCCATAACGTCATTGCTGTCCTGCAGGATATATCCGAGCAATTCAATCACACAAACAGTTTGAAGTTGATTGCTAGAGCACATCAGCTTGTCATGGATGGATTTAATTGGGCACATGTAATGCTATTGTTTGAGATTGATCAGTTTTGCTCTGGTTTTTACGTTCCGTAAAACAATTAGTTAACGCACAAAGTGTTTCCTTGATGCAGGAACAGAAGGTGGTGACTATATTTAGTGCTCCTAATTATTGCTACCGCTGTGGGAATATGGCCTCCATATTGGAAGTTGATGACTGCAAGGGCCATACTTTCATCCAGGTAGCTCATTCATTCTCTCTCACTCCATAGAAAAATGACAAGAGAAGTTTTTCTTGCCATCTGATAACATGTATTGTAGCGTCACCTAATGTTGTTTTTTGGTGTCTTGTCAGTTTGAGCCAGCTCCTAGGAGAGGAGAACCCGATGTTACTCGTAGAACACCTGATTACTTCCTATGAGGAAGCTATTTGCCATGTGATGTCCTTCATTCCCGACTCCACATGTTGAGATGTATAATTGTCCTTGTTGCAAGACTTAATACTAGATTTTTTCAATTTGTATTTTTTTCTACCTTTCTTTTTGTTAATGGTTACATATTCTAATGCATGTATAATTTGACAGTCTGGATGCCTCTTTTTTGGTCCTTTAGTTGAAACTTCACTGGGCAGCGCATTTTGTGAGAACTGGGTAAAGCTGATGAGACCATCGTCATTAGAGTGTACAATTTTAGTAGATTCGTTAATAGACATTGATTTCGTCAAGACTACTTTACCAGTCATTACGATTGTCAGGGTTGGTAAATGAATGGCCCATCCTTTGCCATTTTGTTCCCTTGGACTTTTGTAGAAGAGTCGTTTGAATTTATCAATGTCATAGGATCGAGGTTTGGAAAACAGATTATTTCACTATTACTTTTTATATAGCCAAATGATTCATCTCTGAGAAATAGTTTCATAAAATTTTTTGTTATCGAAAAGGGAATTTGGAAGATTATTGCATGTAATCTTGCAGTAATTCATTCTAACGCATTTGTTGGCATATGCACAAATACCGAATATCTGATGACGCTATAGCTAGTAATTGCAAGTACTTGTCCAATAAGGGTGGCTTCTTCATTACTTTATCTAGCCGCCTTATTTGAAGAGATCTTGAGGATAAAATCTTTATGGCTTCAAATTACTGAATGGATTTAGGATATCAACATCCAACAGTGACTAATCGATAATGGACATCAAAATCTATGGTTTCTCACATTAATTGCTTGTCTACCAAGTTATTTTCCAACAAAAAGAAAAATGATAGCTCATGGGAAGAGATGCTGAAAAGGGAAAAGAAGACTTGGGGATTATGCCTACTGCTGATGGGACAGTAGGATTTAACAACAGGAAGAACAGTAATCATCAAACATTACAATGTTAGATAAGAAAACAGGGATGGTACAAGGTCTACCACTGACCAGGCAAGGCCTGCATACTGCAGGAATCTAATGCCTGTGTCTACGTCAAATGTGTGTGGGCGGGAGAAGAAGTATAGTTTGTTGATGTAACCTGGTTCATCCGACTTTTTAGCATTTAGCATGGGGACATAGCATGTTGATTTTATTGGTATTCCCAAGGGTTTTGATATGACAGGAAGAATTCGCTTAGCCAGAGCCTTGCTGCAGAACTTCACTATGAGAATAGTTGGTATTCCCACAAGCACTCTCCCAAAATATGCCCCGAATGTCAGCTGCGGAGTAAATATGCGGGGGACAGCTTCATGGTGGAATTGATGGAAGGTTTGCTGGATCCCAGCCACCTGAACAACATTGCAGATTTACTCTTTATGACATATTAATGAGATAATCACCACAACCAATCCTTGAGATCAAAAAGTAAAAGAAAATAATTAAGTTATCAGGAACCAAATACAGAGTTGTCAAAGCAAACACTAATTCTCATCCACTACATTAGCCTGATAAAATTTAGTGAATGAATTTGTAATTGTAACAACACTGCTCTCCCTCATGTATTGATGATCTATTGGGTGTCAAAATGAAGATTTTATCCCTAATTGACAATTTTCCTACAACAATTATGTTATTTTCTCCATCGTTTCTGCAGGCAATTACATGATATTCCAGAACCCCAATAGTCTTGCCTCTTGAGATCACATGTCAAGGATTGTACCCCATATCTCAAGTTTCTCTATAACAATATTTAAGTGATGTAAAACACAAACAAAACTCATGTTGTGATTAAAGACAAATCAGTAGTGGAATCTCCAATTTCCCATCATAAAAAAATCTCCCCTCTTCTATTCTCTTTTAGTGTGTACAACTATTACCTTTATCCTCTTCATCATAACTAGATTCATAATGATAATCGTATTTACTATAATGACCTCACTTTCCAGAGTCAAATCATTATCTATGGGCACAACACCGGAAAATCAATCTCCAACAGTTTGTTAACCATGACCTAAGTACTTCTCAAATACTACGTTGATTCATGTTTGAAATATCAGACAACATAGCTTTCGCTCTTCCTATTTACATGCCGTTGACATATTCTGGAACAAAGTAATTAGCTCCAATATGATAAAGGAAACGTAAAATGACTGAGGAAGATATTCTTATAGTAAAACAAGTATTTCTGATGTCAAATTGATGAATAATTGCTTACTATGCCAAATGCAACACCATTGAAGGCTGCGTGATATTCAAAGCTTGGCGTTGGTAGCTCAGGAGTTGGATATGCAAAGAGCAACAAGAAGCTAAGAGCAGCCCAGAATGTAGTAACTGCAGATCAGATAATGTATATCATATTCTGAATTCTCATATGTAAATTCGACATTTGATACTGCAGTGCCAGAAGCTCAATTAGATCAGACCTTCTCTTATATAAAACCATGTGAACCTAAAATAGCAACAAACAATGCTCACATTTGAGCTATATAACCAAATAAGCATTTTGAGAAATACGTGTTACTAATGTATCATACTTTGCAGCTCCACCCCACAACAATTACAGAGAGAAGAACACCTCTCAAGCATATCTTGAAGCTCCATTTTTCTTAGGGAAGAGGAATGATCCCAATGTTTTTCTAGGCATCTTCTACCTTTTCCACATAATTTCATGCCCCCTTGTTTCTGGAAAGAGTGGCTGATAAAACCATTCTGTTTGTCACTAAAACAAAATTGCTTGCTTTTATAGCAAATTTTCTGCCTTCAGAGGCACAAAAACTGACCACTTTGTGAGGAATGCTACCTGGGCAATCCTATCCTGATTTTGGTTCAACAAGGTCCGACTAATAAAATTTTTTCCTAAAGATTGAGTCTGTATTATTTTTCTACAAGTAAATAACTTGGTCTAACTGTCAGGCACCCTCCCATTGATCCTATTTTCGCAACTTGCTCAGCCACTTGATTTGTAACAACTATCTTTGATACTTTAATATGCATACAAAAAACCTTTGGGATAGAACACATGCTTTTCCTTTTCAGAGGAGGATATGCACATATAGAAATACAAATTATCAAGTGAGACCAGTCAGAATATGACTGGTCTTCACTTTCTACCTTAATGAACTTATTTAAGTTTCCCTTTAAGTAATATTAGTAACTTAATTGAATGGTTTGACAAGGAAAATTATATCTTTTCCACATACTTATAATTGAATATGTTGTATACTTAAGGTGGAAATTCCTTTACCATTTTGTCCGGAGACAATGAAACTGTCAATGAACTCATTGACTGTCAGCCAGAAAAAGAGAATGATCAATCCAATAGCCAGGCCGCCCAGGATGTCGATTAAACTGTGCATACCTAGATAAATTCTTCCTATCAAACAAAAGAAGTCAGTTTGTCCAGATTGAGAACAGCAGAAAGCAATAGAGGCTGACAAAAACTTACAGAAGACAATTACACTTACCTAAACCAATAAAGCCCACAAGCAAACAAACAATGCTAAATCCAACAAATTGCAAGGAGATGTGCTGTATTTTGGCATAAGAGAGGACATAATGCAAAAGATACCTGGTGCATTTCCATTTAAAAGGGAGGTTAAAGGACTGTGACAAAAGTGAAATAAAATGTCAAAGCATTCATGCAAAACCAAATGTCTTTTTTTGCATACAAGTTTGAAGCAATGCAGCACATGAGTGTAAATCAAGCATCATAACAACTGACAAATATACCATTAGAAACCAACAAGAAAGAAGCTGAACTCCAAAATATATGCATTCATTTCAAATTTCTAGGCATGTAATGACCGTTTCTAATATAGTCATGTGTTACCCATTGAGACACTGGCATAATCGAACCTAGTATCATCTCAAGAATATCTGCCTACAATACAAGTTGAAAGATTGCTGTGGTTTCAAGAAGAAAGAGGAATACCCAGATAAGCAAACTGTGTTAAGAGTGTGGGAAGAGGGCAACCCATATTCTAAAGCATTGTCTTCCTCATCCTTAGTGGCGGTTATCCTCCTAACAGGAGGACAACTAGGTCTAGGAGCTGATATTACGTCCTATACTACAAAAGAAGAAAAACCAGTGAGGCACAAAATACAGTTTGACATTATTCCTCCAGAAAGAAAGAATATACACCTCTAGAAAGATAGAATATACACAGATATGGTATGAATCAAGACAGGAAGAAAGCAACTGTACCTTTATGCAATTCCCTACATAATCACAGAAAGCCATTAAAAGGGTCATTTGCCTAGCCAATTTGGTATGCCCACTCTACAATATAACCCAAAAGCCACTGGAATTCAGATGATGAGTATGAACAACTACCACAAGTTTCAAAATCATCGCGAGAGAGAGAGAGAGAGAGAGAGAGAGAGAGAGAATACCCAGAAAAGCAAAGGAAGAAAAGCAGTGTAGAAGGGTACAGAAACGATACAGGACAAAGCAGAGAATAGAGCATCCAAAAATCCATGCTGGTATTTCTGCAAAATACCAGAAAATTAACAAAATAAAGGAACAAAACGAATGAATGAATAGAAGCAGACAATTGAATAACCGAGAACAATTCTGTCACCCATGAAAACCTGGATCTTAATGGTTAAAGAGGTGCCAGAGATGACATATTGAGCCACCCATGGTTGAAACAAAGATCTAAAATTTTTGGTCACATTGAGACACGAAGATCCAACGACCCACGACACAATCCCACAAAGAGTCAACACTTGCCACAATGCTACGTTTTCCATTATACTCTCTCTCTACTCTTCGACTACGTTTCTCTGTGTCTCTCCCTCTCCTTTCCCTCTTTACATGGCAAGAAGAGAGATCAGAGAAAGAACAAAGTGGCGAGAATGAAAAGATAGGACTTGGGAAACCAGAAACAATCGTGGACTAGGGGGGTCAAAAGTTAATACTTGTGATTGTTTTGACCTGGTTTTTGTTGTTGTGCTTCTTCATTGGTCTAAATTTCCACAAGGATTTTTGTAGCTGCCAGCAGCAATCGCCATCAGGGGACCCTGGAGCCTGGAAGTGTTCATGTTGGACTCTGGCTAAGCACACAAGGGGTCAAACTAAAAATGATTATACTGTACAAATAATAATAAAATAGGATTAAAAAGAGGGCCGGTGTCACCACTCGGCCAACCCCATCTTCATGTAAGCTTTTTTCCCATGCACAAGACGACCGTCGTAACTTTTGTTTAATGAAAGAATTCCGATTTCCGATATATATTAATCCCGATTATATTAATCAGTGCCCTCATTCCTAACACGCAAGATATGTTTGATAGTTTACGATAGAATGAAATAAAATGACAATTAATAGAATGGAATGAAATGAAGTAATGAAATGGGTCACTTCATTGTTTGAAAATTTAAATAAAATAAAAAAGGATTTGGAAGACAAGTCATGTCATTCCATCCCTGACCCCCTAATTTGGAAGATCACAAAATATTAAATTTTAGATGGCAAAGGATGGCTTCCAAAGCCGTTAATTATCATTCCATCTTGTTTCAAAATAGACTCCCACACAATGGCCTGAGTCATTTGAGTAATTCCATTACATTTCCTTCCATCCCTCCGTCCACATCCAAACATACCCTAAAAGTAATCAAAGATCCCTTTGAAATGTTATCTATCACTCATTTGCATTTTTGGGACCTTTATCTTTGGAGATTGCCAATTTTCAACGGTTTATATGTTTTTATAAACTAAATTTTGACAGGTTCAACTGTTCAGAAATTACTTTACAAAAAATCAAACCACCAATCAATTAGAGATTCTTATAGCCAATATCACTTACGACTGCCTTCTCCAAAGGTGTAAAAATTTCTTTTACGACTGCCTTCTCCAAAGGTGTAAAAATTTCTTTTATCTTTCTATTTCTCAACATAACATTTTTACTAAATGTTATTATTAAAATTTAAAATACTTAATCATATTTGGTGGTCACAAAAAAATGAACTTACATATTTCTTTCTTCAAATTATCATATTTGAGTTCGATATCTTATCATGTTGTCTTCTTATAAAATGTCCATATTCTTAACTTTTCGTAAATTCTTCCTTCATTTCATACCATGTTTTCATTAAAAATTATATTTAAAATAGTAAATAGTGCTCAATTTAACAATGTATTAGATTAATATGCTAACACTCTCCTATTTGAGTTCAATTTGATTATATCATATAATAATTACATATATTCAATAGTCCAATCAAACCCCCAAAATACAAAATTTCAACCATAATTCATAACAAATAAATTATAATAACAATTTAAAAATTAGAATCAAAATATGAAAATTTTAAGGTCTCACCTATAGCTCTTACATATATCATTTTTATTTTAAGGTTTAATTAATTCAAAATTTAATTTATTAATAAATTTAAGTAATATATGTAGATATAAGTAATAACATTTACTCCGAAAAATATAATGAACCATATTGTTAGAACATTATTTCTATTCTTAATTACCAATGTAACTCTTTCACGAGTTGTATTTTAGTTCATTGAATAAGAAAACAAAAGTTAAAGGTTTAACTAGTTAAATGAAAATTAAAGGCTCTAATTATCGAAGTATTTAGGTCTAATGAAATTCTTGATACCTTTGCTGGTTATATTAGAAGTCCTATGGAGTTTTACGTTTTTATATTTGTATCCGGAATGAAAACAAAATGGCTAGTAAAATATTTATTTCATTAGAACTAAAATGTTGAGTTCTAATATTTCATTAAGAAATACTAAAACCCGGAAAACCATATACCTCAACGTTACAAGTTTAAAACCTTATCATTAACTAAAGTGAAAATGTATTAATATTTTTAGTTGTATCTTATTTCGATTTCATAACAAGTTCAAATATGATAGAATTATTAAAAAATCATTTCAAAAAAATCTAATTTGACTTAAATATATTATATACATTATAATATTTCATCTTCAATAAAATAAATTTAAATATTATATAATCAAGTTAGTGTTAAGATAAAGGAAGTTATATATTTTAATCATGTAACCATTTTTGTATATCAAAAAGTGTTATATTTTATGATTTAAGTATTTTTTTAATTGCAAGATAATTAAAAACTTCACTGTATTAATAAACAACAAATTCAGTCATAATAAAATAAAAGCTTTATAAGAAATTCCTTGTTATTACCTATCTTCCCTTAGAAGTTCTTTATAAGGTTCATCTTTTGAAATTAGTTCCTAATATTCTATGATATTTGATCATGAAACAATGATATTCTAATTTTTGGTTATTTTAGGTGCTTTAAAATTTAAATAATGCTTCTGCATCTCTATAGCTTCACTTTTGTCCTCTAAAAATGTTTGAAGGAAAGACCATTGTAGCTCAAGAGCTTGACATACCTAGGGAGGGCATGAAGACATGGGAGGCAACTCTACTAGGATTCTTTATAAATAGGAGACTTTCCTTCCAACCTATAAACACTTGGGCTGCACAGCAACGAAGAATCATAGATTGTAGGAAGTCTTATTGAATGATAACAACATTTTCTTGTTTAGATTCAGTTCTCTTACTTTAGATATGGAGATAGGGCCTTAGTTCTTTCCCAACCACTTCTTTTGCAATCTTGGAAACTAGGGATGAAGCTAGAGGACCTTATGTAAAAGAAGGTCCTTATTTGGGCTAATATTCACAATGTTCTCCTAGAATATTACATTATCAGTGGATTAAGTCACTTAGGAAGCTATATTGGTAACCTTACATTGATTAATCAACAACTACTTTGAAGAGGGTAAATTATGTAAGGATTTGCATTTTGGTGAAAACTTGTAAGGAACTACCTGGAATAATCCCTATTTTGAGTTTAGATAAGAAAGAAATTTTTTTAAAGACCAATTGATAATCATCTACAATTGGAGACCTAAAATCTTAAAGCCTAATCAATAATGGAAGCCAACAGGAAGGAGATTCAAATCTAAAAATAAGGTGGAAACTAGTTATGATGTAATGCTAGTTGGTAATGAAACTACTACTACCACTCAAGATGAAAGCATATGAGATATTGAGGTAGAAAGGGGATAAATGGAACCAAGGAGAATTTGGAAGCTATAAATGGCACAAGAAAGGGCTTTACTGACCAGGATAAGGACCTTAGCTCTCCTAAAAGAACTATACAACCTTTTCCAATGCAAGAAGCTATTACTGATGGTGTTGATTCATAGGAGTCCTCAAGTCAAGAGGAAATGAATGAAGAAATTAAGGTTGAAACACAATTTAGGAGGGTCTTTAGAAGAAGTTCCAAGGAAAAAAAAAGCTTTAACTCTATTACCTTAATGTCAATATTAGTTTGGAATACAAAGGGGCTCAACAACTAAATAAACAATAAATGGTGGATAATTACATCAAGGAATTCAAACCTATTTTAATAGGACTCCTAAAAATACCAATAAAAGAAAACAATTATAAAAGGTCATCTCTTTTAAGAAAGATTGTATCTACCTTACAAACCATAATTGCCATTATAATGGTAGAATTTTGGTGGCTTTTTACCTTAATGAATTAGAGGTCGAATATGCCATTATGGAACAATAAATGATCCATCTAATAGCCAAGATGAAAACCCTTAAAGTAAGTTACAATCATGTATTTTTTTCAATTATAGCTTCCAAATAACCCCCTTATGGAATAAACTAGGAAGGTTGGCGGACAATATGACGGAAATATGGTTAATTGTAGGTGATTTCAACTACATGTTAAACTTAAGAAAAGCTAAAGTGAATGTAGTATGCCTAAGAAATCACATAGTAGAATTGAGGAAATGTTCGAATTATATACAGATCACAGACCTCATAATGGAGGGGCAACTGCTCACTTAGATAAATAAGCAGAAAGAGAAGTGTATGATTAGAAAGAATTTAGATAGGTCCATGGTTAATTAGTTGTAGATGCAGGGGTTTCTAGAGAGTAAGGTCACTTTCAATAATCACTTCTATTAGATCACACAACAAATTTTATCCGAAACATGTTTAACTATAAGGTAAAAATATTTCCATTCATATTTAATAACGACCTAATTGATATTGATGGGTTTAAATTATCTATTAGCAAAGGAACCAATGCTTGCATATCTAGTACCAAGATGTTTATATGTATGAGAAAGCTACAACCAATAAATTTGGATTTAAATCAATTGAATAGAGTTAACGGTTCTAGCACTCAAAATGAAACGATGGAGGCTAAGAGGAATTCGGGGAAAATTTAGGAGGAACTAGATAAGGCACCCCGAGATGAGACCTTAAGGGGAGCAAAACCAAGGCACTGGATCACTAAACCAACATATTGGGAATCCTTAACTCACTACTGAAATAAAGATTCGTGCAAATTAACTAAAGGATGGAGATAAAAACATTAATTTCTTACATAGAGCTCTATTAGAAAGGAAGACTATCAATAGAATCACTTCTTTAGTGGATGAAAATGGCAAAATACTCACTTTTAGAGAGGAATTACAAGAAGAGGTCTATAACTACTTCTCAAAGACAATTGGTATTAGATCATAAGCAAATTTAGGTTTAGATCAAGTGAAAAACATCATTAATTGCTAAGTGCCTCCTAAATTAGTAGAGGCTTTGATTAAAACCTTTTGATATTGAAAATGTAGAGAAAGCATTATACTCTTTACATCCACATAAGTTCAATCATATTAGTTCTATACTATTAGTAATTGATTTTAACGATATTTGTAAATTATTTATAAAGCGTCATTCCACCTTAGTCGAGAATTTTCTGAATCAATACTAGTCGAGAAAAATAGAACATTCACCTTGATTATTTTAGGGTGATGAATTCTATATCTATCACTCAACTACCTATGTATAGTTCATGTTATATCCAATGACTATTGAATGAGCTATCCTCGACCAGAACATGTCATAAGTAATATCAAAACATAACAATCCTTATATAAGATAAGTTTGGAGATCTAAGTCAAATAACCTCTTATATAATCATCACAATGAAAAGTTTCATAGATATACAAGTAATGTCTCAAATGGATTTCTCATATCAGATTAGTTCGATGAATTTGTTCTCTAGTAAACACTTATACATTTTATGAAATAGACAACTTCTTTTACAAGGACTAGTTTTTTATATTCTATTAATATCCATTCTTAATAGAATAACGACTAACAATAATTTAGAGATAATACGTAAATGGAATATGAATCTCATAATTATAATCTCATCATAATTTCATTTGTAATGTATAATTATCCTATAGACTTTATCATATACATCTAAAAATGTACAAGATAAAGAATATCTTTAAATTAGTTTATTACTAAACTACAATCAACGGATTGGCTATATGGTATAAACTAACAATGTTAATTATATACAAAAATATGACTCATAACCTATTGCCTTAAAGTTTTCGGTTGAGATATGATGTCTTGGTTATATATGGGTTCACTTTGACTTGGTCCAATTTCTCCCCAAACCCCCTTAAAACCTTTCATGGATTTGGGTTAAATGATATGGATGGATCTACTTTGTGAAAGGTGGAAAAATGTATAAGGATAAAGTGAGTTATATACAAAAATATGACTCATATCACACTGCCTTTGTCAAAACCATGGGAGAATGACAGAAACAGGAGGATGGGAGAGAAAACTCTCTATTTTTCATTGAGCAGAAAAAGACACTGTACGTGGTTTTATACAAATGAAGGAAAGTAAAAAGACAAAAAAGAGAATCGTAACTAACTGCCCTTTGTATACAAACTGTACATGATCTCTGTGTTATTGCGTTGCTGTTGTTTTTATTGTGTGGATGTGTCTGTTATTTTAGCAGGTTCTGACATCCCTTCCACAAGTTGGGTTGTGTTGGTGAGGCCTAACTTGCGAAGAATGTTATGAAAAATCGGAACAACCAAAGGTTTGGTGAATGGATCATCAAGTTGCAATTTTGATGAGATGTGAGTGGTATTGAGAAATCCTTCCTTACTGCATCACAGACGAGATGACGAGGTGTTTTGTTCACTCGTGGAAGACTGGATTCTCCAAAATGTGGATGACTGCGGTGTTGTCTTATTTTAACAAAATAGGTAGTGTAACTTGTATTTGCAGATCACGACAAAGATACGTAATCCACCGGAGCTCGCATAGTGTACTTGCCATACTACGGTACTCGGCTTCGATAGATGAGCGACTAACAGTGCTTTATTTTTTGGTCTTCCACGAGATTAAGGAGTTGCCAAGGAAGACACAATAACTAGTTAGTGATCTGCGAGAGAAGGTGCACCCTGCCCAGTCCGCATCAGAATATGCGTGGAGGTGCAACTCATCGTTCTGATTTGGGTATAGTAATCCCTTAGATATGGATCCCTTGAGATATCGGAAAACATGAACTAAAGCATACCAATGCTGCTGTCGTGGTTCATGAGTAAACAGGCTTAATTGTTGGACTGAGAAAGTGATGTCTGGTCACGTGAAGTTGAGATACAGGAGCTGGCCTATGATTCTTCTATAGCGTTCTAGATTAGATAACAGAGCTCCTTCATCTATGGTCAACTTCGTGCCTTGTGGCATAGGAACTGTGGCTGGTTTGAGATTAGGGAGGTGAGCATCCATAAGAATATCTTAGATATATTTTCTCTACATAAGTATCATGCCTTTGGGTAGTCTGATGACTTCGACACCAATAAAATATTTCACATTTCCCATGTCTTTAATAGTGAATTCACGGGACAGGAAACACTTCACGCCAAGGATCAACAATTCAGATGGGCCAACAATCAATACTTCATCCACTTATATTAGCAAAGCAAGAAATTTTGTAGCATTACCTTTTTTAAATAGACAAGCATCAGATGTTGATTGGAGGAAGCCAAACTTGGTTAATTTTGTTTTGATTTCTCGGTTCCATTATCTCCCAACTTGCTTGAGACCATACAAGGACTTTTGGAGTTTCAAAACTTGTTCAAGTAAAATTTTGTTATATCCGAGAGGTGGATTTAAGTAGAGCTCTTCTTCGATGTGCCCATATAAGTAGGCATTGTTTATGTCACAGTGATGCACCAACCATTTAAGGGATGTTGCTACCGCGAGTAGGATTTTTACTGACGTGATCTTGGCAATAAGAGAGAAAACGTCATAATAGTCAATCCCCGCAGTTTGATTAAAGCCTTTGACCACTAATCTGTCTTTTCTTCTATCCACAGAACCATTGGAGTTGTGCTTGATTTTAAAAACCCATTTGGTTGATAAAGCCCTTTTCCCGGTTAGTAACACCGCAGGAGTCCATGTATGATTGAGTTCCAAGGCTTCAATTTTTGCTTCCATCGGTTCTACCCATAATGGGTCTCTTCTAGAACTTTCGCATGACAGAGGTTCATATTCAACATAAACATGTGCGATAAAAGAAGTGTAAGTGTTTGAAAAAGTGAGATTTGTGCGTAGATTATTGGAAATGAATGGTACCTGAACTGATGATGTGGTGGCAGTAGTCACAGGAGGAGGAGTGGCTGTGAAGTAGGAGATGTAGTCATCAAGGTAATGGGGGAGAAATATGGTGCTGATACAAAGAGGTTTCGGTGGTGGGTGAACATCAGCTATGGGATTCTGATGGGTTGGATGGTTGTCGTTACTGGTTTGGGAAGATGAAGTTTCGGTTGTGGTGGAGCCAAGTAGGATATGAGGATGTTGATCCATTGGTGCTGGGTCGGGTAGGTTTTAGGTAGGTGGATGAGTGTTAAGGTGGTCAGTAGTCTTGCTTGGCAGTGGGCCTGCTGGTCGAAATGGAGGTGTATCTGTGATTTGGATGCATTGTGGGTCGGGTTGGCTGTGTGTAAAAACTTTGTCTCATGAAAGACAACATCTCTGTTAATTATGATGCGTTTTGATGTTAAATCTTGTAACTTGTAACCTCATTTATCTGACGCGTATGTAAGAAAAATGCACTTAATGGCTCTGGATTCTAATTTTTCTTTGTGGGGTTTTGTATTTGTTGCATAACATATACACCCAAAATTTTTCATGTGGTCGTGTGTTGGGGCTTTATTGTATAATTTTTCATATCGAGATTGCTGGCCCCTACCCAGGGCCCACTATGAGAGGGGGTCCCACTTCAACAGCCTCCTCTCTGTTAAATCCTAGTGATGACATGAAATTTTAACGTTGGCTTTTTCAACAACCTCCTCTCCAACAGACTTCAAAGCCGCCTCTCCAACAGACTTCGACAGCCTCCTCCCAACATTGGCTTTAAATGATTTTAATGTTATAAGTTAACATTAACTTATATACATTGGCTTTAAATGATTTTAACGTTATAAGTTAGCGTTATAACTTATAAGTTAACTTTGTGGTCCTCATACTTATAAATAGTCTTGAAATATTTAAGTGTACTTTTACCTTCTAATTTCTTTATTTTCATCAATATATGTATTT
>JAOQMR010000005.1:30086426-30101356 GCA_027563865.1 Erythroxylum pelleterianum
TTATTATTGTTAATATTATTATTATTAACCTTATTATTATTATTTGTTATATATATATTTATATTATTATTAGTGGTGATTATTATTATTATTTGTTGTTTATAATTTATTTATTAATTAATTATTATTATTATTATTAAACGAAATTAATTCTTTATTAATTAATTATTATTATTATTATTAACCTTATTATTATTATTCGTTGGGTGCTTTCTGGCGGTGCTGGTGCTGGTGGGAGATGGCGATGGCGGTGCTGGTGCTGGTGGGAGATGGCGATAGCGGTCGGCGATGCTGGTGCTGGTGGGAGATGGCGATGGCGGTGCTGGTGGGAGATGGCGATGGCGGTCGGCGACGGCGATGGCGATGGCGGTCGGCGACGGCGATGGCGATGGCGTCGGCGGTCTGCGATGGCGATGGCGATGGATGGTGTGGCGATGGCTGGCGATGGTCGACGATGGCGATGGCTGGCGATGGTGGATTTCAATTCACGTGAATTTTCGCGTGAATTGAAATAACAAAGGGAGGTGGATTTCAACTCCCACGTGAATTGAAATCTGGCCCTTTTTTTGGTTTCAAACATCGGAATTGAATTCAATTCCGAGATTGAATTCAATTGTAAGTCTATAATGCACTTGGGACGTACGATCGTTGCACTAACAAATAAAATTTCGACGTTGTTATTTTCATCAACACGGTGATGATTGAGACCGCGTTCTGAACCATCCTTGAACTGGTTAACTTCTCAAGTACTCTCTGGGTCAATCCAACACATACGTAACAATTTCCACCATGTTCTCTATATACGGTACAAGAAAACTTGCTTTCTGTGCATTGGACTTCACTTTCAGGTTGACCATACATTAAACGAACACTCTCTCGAGTTGATCTTCTTAATGCGTGCTAACCAGTTGAGCCTGTCAAATTATATGAGCTGATGAAATTACATGGGACTACCTTACCTCAGCTGCATTGAAGGTTCCGATATCTTCAAGTGATCAAACATTTTTGGACTTACATTCTAAAGGGGTAAATGATCCAAATAAGTCCTTTCAAGATTGTATTTTATGACTTGGCGTTATGGTTTGGGTACTTTGATGGGTTTAGTAACTAAAATTAAAGTGAAAGCCGACAAACACAGAACTACGTTAAAAACAGACACAAATTGCATCAAGAAAAAACGATACCACGTCGAGTACTCGTGCCATAACATTCAGGATATTGCTTTGCATCAAGAAAAAAAGATATCATGTCGAGTACTCGTGCCATATCATAAAGATATTGCTAATGTTTTTTCTTTTTCAAGATGAGGACGACAAACACAAGTTGCTTAAGTAGTACTACTACCCAGCTCCCCCCAACCCAATTCAATACATCATTCATGTGACGGTGACCGCCAGTAGTCAAGATTATTCTCCTCCGGACAACAATGTTTCCTCATCTCCTTAGGAGGAATGAAACAGTCCACAGACAGGCCTTGCACGTTAAACGCAATGTCATCTATAGTCCACGTCTCTGCCATTCGTGTGATTGAAAGACCTGCTTTCAGGTTATCACCAAATCTTGTTATCATCACACTAGTTTCACCACCGTGAGCTATCATCACCCCGTCCACTGTCCGGTAGTCTTCAATGCTCGTTGCCATGGTCGTTTCCCAGTATGTAGGGTAAGTTCCCGGGGACTGAATCCTAGTCAAGTACGAGTCTTCCAGGAACACTAGAAGGCCATTTTTTTGGCTGAAGTATCCAAATGTGACATGTTTAATCATCTCTGCAGTGCTATCGCTTCTGTCTGATAAGTCTGTTTGGTCAGCGGACAATTTCAGGACAAAACAATCAACCCCTGAGATGCACTTCTCTCCCATGTATTGTGCCGGAGAGAACACAGCTGATATTGCCATAGGATCTAGTCCCTACATAAACGTTCATCTAAATTGAGCGTTATCAATCACAGGGCTAGCTAATTTGAATAAGAAAAAGTTTAATTTGTCAAAAGGCGGGCACTTTCTGTAGTTCGCTAACAATTAACGGGGTGTGATCTCACTGATGATGTAATATGAACAAGGATCTTATTGTCAAAATTGCTACAAGCATCCCCAGTAATGAGTGAAATTGAGTGGTTGGCTTAATTGGTTATCCTATATCGTATCTCTTTTCTCATTGGATAAGCTTTCAAAACTGATTCATATTTCAAAGAACACGAGGAATCAAGATCCGGTATTTTGGGAGTAGTTGGATCTGGTTTCAGTTGAAAGTAGGTACAAAATTAACAGTGACCACTAAGCGCCTACACTGTAGGCTGCATATGACTATGCAACCTTCCTCGTTTATTCCCTTCTCCCTTGACACATAATTATAATGAATGTTTGTACAACTTGCCTGGAGAGCTCGTCGGAGAGGTTTAACACCCCCTTTAGCAGCATGAGCACCGAGCCATGGGGTGTGGCGCCAAGCAACATTGCCATCACTACCAGCCACAACTTTTTGGCCATCCACAACCAGCTCAATTAGCCACTTATCAGGGACCATTTGCCACATTACAAAGCAACCCTTTTGCACCATCCCGGCGGTTGCTCCGCTGCTGACCTCATCCACCATGGCCATTGACACTTTCCCTGTTGCAAAAACGTTCTTCACCCTCCCTTTCACTTTCCGGCAACCGGTTGCTGCAATGAAGTGTTCGATTATATACTGGGCCGAGGATGATACCTGTAATAAAAAGATTGTTACTTTTGGTTGTTAACAGTAAATCATTATTGAGTTGGCTTTCTACTGTATCTAGTATCATTTCTCTTTAACCAAAGAATATTAAGCTCCTTAGTCCTTACCAAAAAAAAATAAAAGAATATTAAGCTCTTGAGGACATTCAATATATTGCACATTGATGCAGGTTCCTGCAACATTTACTTTTAAAAAAATCGAGAAGCACCATTGAACTAGATCATTTTTACTCATCAAGTAAAAATTACCAGTAAGAATCCTTTGATTAAATGACAACTACTTGATAAATTCGCTACTTTTTCAAGCAAATTCAATAGATATTACGCTGATGAATAGAGAATAGACCCAAAAGGAGTGCTTTTTGATGTTCTCTGATCGTGGGTTGGCAGTAGGAAAGTGGGGACTTCCAGACATCATGACTCAAGACAGGCACATCATCACGTACAGAAAGGATATTAAGAGAAGAAAAAATGGATTATAGTATATTAGCACCTAAAAACAGTCAGCACTAATGCAAAAGAACCCAGAAAGCAAATATTTGGGAAGCCGAGTATTACCAGAGCAACGGATATGAGCAAACTTTCACAGACCTAAATGAATGATCTAAAACAATGACTAGTTGTGGAGAGACAAGTGATAAACGTAGGTAAGAAAAGTAGTCAAGCTCAAACCTGGTTAATGGGGAGTTTTGGGTGGACAGAAACTGGGAAAAGAGGGCAACCAAGAACGCTTAAGAGAGTCTTGAGGTGAGATTTTTTGTTGAATAGAAGAGTAAAGTGAGTTTTGAGCCAGTTTCTCCATGAATGATCTTTCTTTGATGAGCTGCTTATACCATTGTTGTCTTCTCCTTCGCTTATGGGTTCTTCTGACACTGGTGCAAGACGACTCATTTTGCCTTCTTTTTTCGTTTTCTCAAAGGGAAAAAGAGATGGAAACGCGGAGTTTGGTTATTTCGGAAGCAGAAAACCACAGGACGTTGAGATGAAAGTGTACTAGAAGAGACTCTTTCGTTTCTGTTATCGACTTTGTTTCACACGCTATTCTAGTGCGTGCAACGCAATTCTCTTTATTCCTGTTCTCTTTTGCCAAATATTTGTGCTATGGCTTCACTCTCCGTTCAAATGTCTAAATCTTGTTTTGCTTTTCCGCAGCGAGGAAAGTACGAAAATAAGAAAATTATTAAGACTAGTGGGAAGGGAGCATGGAGTCCAGCTAGTAAATGAGTCAAAGGGAAAACCTAGGAAGCATGTCAGTAGACTAAGTTTTGTTTTTGTTTATTAAACAACAAAAGCATACTTTGCAGCTAACAAATGATGATTGCACTGTACAGGAAAAGCAAGGAATCCATAATTTGGGTGTGACCCAACAAATTTGCTGAAGATATTAAGAACCATAGAACCATAGTTTTACAACGAGAAGAGGCAACTTTTCTCACTCTTTCGTTGATTAAAAGAATTTGAATGTTAATCAAGTACGGATGCTGATGTTAATCAAATACGGATGGTGCGAGTGGTTCAGCAGTTTCATTCCTTAATTAAAGGACTTGAACTAGAATAAAAAAATTTGTTTAGCCAACACTTTACTCTTTACGAACTGACCCGGTACGAACGGGGATTAATCTGAGCGTTAATAATTTAAAGGAGTCTTTTTATAATTAGGACCCTCCTAAAATACCTCATAGAATCGAAGAAAAAAGAATTTGAATCTTAAGTCGGTAAACTTTTAAGTCGTTCAATTTTGTTATTTTGATTTATGAAGGACGGTAAACTTTAACTCAATATATATATATACTGACCTCTAAGCTTGATTTTTTGAAAGGTCAAAAAAAAATGATTTTGATATACATCAAATCAATGAAAAAAATTTCAAACCAGAAAGAAAATTAATTTGATAGGAGACTGTTTGTTTTACTATCATTTTTAGTTTTTACTTTTATTTTTAAACTTCATAAAAAAATTATTTGATTGATTTTGGTTTATTTTTTATTTTAATAACTATATGGAAATCATAAAAATTAATTTTTGTTTTTTATTTTGGTCTTTTTCATAATTTGATTTTTATTTAATTATTTAATATTAATTACTACTAATAATTATAACTAATATAATATTTTCAAATTATAATAATCATTTAATAAAAATATATTAAATTTAAAATATCTCTAAAATACATAAATTTTAGAATTATAAAATAGTTTTTTTGAAATATTTTTCAATATAAAATAGTTAATTATAAATAATAAAATTAGTTTCAATAATTAAAATATAATAATTAATTAATTACAAAATTTCACTTACTTACTTCTTTTTTATTGATTTTATTAATAAATATTATATAATTGATTTAAATAATTAATTAATTAAAATTTAAATTTATTTATTATTTAGTATTACTAATAAAAATATATATAACAACTAATGACATTAACAATCGGACCTAACTAACTTTCAAACAAAAAATAATTGGACCTGAACAAAATAAAATAAAATCAAACATCGTTGAATTGATTCTTCTTTATTTTCTATTTACGCCTTTCGTTATTGTATTTTGTTAACTACAATGTATCTTTAGGCTATGCTTGATAGGGCGATTAGTACTAAAATGGAATGTAATATAATATTATTTCATTGTTTGAGAGGAGAGTTTATAATAAAATTGAATGGAATATGATGGAAGGGGAGGATTGCACATTATATCTTATTCCATCCTAAACAGTAAAAATGAGTTACTTCCGATTTGAGAGGTTTATGATGAAATGTTAAATAATAAATATGTATTACCTAATATACTCTCAATAATTTTTCATAATATCAATTATACCCTCAGATTGGTCAAGGTTATAATCAGGAAGATTATTTAACAAGATAACAGATCCTCTTAGGTTGCAGCTTCGCCTATTTTCCATGATAACTCATTTACCCTAGCATTTATTAGAACCCATATTCTAAGGGAGTTTAGTTCATCCCTGAGCTATAGTAGAGCCAAATCACTCCAATTGTCCTAGCAAAACTAGTTACATTTTTAAAGTGAATATCTTAATCTTTCTCTCAGCCTTAGTATTTATATTAAAGACCATGCGTGTTCCTTGCCAATTTTTATATTTTAGAAACTTATATTAGAGAGATAACATGTCTGCATCCATTTGGACCATATAGCCTCCTTATCATTAAATAACCTCCAAATCTTCTTAGTTATTATAACCAAATTCATTGTTTTAATATAGACAAGCCTCAGTCCCCTTCCTCCTTTGGTATACACACATCCTTTCATTTCACCTTGCCTTTCCTTGAGTTGTCAAGTTTCCTTGTCTAGAGGTAATTCTTGATCAAATTCTCCATTTCCTTAATCAAATTTTTATGGAGGACTAAGTGAGAGCTCCAATAAATATAAAAATTACTTACAATAAAGGAAATCAATTGTAACTTGCTCACATTAGAGACAAATGTGTTCTACCAAGAGGAAATTATCACACTAACAAATTCAATAAAGGGTGCACAATTAACAAATATAGGTTTCTTCATATTATAGGTACTCCTAGATACTTGAAAGGAGCGATCTGTGGCTATAGGCAAGATGTAGAGGTAAGGGATAAAGTGTTTGGCACATTAAAGGAGTTCTCTGTATTTACCTTAAGTTCAAATAAAGTAAAGAATTGACATACTACTCTAGTTAGAAGCTCAATAGACCCTTGATTAAACCCATATAATAGTGTTAAGTCATCTATAAAAAACAATATTATTGACTTTGAGTTCCTTACATTTATGGTGATACTTGATTGATCTCAAGGATTCAATCTCCCAATTGATCGTCCTAATGAGAATCTCTATAACGTAGGCAAATAAATAAAGGGATAATGGATTCACTTGCCTTAATCCCTTGGCTCCTGAAAAGGACTTTGAGGGTGATCCATTAACCATAAACCTAAAATATGTAGTAGTTATACATACCTTTATTGAATCTATAAAGTCCACAGGAAATCCAAAAGCTATCATACCATTAAATATGAAATTCAAATTTAAGGAGTTAAAAGGCTTAACAAAATCAATCTCCTCTACACAACTTTGAGTGGAAGCTTAAGAATAATAGTTGTTGAATAGTTCTTAGACTAGCAGGATTTTGTCACTTATAGCTCTACCATGAAAGAATGTTCCCTGACTAGGAATAATTAAGGATAGCAAGGATTTTTTTTGAATCTATTAATAAACAATTTTAAGATAACCTTGTAAATTGTGTTACAATAGGAGATAGGGTGAAAATCAACCATTATACTAAGGTTTCTTGTCTTGGGGACTAAACATATGTGGATATAATTAAGATATCTAAGCATTTTCTTAAAAGAGAAAAATTCTTAAACCATATCAACCACTAAGTCACTGTCAAATTTCAAGTTTGATGAAAAAAATAAGCATTAAAATTGTTTGATCTAGAGGATTTGTTAGGGTTAAGCCTAAAAAGGACCTCTTTGATATCTTAATAGGATACAATTACTTGGAATCTTCTATATCCATTCCTAGTTTCTCATAACTTTATAAAGTTTATTTATGATAAACATGATTTATTATTATCTATTATTGCTCCAAGTAAATAGTTGCTCCATATAATTTAAGTCCATTACTCTTTATTGGTTTACGATTTGATTCAACCCTTTAATTAAGTTTTTCTAGCTGACTCTAGCACCTTTAGTTTGCTTAATATGAAAAGTACAGGTTAAATCACCCACTAAGATCCAGGGCTAATGCATCAAGCCATTTATACTCCTTAGGTCTTCCTAGATCTTGACTTCTTGGAAAACAAAGTTTGTTGCGTAAACAATCATAACTTAATAAGTAATCGTCACTAAGATAAAAACACATAAGGTAAGTATCATTTGATCAGACATAATGACTACTAAAATCTGAATATGGTTTATATTAAAACCCACTACTATCCTACAGTAGAATGGAAGGAATGATTTGTCACAAAATTCCAGTTATTGCTAAAAATTTTAGATCTTCACTTAGCTTCTCAGCCTTTATTTTGGTTTTTAAAAGACCTATTACAATAGGCTTTTTTTTTCAAAATAAGGTCTTTTACAGATTTCTTTTTAAGAGGATCATTAAGTCCCCTAATACTCTATATAAGAAAGGCCATTAATTGGATCATTTGGCACTCCTTAGCCAGGCTTTACCTACTTTCCTTCTAGACTTCCTTCTTGAGGATATAAAGGTGATTTTAGTGAAACCATCTATGCCCTTCAAACTAACTAATTCTAATGATTATTGCAGTCACATTCACTTCCCAGCCATTGGCTTGCTAATTAGAATTAATTATTCCTCGAATATAGAGTTCTTAGCCAATAAGGGTATTTAGAGTAGGATTTTCAATCCCTAGCTCATTTATAGGAGAAACCAATTTAGTCACTTCTTTTGAGTTAAGGACTTCATCCTCTAGTAGCCCCAAAAATTCATTGTGCAAACTAGTTTTAAATACCCTCCCATTTAGTTTCCACACCTTAAGGAGGTTAGTTGATCTCCAGTTGTAAGATAACTCTGCTTTAACCCTTGTAAGTTTCCCATCCATATCCTATTTCATAATAGGAAGGACTTTAGGAAGTTCTTCTTCTCTATTCATTTCAACACAAATTCCAGCCTAACTAATCCTATTAAGTCTAGTAATAAGGGAGTCAAGACAAATTGGCTTTCCTAGAGCATTAGCTAAGTAGCTCAAACCATATTTCTTCCAATATTCTAGTGGCATATTATGGAAATTCTCCCAGAGGAGGAATAATTTTAACATTGCACCTGTAGAGTGACATTTCAAGCTTACATATTTCTAAAAGAAGAGGTTGGCCAGTAATGTCCTAAGGACCTTGCTAAAGAATGTTCAGCAAGTCAATATTCTTGGAGAACTTGGATATAAAGGTATCCTCTTTAGACATTAGAGTTTTCTCTAAACTCATCTTACTTCATTTTGAGCTAGCCCAATATTGGAACTGCGAGAAACCTATACCAGTGAGTGGGACTATGTTGTTACCCCAACTAGGGATGACAATAGGCTCAGTCGGGTCGAGCCTGGGCCTTAGCAATAGCCCATCCAAAACATCCTAGCCCGAGCCCAAGCCCGAGCCAAAGCCAGATTTGAACCAACCTAATTTTTAAAAAAATTAAAAATTAAAAATGTAGGGTTTGGACAGCCTAAGCCTAAGTTTGAGCCTGAGCTCAACTCGAGACCCGTAGACCTTAGGACGGACCTAAGCCCAGTTGCCATCTCTAGCCCCAACTTGCAATATTTCCATAAGTGGGGTTAGAACCCCTTCTTGTATAGTATTTAAAAGTATTTGAGCCTTTCTTTAGTTGACTCAATTTCTACCATATTTTCTAAGATTTTAAGGCCAAATAGTGGCCAAACTTGGAGGATTTGCTAACTACACAAAGCTTCTAGTTAGATGGACTTAGTGGAGGGTACTCATTTGCTTTTAGTGGAGGGACTTCTTCCTCCTAATTCTCTTTAGGGCCTAATGCATTATGGCTCCTAGTTGGTGCAATAAAGACTAAAGAAGACTTTGAAGTCAAAAGCTCCTTACGCAGAGGTTACCCCATTTAACAACAATACCAGCCCTCCTTTAGGTGGAACAAACTCAAACTCAACCAAAATAGAGTTACTTATGATAGTAATTAAGAGGAGACTTAACTGAATAGTATCAAGAGACAAGGCAAAGAGAAAAAAAAACTATACAGACATTGCATCTAAGATGTCCATACATCGAGACTTTCTTAAATTTTGTAAGTAAAATGATATTTTTTGTTATTAATATTTTTAATTAAATTTTCTATAATTTTTATTAGTAATAATAATACAAGTGATATTGTGGCTCTTATAATATTATATGAACATATTATATTTCTATGATACTAATATGTATTAAAATTTATGTGTCCTTTCAATACATTTATACACTTCAATTTAAAGCACAAAATTAATACATATTAATAATAAGATGGCTCAATTAAGAAATTGTCAAATTCAATTTAATTACATAATAGTATCCTTTTGTACAATTTTAACTATTAAAAATATATGAAAATTTTAATAATTTTAATAGTTTATATAGTGAAATTATTACCATATTATTCAATGTTAATTATATCTATATTAATTTATTCTATACTCATAAAAATGCAAATATCATTGAACTAAATAAAAAGGAATAAAAAAGGTAGCCTTCAAATCCTCCATTTGTTGATGATTTCATGTTATGAATCCTTGTTTCTTGCTTTTAGCAATTTGGCAAAAGATAACATAAAAAGTTCGGGAAATAACTTTATATCTAACTAAATTATACTTGTTATTGGGTAAAGACATCAAATTTTTTTAAACATGGTATTAAATTTCAATAGGTCATAAATAAATATACTAAAATTAACTTTGTGCTTATGATTTTATCTAAAATGATATTTGAAAAAATAAAAGTTAAGATTTTAAAATGATAAAAAATTCTTCAAAGTAATTTTAAAAAATGTATGAATATCATATTCTTACAAAATAAAGTTGGATAGTCTGGCATACCAAGTTCAAATTTTGTTTAGGGAGAATATTGAGGTTTATTTGTTTTAATAATATTAGGTTAGAAAATAAAATTAGATATGAGTTTAGGACAAGTTAGTATATATAATTTACATTCATCATAATAATATTTCCCATTGTATGATTAATTAATTATATTATTATTATTATTATTATTATTTTCAACACACTTATGAAATTTAAAATCATACAAAAAGATAAGCTACGAAACTTAATTAACATTGACAATTTACTTCATACTATTAATATTTTTTTCAATTAAATATTTTGAACTAAAATAGAAAAACTTATTAACGAGATACATTAGTTTTGGTATACGTGATACTCTAAAACTCATAATGCCACGTGTACTAATTGTGTATTAACTTAAAATGTTGTCGTGAAACTCACATTGATGACATGCAAGTGTTATGATAACATGAGATATACATGATGGCATTGTAAGATTTCAATATTATGACTGCGCCGATAAGATATAATTATCATTTTTTTTCTGATTAACAAAAAGAACTTGATTAAGAAAAGTAGCGATGTTAAAATATTTAATTAAAAAACTGTAGAAGTCATTTATAACAAAGAAGAACGTCTCAAAAAGGACAAAATATAACTAAGAATTCATACTTGCTTCTACTTCTAACAAAAAATTGGTAAAAGAGTTTCAATGTGCTTAATACGGGACGTGATTCTTTGGCTCGTAAATCTTATACTAACTCTGTCCTAACCTATCTCAATCATTCATTTATGTGAGCACGAGTTAGAGAATTTGAGTGAATTTGATACAGCGAATCTCATTAATTGAAATAGGTAGAAGGTAAGGAGATGTACCTCGTTGCACTAAATTCAATATGAACCCACTCATTTAAGTGCTTCGGTCTCAATGTCAATCGACACACAGACAAGAGCCTACGATTCCTCAGATTGTATACACATATTCACACCATATAAATGTGTGTATATTTTTTGGCCACATGGATGTGACATATCAACTTTTACGAGGATATAAGTTTGCGTACAAAAAATGGCTGGCGCGTGGAGTCAATTTGTAGAACATGGTTACTTGGTGAATGAAGAAAAAGGAGCTTGAAAGGAAGGCAAAGTAGATGGTACGTCGACGTCTTATTCCTATTTGCAATTATGGCTTTTCTGGTAAGTTTGGTGCAAACTTAGGTTTTTTTGTTTTCTCCCTCTTGTTTTCCTTTTCCATTTCATTTCGTTATAGAAAATTAAATTTTGTAAGAAAATAGAAACATATTTATGGTCCCATATATTTGTCCCAACTGTTATGGTCTGTGTTATTATGTATAAATGGTCTGGATGAGGATAAGCAATGATAATACACAACAAACGGCATGGCACCAAGATGGTCGTCGGACAAGCCACGCAACAAGGACGTAAAATGTACGGTACCAATAAAAGGACATTGTTAGGTGAAGATTTTGATTTTGTTTTAATTGTTTCATCGAAAAGTTCAAGGTTAATATTTAATAATAGTGTTGCTCATAACAGCTTCAGCATTAGTAATTAATATAAATTAGTAAACCTTGTTTTAAATTTATTAATTTTATTTGATCACATATATTAAAAATATAATAGTTAATATGTATATTAATTTATTTCTATTAGTAAGTACTATTATATTAATATATCATTTTATTAATAATTAATACTATCTTTATTAATTTAATCCTATTTGATTTATTAATTTATTATATTACATAGCAAAAATTAATAATTTAATATAAAATATTAAACAAATTATTAAAATTAGTATGAACTCCATTTTTTCCACTTTAATACTTAAATTCTCATTGTGTATTACGTCTACCAAGACAATGGTCCCTATTAGTGACTATTCCTAAATGAGTTGAAGACGTGTATATTATTTTTTGACTTCTTGATATAACTGGCACGACCATGTGGATTTAACCCAAAAAAAAAAAAGAAGGATCCTTGTATTCTTCGTCAACTTGATAGGATCTTAACAATTAGTCTTCCTTATTATAAAATCGATCCATTAATTCCTTTGGATTCCATTATTTGTTAGTTATTGTTAAAACGTGCATTTTAGGCCATTCTTACTTTTAGAATCTTTAAATAGAGTATTTACCGATACAAAAATATTATTAGGTAATGTGGGTGGAAATTGGTGTATGTGAATAACAAAAATAATGTTTCACCGAAACTTTTGTTTCCTTAACACCACCCCCTAAGCTTAATGGGAGAGAAATAGACGATGAGAGTTTTTAGGCGAGCTTCGAACCCTAACTTTTAAAATTTTAGACGAGCACTCACTCCCCCCATCTATAGCTTGTTCTTCTTCCTCTCCTGTCCACACTCGAACCCCTCTCTCCCTCTTACCAACCCTAATTCTTGCTCCTTCCATACTTCAAAAATTGGAAATCCCTAATCACAACCACATCCATAACCAAAATACCAATCCAAACACCATCGTACCTCACACAACAACAAATTGTCTTTAGAAATTGAACCCTTCCCTTAATCCAAACCTAATTCCATCCAACAACACCCATTAGGGCTCGGACCCTACGACCTCTTCTCAACCTCTAGCTCCTAAAAAATCTGAGACTTTCAAGTCCTAGAAGGCAGTTGTCTGGGAAGGTATAGAGGTATCCTCAAAAGATAATGTGTGAGTCGGTTCACTTACTCCACGATCGTGGGATTTATATGGTACCTTTCCATGGTCGTGGTAAATGCTTTGGAAGGGAAAAATGTTGGTTTTGTACATTTGTTGGTCTATATAAGGTTAAAGCACTTTTTAATTTTGTTATTTGACTTGATTAAGGTGTAAAATGAACTTAGTTTGATGTGGAGTTAGTTAATTAAAGGTTGAATAAGGTTTGGATTATTAATTGAAGTAATAACTTAAGGAAGGTGTTATTTGATAACAAAGTATCTAATTTTGGAACTTATAAGTTGTTAAAGGAATGAAGTTTACTTATGAATGCTAATGTGATTTAAAGAACAAGAGTAATGTTTAGTTGTGAATGTTTGTGAATTGGGAACTTGTGTGAATACATATAATGTGTACTTACTTAATGTATTCGTTAGTGCATGATTGCAAATGTTTATGTTTATAAGGCATGTTAAGTTTGTAATATCCCACTATCATATGGTACATACCAGAATACCCTGTAGACATTCTAGTACATAACCTATAATAATGGCATGTTAGAGCAATCACATCACTAACTTAATTATGGCATCATCATAAATACATAAATGTCACCAAATTTTAAAACCAAATTCCTCATTTCATTCCATAAAAACTGAATATACATTGTAGCTTTACAATATTTTCCAAATATGTACAATGTCAAAACTAAGTACATAACATGCTATATATATGAGGGATTTTACAAAATTTCTAACTAAATCCTTCAGACTTAGCTAACCGACCTTTGAGCCATTTTTTCTATTCAAAAGTATAAAAATTATTCTTCTTGTAGAGTCTCTCTGTCGCTAATGTCCTCTCTCAATCTTGAAATATCAATGTTGTAATTTTGATGAGTTTCGCGAACTCACTGATGTAACCATCCCCAATGGTTCACTCAATTCATATCACATATCAACATAGGTAAAAACATAATTCACATCTTTTCATTTAGCATATAGTATCACATATCCCATTTTTGTTCAAATACATGACCACATTATATTTCAGTCAATCAAACACATGTATAAAGTATATATGCAAATGCTTGTGAGACTCACTTTCAATTTTTACATTGTTGTGACTAAGTGCCTAAACTATCTCATATCCATTGTGGATACCAGGCTCATTAAGATTGTCCCGTATCCATTATAGATACCGAGCTCATTGATGCTATTCTTTATCAGTTGGTGATACAGAGCTCATTAAACAGAACGAGCCTTTGGCTCTTAATCACAATCTAAGCTTAAAGCTCATTTTCGGTGGCCACTTATGTCACAACTCTCATTATCTAATTATGCATTCATATAATGTAATGCATCACTCATATTCAATCAATCATTCACAATTTAAATCACAATTATCATCGGACCTTAGTCCGACATTCAACAATCATGTTAAGTAAACACATAGTTAGTCCAAATTCACATTTAAAAAGCATCAAATATCACAGTCCCAATCACATTTTTCATCAGACCTTCAGTGTCCGGAATCAACACAATCCAATTCACAATCATAAACAATTTAGAACATAATTTAGACAACTAAATAATTAAGTGAGACCGTCTAGGTTACTCATAAATTGCTCCAGAAAGCTATTGCCTTGAAGACCTGGCTATATCTGGATGATGGAGCTCTAAATGCTCCTCTATATCATGCAAAACACATTTAAATATATCACAATTTTACATAATTATATAAGTATTCATTTATGCACATCTATGTACATGAAATATGTACAATGCATATTTAATGACAATTCCGGGTACCTTATCATTATTCTTGTCACAAAATCATTCATATACCATGTTGGATCCCGCTTCTGGAACCCAACTCTCTTGTGAAAATCATGAAATGCGAGCGTGAAAATAACCTTGGAGGGTTATAAATTTTTTTTCATTCTTTAACCATTTGAACCCTTATTAGACATCATCAATTCATTTTCATTCTCATAACGTCCCAAAAATTTACTTACAATT
>JAOQMR010000005.1:30126819-30138309 GCA_027563865.1 Erythroxylum pelleterianum
TGCATTCATGAATGGAATGCATGTACCACAATCATCACATTATAAAGCACATAGGTCTTCCCATTCACATTCAAGCAACACTTCAATAATTCAATCCACATTACACAATCATCGGACCTCCTGTCCAGAATCCATAATCAAATTATATTCATTCAATATTCAAAACATATTTGTAAGCAAACAAATAATTAAGTGAGACCATCTAGGTTACTCACAAGCTGCTCCGGAAGCTAATACTTGGAAGATCCGACAACGTCCTGAGGTTGACGTTCCAGTTGCTCCTCTATAACAATAATATACACAATATTAAAATTTGCATAACTATCAGCATCCAATAATGCACATGTATGAAATAAATTATGTACAATGCATGTTCATGATAATCTTGGGGAAATTTCCATCCTAAAATCGATCTGATATCAAAACTTATCTAAGTATAATTTATTCTTAGGTTTATGCCTCACTAGAACCATTGAAATCACAATTCGTTATTCTCTGGCTTACTTTCAGATTTTCCAAAACACCCCTTTTGGGTCTACTGTTCACCTTCAATCAGAAGGTGAAAATGAGATAATTAGGTCAAACTTTCTTATAGACAAGTGTTCTTACATCTCTTATCTTTCCATTGATACCAAAATCACTCAATTTGGTTCAGTGAGACAAAAGATATACTTCAAACATTTTTGGACTACTCTTGTCCAAATCGTATACTATGCACAACCTCCATCTAAAATTTAAACATATTAGAGACTGAATTATATTTCAATTTCTACATACCATTTGTAGCTCTATGTCTCTAGTTTACCACAAATCAGAAATCATCTCATTTGGATCAATAGAGCTTCAGAAATCATCAAAATACCAAAGTATGTTCAGTGGAATAACATCAGTTCATACTACTTAAGAGCACATTTACTGTACCCGTCGCACTCTTTTCACTCAATCTTTGTCCATTCAATTCAAATAAGAAATGTAGATCAATTTCTTATAAAACCAATGGTTCAAGAATCAAGTCATTTGGAGGTCTAGAGAAGACGTTATGGCCAAAAGAAACAACCATGTTTATGACCTCAATTAGAACAAACCTATTTTGACGCGATTTTCATAACTTTCACAAACAATGTCGGATTGATCTCGTTTTTAGACCATTGGAAAGAGGACTTCAAGATCTACAACGTTTATGAAGACCTCGAAGACCAATTCTTTCTTCTAACTTTTGTATCGTCTCACTTTTTGCATCGTCTTACTTTTCATTGTCTTAGTTTCCATCATCTTAGTTCTATCGTCTTAGTTTCCATCGTCTTACTTCTATCATCTTACGTTCCATCGTCTTACTTCTATCATCTTGCTTTTCTGCCTTACTTTTGCGTCTTACTTTTTTGTCTTACTTTTGCGTCTTACTTTTTTGTCTTACTTTGCGGTCTTACTTTTACGTCTTTCTTTTGCGTCTTTCTTTTGCTCCAAAACGTCTCCACTTATAAGGATCATAACTTTTGACTCCAATGTCTAAATTTTTCATACTATATATCGTTAGAAAGATAAAAGAAAGATCTACAACTTTCAAGAAGACATCTTTGCCAAAATCTATCCAGATTAATCCCAATTTTCTCCCAAAATCAGGACGCAAATTTTACAATCAACTTCCAACATCCTGCATCCAGTTCTCAACTTCATGACAACTTTTGAGATTCTTAAAGACAGAATCAAAATTCGATATCTTCATAAGAAATGTAGCCATATGTTTCTAGTTTAATCCAAATTAAGAATCATCTCGTTTGGATAACTAGAGAAAACGTTATGGCTAATAGACTAAAGCACACTCATTAAACATTTTTCAGATTTCTAAACTTTCAATATTTTACAACACCCAACGCTCATAATCTTTCAAAGCACTAAATTAACATCATAACCAGATTTTTCATCCCCCAACAACACATTATTTATGAACAAACACGTAAATGCCATTTTCTATGCAATTGATAGTAACTTATCAAATTTATTTCATAGATCCCCGACTCTAAAGGATTTATTCACTACTTACCTGCTGAAAACTCCGAACTCTTCAAGCCCTAAACTCCGCACAATTTATGTACTTTGCTGAGTACAATGACCAGCTTTTGGTTTTTCTTAGGGTAGAGGACACCAATGGCAAAGTGGGTTTGGTGTAGGAAAGAAAAAGGCATAGAAGTCTCTTAGAAAGTGTTTGATGGAAAACTCGGTGTTTCAAAAGAAAGTTTGAAGAAGATGATAATAAAGAAGGGACTGACAAAGAATAGTAACCTACTTCTAGCAAGAGTACGAAAGCCAAAGTGACAGTTGTCACTTTCCTACTACCTAAGTTCTAACTTAGTTTCTTTTGAAACTAACTCCCTTAACTTTCATCTTTACAATCCAACTATCTCCAAAGCATCTTTTGATTTCTTTTTCCTATTTTCTAAAATTTCCAAAATTTATTCCTAAATTTCCCAAAATTCACAAATACTATATTTCCACTAATCACTAATATTTCCAATGTCAAACATTCATAATTCTCAAAATTTCACAAATCAATCTAATTATACCCGAAATTATTCATGAATTTGTGTACATTTATTTTCATGAGCACATGAATTCACTATTCATGTATAAGTATATAACATATTATGCATGAACAAGGGAATGCATCTCTAACTTTCATTAATCACTCACATTTACCATCTAAACTTCCCATAAGTAGTGGGATGTTACAGTAATAGAGTATTACAAGTTCGATTTATGACGTCAAGAGAAACAGTAAGTAGGGTCTTCCATAGTGTGTTGAAGGCTGTACTCAAGCTTCAACATCTGCTGTATGTCAAGTCCATACCAATTCCTGAGGATTGCACAGACAATAGATGGTAATGGTTTAAGGTTAGTAAATTTAATTAGCTACAACATATTGTCTAATTTCACTTTTTAAAATAGTAAACTAAAATTTTTTTTTGTTGGAATTTTGATCAAAGGGTTGCCTTAGTGCTCTAGATGGGGCCTATTTAGACATAATAGTTCCCCACGTAGACAAACCCAGATACAGAGGTAGGAGAGGGAAAATATGCACTAATGTGTTAGGAGTGTGTGATAAGAACTTAAACTTTGTTTATGTTCTTGCTGGATGGGAGGGTTCAGCAGCGGATTCAAGGGTTCTGCATGATGCTATTACTAGGCCTAATAGACTTCAAGTTCCAAGATGTATGTAAGATACGAATTGTTAGAATTTTTCCTATTTGTTTTTTAAGGTATGATTACAAATACAATAATAATAGTGTCATTTGTTTATAGGAAATTACTACTTAGTAGATGTTGGCTATACTAATGATCCTGACTTTCTTGCACTTTTTAGAGGCACAAGATACCATATTCAAGAGTGGGCAAGAGATGGAAGGGCACTAAGGAACCCAAAAGAGTTCTTTAATAAGAAACACTCATCTGCTAGAAATGTGATTGAACGTGCATTTGGTTTACTGAAAAACAGATGGAAAATCCTAAGAAATCCATCTTTTTATCTAGCAGCCACATATGTGCACATCATTCTTGCATGCTGCCTTCTGCACAACTTTATTAGGTTGCATATGACTTCTGATCCAGCAGAGTTTACTCCTCTTGAAGTTGAGAATATGCCAATTGGGGAAGACACACCTTTCCCTGAATTTGTTAATCGTGTTGAGACAAGTAATGAATGGAGTCAATGGAGAGATGATTTAGCTAAGAACATGTTTGATTATTGGAGAAGAAACCATTAAATTGTGAACTTTAATTTAGTTAATTACACTTTTAATTGAATTGGGGGTTTAAATTTGGTTGGCTTTCATTGTAACTGAATTGAGGCTTTGCTTTAATTTCTCTTTATATTGTTGTCTCTCATTGTAATTGAATTTGAAAACACTCCATTAAATTGTTATTTATTTGTTTCATTTGTACTTAATTACATATTTCTTTTAATTCAATATTCTCTTCTTTATTTCTAAAAAATTTTCAAATAATAGTGGTTAATCATTTATGGAAATGGTTTAGAATAGTATGGGGTATGACATTGCATGGTTTAGGTGTAATGTCAAGAGTTTGGACATCAGATGAAATAGAAGCATTTGTGACCTTCATGGAGGAGGCAGTTGTTACTGGTCACAGAGCTGATAATGGGCAATTTAAGCCTGATACTTTCCAACTTCTTGCTAGAATGATGGTAGAGAAGTTTCCTGGTTGTGGCATTGAGAAGAGGCATATACAAAATAAGCACAAGAGGTTGAAGGATATTTATCAGACAACCTTTGACATGTTGAACTGCAGTGGGTTTGGTTGGAATGAAAGCAAGCAATGCGTTGAGGTTGACAGCAAGCAAGTGCTGGACGAATGGATGAGGGTAGGTTGTTTGTAGGTTGTTTATACAAGCATCCTAATAATAGTTAATGTTTATAATGCTAAGAACATGTTTGATTTTTTTTTTCAGAAACATCCTAATAAGTACTAAACTCCTGGAAAGCCTTTCCTAATTTACCCTAGACTTGAGTTTGTCTTTGGGAAAGACAAAGCCACTGGTGCAGGAGCTCAAGATGCTGTTGCTCAGCTTGAGACTGATGAAACTGAAGGTGATGCACCAGCAGCTTCACCACCTTCTGCTGCCCCATCGTCTTAACCAGGCCCATCGCCCACTCTCGCTCCAACTGCTTCAATCCATCTCACTGGTTCTGTCGCCTCTTCCAGCAACATAGACGGAAACCAACAGAATAAAGGGAAAAGGAATATAAGGGATAGTGAAGTGTTAGAAAGCCTTGCTGCCACGTTTGCCCATGCAATTGACTCAAGTAGAGAGAATGCAAAGATCATTGTTGATGCTATTGTGGGACACCAAATTCCCAAGCTAGGTGAAGAGCTTGGGACTTTAGGCTTGGGACTTTGGGTTTCTCCACTGAAGAAGTTGTTAGGACTGCAAGGATCTTCTCAAAGAATCCTCAAGTTGGGAATCTTTTCTGGGTTTTAACTGCAGATCAAAAACAAGTTATGTACGGAGCCTCTTAGATGATGAACTCTGACTTTATGTTTGATTTCTTAATTTGTATGTGAAGTTAAATGATAATATGATTAACTTTTGACTTTGTTTGTATACTTGTGTATCAATGATGAATGGTTGGTTTATTAACTATTTAATGTTTTAAATTTATGTGCGTGTATGAATAAAAAGGATATGATTTATTTACAGGTACTTAACTATGAGCAGATGAAGTGATGAACTTTTGACTTTGTTTGTACACTTGTGTATCAATAATGAATGGCTGGTTTATTAACTATTTAATGTTTTAAATTTATGTACGTGTATGAATGATAAGGATATGATTCATTTATAAGTACTTAATTATAGGCAGATACAATGATGAACTTTTGACTTTGTTTGTACACTTATGTATCAATGATGAATGGTTGGTTTATTAACTATTTAATGTTTTAAATTTATGTACGTATATGAATGATGAGGATATGATTCATTTACAGGTACTTAACTATGGGCAGATATAATGATGAACTTTTGACTTTGTTTGTACACTTGTGTATCAATGATGAATGGTTGGTTTATTAGCTATTTAATGTTTTAAATTTATATACGTGTATGAATGATGAGGATATGATTCATTTACAGGTACTTAATTATGGGCATATACAACTTCTATGTTGTATTTGTTGGACATCAAGTAGGAATTTTCATAAATTGGGATGATGTTAAATTGGTAACTGAGGGCTTTCCTAATGATAGATTTAAGGGGTTTCGGACTTTGGTTGAAACAGAAAGTGCTTATGTCATGGATCGAAATAGGCGGACTTGTCCAAATGAAGAAATTGTTCCTACCGCCGCTAAACTCTCATCAATACTGAATCAATTTTCCCTTCCAACAAATAAAGAACTAAATGAAGTTGCAACTTTGAAGAACAAAATGACATGGAATCAAGGATTTTTACTCATTGCCATTGGAGTCATTTTGGGTATTATTGCTAAGGACATTCTTAATAAAATATAAGGCTTGAATGTATCTTTAACCTATTATGTAATTAAATCCATGAATGCTTAGATGTTTTATTAAATTATTATGTATTAGAATTTCTTGGTTGTAGGATTTTTTAAACTTATTATGTAATTATTTCCATGAATGCTTAGATGTTTTATTAAATTGTTATGTCCTAAAATTCTAACTTGTAGGATTTTTTAACCCATTATGTAATTAATTCCATGAATCCTTAGATGATTCATTAAATTATTATGTACTAAAATTTATAACTTGTAGGATTTATCTTAACGTATTATGTAATTAATTTCATGAATGCTTAGATGATTTATTAAATTATTATGTACTAGAATTTCTAACTTGTAGGATTTATTTTAACCTATTATGTAATTAATTCCATGAATGCTTAGATGTTTTATTAAATTGTTATGTCCTAAAATTTCTAACTTGTAGGATGTTTTAACCCATTATGTAATTAATTCCATGAATCCTTAGATGATTCATTAAATTATTATGTACTAAAATTTATAACTTGTAGGATTTATCTTAACGTATTATGTAATTAATTTCATGAATGCTTAGATGATTTATTAAATTATTATGTACTAGAATTTCTAACTTGTAGGATTTATTTTAACCTATTATGTAATTAATTCCATAAATACTTAGATGATTTATTAAATTATTATATATTACAATTTCTAACTTGTAAGATTTTTTAAACCTATTATGTAAGTAACTCCATGAATTCTTAGATGATTTATTAAATTATTATATACTAGAATTTCTAACTTGTAGGATTTATTTTAACATATTATGTAATTAATTTCATGAATGCTTAGATGTTTTATTAAATTATTATGTACTAGAATATCTAACTTGTATGATTTTTTAAACATATTATGTTATTAATTCAATAAATACTTAGATGATATATTAAATTATTATGTATTAAAATTTCTAACTTGTAGGATTTTTTAAACCTATTATGTAATTAATTCCATGAATACTTAGATGTTTTATTAAATTATTATGTATTAGAATATCTAACTTGTAAGATTTTTTTTATTCAATAACTCATTTCATTTAATTTTTAGGTTTCGCATTTCAATAAATATTTAAGTTTTCCATTTTATTTCATTGTAATTAAAAAATTACATACACTTCAAACAAATATTGATACAATTATAAAATAATCAATGAATTACATCTTTTCAATCATATTATAATCAGGGCATTTTTGTCATTAACAATTTTTTTTGTTCTGTCTACTGCAACTAAACACATTTCTATCCTCCAGACAGAGACAGTTTTTTCTGTTTTGTCCATCGCAACCAAACACTTCACTGTCTCTAATTTTTGTTCTGTTCTGTCTCCCAATTTTCGTCTCATTTCATCTCAGCATATTAAAGTCAGGAACCAAATGCAGCGTTACTATTTCATTTATGTCTTCAACAGTTGAAACTGAAAAACCGAATTCCCATAAACAGTAGAGAATCAAAGAATATCCCTCTATCAGATAATTTTTTGAACCTTGAGGAATGACACAAAAGATGACCAGATTTTACAAAGGAAATAATTAAACTGACAAAACAGCAACTCAAAATATTTGCATCAAAAAGGCTAATGGTTAACTAGTATGATAATCCCGTGGCAAATATATGTCTTTGAGAGGACCAAACTCCCCGAGCATATCTTCCGGCCTGTCATAGCAAAGATATTTGGTAATCAGATAAGTATTATGGACCAAGGAAATCATAAGCTAGTCCAAGGTAGAATTCCTAGTTCTTGTATTCCAGATTTTATATCACAAAATGATGCAAGATACCAGAGCAGATTCCGGTTCTCCCGAACCCAGTAAAACTATTCTTGGACATGAAGTGGACACTTTAAGTCGTAAACTCCCCAATACAAAAACAAAAAATTCAGAAAATTATCATATTACAATGCGAGAACTCAAAATTTGAAAACACAAGCCTTTTCTTTTCATAATCTTCTGATGTCCCAAACCAAAAAAGTCTCGATAGGGTGAACTAGGAGGCTAGAAACCTAAAAGCGAAAACGAGAACAAAACCCTAGAAATAAACACCATAATTAAGAAGATTACCAGCATACAATCAGTAACACCAGTATCATCGTATCAAATGCATACACAAACAGATATATAAACAGACCTGAAACGACGCTTTATAAGAGATTTTCCTCTAGAGAGATGAGCAAGTTTATTTGAAAGCCGACTCCGGAAGCTTCTCCCTGTTTGGGCTATGTCACATCATGCATCGCCACTTACTACCCTCGACGGGGATCTCCCAACATCTAGGTGTTAAGATTATTCATAGGCCGCAGTGGACGGTCAAGATTACTTTCAGCTTTAAAATCTTACGGGCTTTTCGGCCCAATAATTAATGGGTTATGTGAGCCATTTTAAAAGCGACCCGAATGAAACCTGCTGGGGCTCTTAAACCCTTGCTAAACCTCGTCTCCTCATTTGTTCTCTCTTCCATAACCTATTAGCTTTAAAAATAATGCCGTTGGAAAGCCGATAGAGAAGGAACAATCTTGCTTGTTAGGGTTTTTGGAACTTGTCAATTGAACGATAATGACAGCTCCTTCGAAGAAGAAGTCTCAGAACAAGAACTCGAAGGGCGAAACCAAATTCAATAAAGCATCGAAGAAGCAGTTCAAAGGCAATAGGAAGGATTCAAACGACGCCACTAAAGATGAAGCCGTTGCGTTGCAGCTTGAAGACGACGTCCCTGACTTTCCTAGAGGTTTTATTCTTTCGCCATCATGCAACTTGACATCCTGTTTGCTTTCCAAGAAAACTGAGGAACTAATAGTGATAATTAGGGCATACTTGTTTCGTTAATTGGAATGACATTTCCATTGATTGTGGTAATAGTTGTCTGCAATCAATTTGTGCACTATTTTAATGGTTATGTATTTTTAAGGTGGAGGAGGCTCGTTGAGCCGAAAAGAACGGGATGACATTGCAGCAGAAGTGGATGCTGAATTTGAGGCTGAGAAGAGTATATTAAAGAAGACTAAAAAGACGAGGAAGAGGCCCCAGAACAAGAGTCATTTGGCAGAAGATGATTTTGGTTCACTTTTTGGTGATGGGTTAGCTGGCAAACTGCCTCGATTTGCCAATAAAATCACGCTGAAGGTTTGGACTAAAATTACTACGAAATATTAATTGAACTGAAACAAAGTGAATTTATTTCTATAGAAACATATGCATATGTGGATATATGGTCAGTTTTATGTTGTCGTTTGAAAGTAAATGGAATAGACGAATGTCATTCGACATATTTAGAATAACAATTAATTTCCTTGAAGGGTGACTTAATTAGTGGAATGCAAACTGGAAACTGTGAATTGTATTATCTTTTCTTGTTGTTTTGAATTCTTTTGTACTCTGTAGCACTGTCTTAGTTGATATAGTAGGATCATTTTGTTTAATTGAAGGAGAAGGATGATTTTTAACAAATGTGATAAGGTATGACGTTTTCAAGAAGTTATAACTTCTCAAGCTTAGAGATATTTGATTTTACATTTTCTGATACTAAAGTTACTATTGAAAACTTATCCGTTATTTCATTATTGTTAAAAGAGGAGGCTGTTAGGATGCTATTTATGATGAGAGTTTATCCTAGAGTAGGGGATGTGTAATTGACAATGATTGGTTTTAAAGATCAGTAAGCTGTGGGCTTTTCTGCTGCAATGCAGTTGCACTTGATTATCCATTAAGGCTTCTTGGCAGCATAGCTTGTAGAATCATCTTCGTTAAAGTGCAATTACTCTGTGTCTAGTCCTATAAAGCAATTTATTGTTCAAATTGAGGAATTGTTGGAAGCTAAATGCACACACAAGCACACGAATATTTAGTACTCAAGATTTGGATTGAGGGCTTCTGACTCTTTCACATTCTTTGTTTGGTCCAAATTTCATGAAATAGATTTATCATATTTAGTACTGCTACAAAACTTCTGGTTAAGTTTCTTCTCTACATTCGTATGCAGAACATTTCTCCTGGAATGAAGCTTTGGGGAGTTGTTGCTGAAGTAAATGAGAAGGATCTTGTAATTAGTCTTCCAGGTGGCTTGCGTGGGCTAGTACGACCCAAAGATGCACTTGATCCTATTTTTGACAATGAAATTGAGGTACTTAGATGTTCTTCAAAGTTGGAAGTGTTAAAGGATTTCTTCTTGTTTTGTTTTTATGATTTCATAAGATTGTTTTGTATAATTTCTTCACACTATAATATGGTTCTTTGATACCAGGACAGTGAAAGTATTCTTCCAAGCATATTCTATGTTGGGCAACTGGTTTCATGCATCATATTGCAATTGGAGGATGATAGGAAAGATAATGGAAAGAGAAAGATCTGGCTTTCCTTACGTCTTTCATTGTTGCATAAAGGCTTCTCTATAGATGCTGTTCAAGAGGGGATGGTAGGGAAACTCCAATGTCTGAAATAATATTTGCTAATCACATAGATTGTCATATATAGTACCATTTGTGTGAAATTGTGATCCCTCATGAGCATTTAATGCAAATTTGAAACTTGAAATAGGTTGAGTTGGGTATTACAAACAAGATTTAACTAAAACATTACTTAGGAGGCTGAACCCTAGTGCAAAGGAATATGAATCTTAATCTACTAAAGGATTCTATACAAAATATTTGAATCTTAATCTACTAAAGGATTCTATACAAAATATTTGGTCTTATTTTTATGTGATCGTGCTTAAATCTGATTGTGATGCAAATTTCTTGTCCTATGTTGTTATGTAATTTGAGCTACAAAAAGCATTATATGATGCAAGGAATGATGTAAATGTAGTCCAAGTTTATCAATAATCTAGCAATGGGATAAGGTGTGGCCTAGGTTTAGATAAGCTTCTGAGGATAAGTTAGACTGTTAAGACTTGCTTATGAAACAATGAATCATTATCAGTTAATTGTTGTAGTCTAAAATAACGATTAATCACTTCTCCATGGAATGAAATCCAATAATCTGAGAACCTATTATAGTAATTGTTCCACTGATCTGTGTGGAAACAAAATTGAATTGCTAGTTTAGCTTCTGAAAAGATAAAAATAAGGTTTAGCCATGAATCATGACTAATAGTTTTTCATAGAGGTATTGCTATGGATTTTCATACAATAGTTTTATATGGTGGGATGTTTATCTTTTAAAATCACAGTATCTTTGGGCTTGACACATCCTGCTGAAAAACAAAACAAAAGCCTCCTTATACCTTTTATCGTATTCTTAAAGTGTTAGCAAGGTCTCTACAGATTACCATCATGTAATGGAATTGCTTCAGAGTATGAAAAAGCTCCTCAGATGATAGGTTATAAAAATGTGACATTTTTCCTCAGTCATCTTTTCTGTCTTTTTGGTGGTTTAGATTCCAATTTATGTATATGTTTTTGGATTTAGCATGTCTATAAACTGACAATAGCCTTTCAGGTT
>JAOQMR010000005.1:30138409-30155467 GCA_027563865.1 Erythroxylum pelleterianum
TTGGTGGTTTAGATTCCAATTTATGTATATGTTTTTGGATTTAGCATGTCTATAAACTGACAATAGCCTTTCAGGTTTAGTTTCAAATTTTGGCCGCCGCAATTCTAGTTAAAGCCTATAGATAACTTTTGACTTTTACAATCATTTTAGATTGTTAGTTGTGAGATTATTGGTTGCGAATTTGAAGTTAGTTGACTGGAACCTATTTTGTGCCACTCACGTACATATGTATCCTTTACTTTGATTGTTGGAAAAAACTTTTATTAGATGTATGTTTTCAAATTAGTTGGTCATCAAACTTAATCTGATGGAAAAATATGCTCTTTGCCATTAAGCTTGTCCAGCTTATCGGCAAAATGATGAATTTATGTTTTTGATGAAGGCATCAGTTATTATATTGTTGATAATTTGATTAATTACATAAGAGAGGCAGAAATATTATAAATCCTACAAGAGGCATTGTTTATAATTTCAGGTCATCTCCGCATATGTGAAAAGCATTGAAGATCACGGATACATCCTTCATTTTGGTTTGCCTTCATTTACGGGGTTTTTGCCAAAGGACAGCCAAGCTGGTAAATTTCATCTAGTGAACATTTGGTGCCTTCTATTTAGTTTAATCATTAGACTGACACTTTCATGCAGCATTTCTTTCTTTATTCTTTGAGTCATACATCGTTCTGCCTTCAATTTCTGTTCTGTACTTGTTGTGGAGATGAGAATAGAAAATGGTCATGCAGTCTTTTCTTTGTTTTTGCTGTTGAGTTGTTATTTTATTTTATATTTTTGGTGAATAATCAATGGTTTCATTTCCACTTCATCTGTTGAGTTGAAAGTCATTATGGGAGTCTCCATAACAAGTTGGAAAAAGTTTACTATTAGTTGTAACTTACTGATCTGAGCCAAGAGAACGAGGGCTGAACGTTGATTTTTCTTATGGAAAGTAATTGTTAGAATACAAATCTATAGACATTTTCTCATACTTTATGAATCACCTAAGACAAACACATATCATGTACTTTCTCTTTGTATTTCTTTTCCTGCTGTCAGTAAACAATGTTACATTGTTGATATCTTTTTGCTTTACATGATTTTCTGCAACTTTTAGCTTTTGCCTTGCAACTTTCATTAGCCTGGTTACTCCCCACATCTAATGTGAATCAACTATTCAGCTTTCTTAAAGTTTCTGAAGGAGTGCTTTGAACTAAAGAGTAAAAGGGAACTGATAATTTTATGATAATGAATGTTGAAATAAAAATGAATTAAGGATTCCATGCTTTCATCATTCTTAATTGTGAAGGTGCATGCTAACAGCCTAGTTTTGCGTCCATATCTCTTCAAACACCAGCTACATGATAGTCATACTAACAAGTTTTCGAGGTTTTTGGTCTTCCTCCACCTTCCATTTTATCCTTGTAAACATTACCCCAGGGCAATCAAAATAACCTGAGTTAATCTATGAGAATCTGGTCTGAAAAATGTTTGACAACTTGATTTTTGTGTTCCCCTTTTTGATAGTTGTTTGGGGGGGGGGGGGGGGTGCATAATCTTTAAGACATGTATTCTATAAAATTCATACGTTATACTGCATTTATTACCTCGTGACACATCATAGACACTAATAAATTCAGATACTAGAGCATGTTATTAGTTTTTTTTCTTGTTCCACAATAAATTGGAGTCTACTTAATCCCTATACTTTTAAATCCTTTCATAATAATAAATTCTGAAATCTTAAGTAGCCTGCGTATCTCTTGGCCATAGAGAAATCTCATTCAGCTCTGTCCAATTGTTCAATTGCAAGGCTTTAGTTTTGAACTCACTTGTTCACCTTTCTCTGTGGACAAAACTTGGCTTGACCTTGAGCTCTGGATATTTGAAAGCCATCAGAAGGCTTATCCACTTCTTACATGCAAAACAATGAATGGTCTGAATCAAGTTTAATCAAGTTTTTGATGTCTTTGCAGAAAGCGGAGAAACAAAAGTGAAAGTGGGGAAACTTTTGGAGGGGGTTGTTAGAAGGATTGATAAATCTCGAAAAATTGTTTATCTGACTTCTGAGCCAGAAACAGTTTCTAAATGTGTGGTGAGCCTATGTCTTTTAATGGTTTTATTTATCTTGTTTTTCCAAATAATTTCTGGGTTGCTGGATTATTCTGAAGCGAACTTGTTGACCTGTTCTGAAGGTGAAGGATCTGAAGGGAATTTCAATCGACCTTCTCTCTCCAGGGATGATGGTTAATGCATGTGTGAAGTCAACGTTGGAAAATGGTATTATGCTGTCATTTCTGACATATTTTACTGGAACTGTAAGTTCGTCCCATCTTTATCTTCCCAGTTGATTCCAACAGGGCAATCCTATTGCTGCAGATAACCCAACTTTTGTTGTTGTTCATATTCTTGTTTTCCATTGCTTTTCAGGTTGACTTATTTCATTTAGAAAATATCTTTTCCTCATCAAATTGGAAGGATGATTACCCGAAAAATAAGAAGGTCTGCATCTTATCTTAGTCCTTAACTGATGATGTGTGAACACAAGTAAGAGTTGCTTACTAGGTTTTTGTTGTCAAGAGGCAAATGCTGGTCTAGGTTCCTACCTCTTAACTCCTATAGATTATTGCTTTTTGTATTCATTTTCTCTATGTTTTCTTTCCATTTGAATCAAGTCAAAATGATGACATATCCTTTTGATGGATTGATTTAAGATAGATACATAAAACAATTACATCTTATTTTGATTGGTAGTTTGTCCTTTGGGAGCACATCTTGCTTGCATGATATTTTACTTATTATAATGTTCTTCTATTTCCTATACTCCCGGTTGAATATTTGTCCTACTGCTGTTCATATATCTAATATGTAGCTGTTATAATGACTGAGGGTTTTCTACTGTGACATTGTTGATTATTTATTTATTTTGATTTAGGTGAATGCGCGAATAATATTTATTGATCCCTCTACTAGAGCTGTTGGCTTGACTCTCAATCAGCATCTTGTTCACAAGAATGCTCCTCCCTTTGTAAGCTCATTTCTTCTCTTTTTCTGTGTGCAAAAGGTATGGTTGTCATCTTTTGGATTTTCTGGGTTTTAAGAGGTATTCTTCATAAAGCAGAACTCAATTTATGCGCTTCTCTATCTTGAGACAAATTTGTCAATGGGTTTACTCAAATCCTGTGATTTATTTCATCGGCAGAACAATTTTCATGACTACTTACTCAACATTGAATATCACAAAAGGATTTGATATTCCGAGCTTTTCCAATACCAATCACCTTGATCTAGGCGCTTACCTTTTCTTTTAATTTTATACTCTTTATATTTGTTTAGCTTGGTAACAGTCTCTGTCAGCTACTATGTTGTACATTTTGTGTGTATGCATGCACAATTGTCTAGAGTTATGTTTTATCTGGAATGCAGCATGTTAAAGTGGGAGACATCTATGACAATGCAAAAGTAGTCAGAGTGGATCGAGGCTTGGGAATACTACTCGAATTACCTTCTCTTCCAGCTTCAACGGCGACATTTGTTAGTGTATGATCTTGATATGATTTTGTTTATCAGTTCTAGTCATTATACTCTTGCTTGGCTATTGTTAAATTAAGATGCATTTGTGACAGGTATCTGATGTGGCTGAAGATGGGGTTCAGAAACTTGAGAAAAAGTTCAAGGAGGGAAGTAAACTTCGTGTTCGAATACTTGGGAGAAGGCATTTGGAAGGACTTGGCACAGGGATTTCAAAGGTTACTTTTTTTGCCTTATAAAGGATTTCCTCTCTGAATAATTGAAGAGAATTCATATTATAATTTGGCCGTCAATAAATGTTGCTGGTTTCACTTGTATTCCATGAATTAGTTTGGTGTTCTTTTTCAAGTTACTTTCCTTCTACTAGTTGATGGACATTAAAGGATTTTTTTTTTTTTGGAAATTTATGGACATTATATAAGTTGTTAAAGCATGCTCATTATTACCTGTGTGAAGGTGTTAACAAGCAGTTTAAACTGTTCTACTAATTAAAAACACACTTTCCCAAATGCTTATCTCGTTTATGATGCAAGTGAACCATATTGGTTATGAAATCATTGATTTGTTGAACTCTTTCTTTTTCCAATGGGAGCTTCTTAGTTGGATTTCATGGTTTGTTCTACTGACTTTGGTTCTAGTCCTTTTCAAAAGCTTTAGATCCTTCTGTATTCTTCCAAGTGGGAGAGTTCGTTAGCACATATGAGTAGGTCTCATTCACAGTCACAGAAAGCATAATTGTCTTAATATGGTTTCTCTAGTAGCATATTAAGTTTCAGTTGCTCAGTGCTTGAATGAGTTGCAGGATGAGTTTGTTTGTTTGCGCGGGCTTCATTTTGCTAATTTCCTTTCCTGTCATGCAGCCTAGTGCTTTTGAAGGTCCTGTTTTCACTCATTCAGATGTCAAACCTGGGATGATTGTAAGGGCTAAAATTGTAGCTGTTGACAGGTTTGGTGCTATTGTGCAATTTCCAGGCGGTGTGAAGGCACTTTGCCCTCTTAGGCATATGTCTGAATTTGAGATTGTGAAACCCAGGAAAAAATTCAAGGTTATCATTTCTTATGCCTCATATAAGGATCTGGATCGAGTACTTGAGTAGTTGCCTATAATATCATCTTGCTTTTTATTAGCTTACATTTGTTTTTGAGTAGGTTGGAGCTGAGCTTTCGTTCCGTGTGCTTGGCTGCAAGTCGAAGAGAATAACCGTGACTCACAAGAAAAGCCTTGTATAGTCTCTCAAATTTCTCTATGCTAGCTTTTAGTTTGATTCTTTATAACTAACCAATTTTTTTATAATCATTTTCTGAAGTTCATCCTTTTTTTATCAATCATGTGCGTCAATATTCTTGCCTCTCAATTTTGCACTTTCTTATTGCTATCACATCCCAAATTAATTTATATGCTTTCTGTCCATGTTTGTGCCAATCAACAATGTATCCATTGTTGTCTCAATTGTTGGAATGCGTAATATGTCCAGGTTGGGTATGAATTTATTTATTGAATATTCCACACTCTATGACCTGATGTTCACATGTATTGCCATATTGTTTGTGTGGGTTGTGCATGCGTGCTTGAAGGAATTTATACTCACTGGTGTCAAGAACTCTGTAGATAAGCTCTTCCAGAAACAATTGTGATGTAGAATTATTGCATCCAAATTGAAAAATGCCCTTTCTTGCTTAATTAGCCTGATAACTATTTGTATCTTTCACAATGTCAGCATTTCTCATTTTATCTGTCCTTACTCTTTGTGCTTGTCTCCAGCAAGAAAATTGAGAGGTTTAGTATGTTTTGCCATGATTTTGTGTCTGTACTTCTGTTGCACTTTATTGTGGTGATGCATTGCTTACATACCTTTTAATTGTTTTTGTTAATTGGAGAAAACTCTGATTCCTTCACATGCAGATTTATAAATTTTTAGACATTCTTGCTCTTGTCTTATAATTATACGTCTTATATATGTTTTGCAATAATGTCTGCAAGTTTACAGTTCTATAATTACAATCTGACACATTGATTATTGAATGATGATTTGACAGTTAAAATCAAAACTTCCAATTCTCAGCTCGTATACTGATGCCAACAATGGACTAGTGACACATGGTTGGATAACAAAGATTGAAAAGCATGGCTGCTTTGTCCACTTTTACAATGGAGTCCAAGGATTTGTTCCAAGGCAAGTTTTGAAACATTTGGACTTGCTTTTTAATGACCTATTTCTGTTGTGTGGTTGCTCATGCTTGAATTACTGTGCTAATAAATAAATTCTCCTGCCCACATTTGCTCATTATTACAACAACCAATGAGATAGGATTTCTATGACCGGAAGAAACATAGTTTAACTCTGACTTGATAAGCATTGTCCTTTTATTGATGTATATTGGACATGATTCTGGATGCATACTATTATGTAGGCTTAAGTAGCAAACTAGAATTTAATGATGAATACCAGTAAGGTTTATTGCATAGCCTATGGATAGCTGAAACTAAATATTCTTTTGCCTTCTAAGAAGCTGTTTTCAAATGGGCTCTATCTGGAGTGTTGTGCATTAAGAATTAAGATTCCATGGTGAAGAATGATATTGTCTGGTGTAGTGTGGAATAAAGTGTAAATCATGATGAAAGGGAGGCTGGTACATGCCAATAAGGAAGGCAATAAAGGAAGTGATGGACTTGTGAATTGCCTTCCCATTTACTACATAAATGAGATTTATGCGTGAATGGCGCAGCTAAGACATTGAGATTTTGGTGACACTAAATGTATCTTAGGACTTATTTCCCTCCTAACTTATGAAAAATTTTCATGTTTCTCCTGTATTTATTTGAGACCTGAAGAACACTTGTGGTTGGAACTCCCTGTCGCCCACCAAAATATAAAGGACAAAATGATTTTTTTATATTGCTCCCATGGAATTTATGTTGTCTTGTGACATACAACAATTTCATGTTTGACCTTATGGTTCGCTTCTGCTTGATTTCAAGTTCTGCCTCTTGGGGAAAATTATATGAACTTCAACTGGATGATCAATTCTAAAATCATGATATTTGTAGAAGATTTCCAGATATAAATTGGTGCTGCATCTTTTTGTATAGGGACTTTTATGCTAATATGAATGTAGATGATAAACATTTAACTTCTGTTAATATGAAGAAGAAAGTCTCCTCTTCTGTTAGTATTTTCTTTTGTTGTTTTTTCCTGTCTGTTTGGATATTTGTTCTCTTCTTTTTTTCGTTTTTTTGCTTTCATAATGCTTTCTGTTTTCATTAATTTCTGTTTTGCATTATATGTGGGTCTATTGAAAACAACCTCTACCAGGTAGGGGTAAGGCTGCGTATTACTGGACTTCTCCAGACTCGTGTTTCAGCGGAACCCTCACTGATTGTTGTTGTTGTTGTTGTTGTAGTATATTGAAAATACTTTGGTGGTTATTCTGTTTTTACAGTGGTCATCTTCTTTCGTCTCTAACCATACAGGTCTTTACTGGTTGCTTTAATTTGAACCAGATCTGAGCTTGGTTTAGAACAAGGAAGTGATGCTAGTTCAATGTACCATGTTGAACAAGTTGTCAAATGCAAAGTCATACACTCTGTTTCACGACGAATCATCCTCAGCTTTGTAATGAAGCGTGCAAGGTTGGCTTGTTGCTGCAGTTATTGATACTAGTTTGTGTAAATTTAAATAGATGTTTCCTCTTTAAATACTGTGTTGTGACACCTTCAGATTATTGGCTGTTATTTTTTACACTATTTGTTCTTAAAACCTTCTTGCAATATTAAAGGTATTTGATACTTGGCCTTACTTGTCTATCAAACTTGGCCTTAGTGTTTTTCTGCCTTATTTTTCACAGTGTTACTGGTATTATTTCATTGCGCTCTTGAAAAACGACTGATGAAATGAGTATTAAGGATTTTGTGAATCTACACCAATGTAGCTTTTAATGCACCCTGGGTCTCAGGAATTTTTTAGGTGACTCCTTAATATTTGGATTTGAAATGACAGGGTTTCTGAAGAAGATGCTGTCAAGTTGGGTAGTGTTATTCCAGGAATTGTTGAAAAAGTAACTCCTTTTGCAGTTATTTTGCATGTTAACGCGAGTGGCTACTGGGAGGGTAGAATATCTATCGAACATTTAGCAGATCACCGAGGTACGTGTTCTTCTTATATTGTTTGTGTACTTCCAATTATTATTCTTCTGCCTCACCATCTTCATTAATACTCTTATCTCAGTTGTTTTGTAGTCATCAATCATCTCCCTAGTATATTCTTTCTTTATGCAGGGCATGCCTCATTGATGATGTCACTCTTGAAGCCTGGTTATGAGTTTGATCAACTTCTTGTCTTAGGTACTTCATAAATGCCTGTTAAATATTTTTCAAGGATCAGTATTTCCAAATATTTTTCAACCATTTTGTTCTTACTGTCTAAAATGATGTAGATCTGTTCAAGACATACTTTATATGTGAAATAAGTGAAGTAGGTGTACAATTGAACTTTACCCTTCTTAATGTCCCATAGAGGTGACTGAGATTGTCAAATTCACCTCAACATGATCACCTTTTCTGTATGTTAATCAAGTCTCCTAGCACACTCTAATAAATGTTTTAACAAAGATATCAAACACTGAGGTCTATAATTTCTGTTTTGAAGCCGTTTGAGATTTTATCAATAGGTTGCCACATCTTCTCTTGCTTGTAGGAAAATATGTCATGTTCATAATTAGCTGTTACTAACTCTTAAAGATGATCTTGCATCACTGCAGATATTGAGAGTGACAAATTAATTCTCTCTGCTAAACATTCTCTTATCAATTCGGCTCAAGAGCTGCCTTCAGATTTCAGTCAGATTCATCCGCATTCAATTGTCCCTGTATATTTCCTATTTCCATATGGGCATGCCTTTTAATTTTTCAAGTATTTATTAATATCAGCCTATTAAATGTAACACTTGCGTGTTGTGGACCAGGGGTACATATGCAACATAATAGAAACTGGCTGCTTTGTACGTTTTCTTGGACGTCTAACAGGATTCTCTCCTAGAAGCAAGGTGCATACTTCGTCCCTCTTCCTGTAATGATTTAGTCATGTAAATTGGGTTAACTTTATGTTATTATACCTTTTTTTCCCTCTTATATGTAGGCATTGGATGACCAAAGAATCCAGCTTACAGAAGCCTTTTATGTTGGCCAATCTGTTTGTAGTAATATTCTTGATGTGAGTGCACTGGGATTGAAGTTTCTTCCATAATTTGTTTGAATTGTTTATTGAAAGGTTTTTTTTTTCAATATCCAGGTAAACAGTGAAACAAGTAGGATAACAGTCTCGTTGAAGCAGTCATGCTGCAAATTGACAGATTCCTCCATCCTCCATGGATATTTTCTTTCTGAGGAGAAGGTAAAAAAAAAAAATCGTATCTTTAAGTTGCTATAGATAATTAACAATGCTGCATGCTATTTTTGTACAAGTCATCTGCGTCGGGTTGTGATGAATCATAAAGCATACTACATTTTTCTCAATTCCTGCAAGGTTTATTTCAATTGGAGTCACTTTGGACTTCCTTTTCTTCGTTTTCCTTTTGTAGATTGCAGAGCTACAATCTTCAGAATCTAAGGGAACTGATTCGAAGTGGGTGGAAGGATTTGACATTGGTAGTGTAGTTGAAGGAAAAATTCAGGAATTGAAGGAATTTGGAGTTGTTGTTAGCTTTGCTAAATATAATGATGTTGTTGGTTTTCTTACACATTACCAACGTTAGTCCTCTATAAAGATTTATAGATTGATCCATTTCTTTCAAATTCTGATTTCAACTGCTTATAAATTAGACATTATGATCTTTACAGTAGGTGGAACAAAGGTGGAAACAGGGTCCGATGTTCAAGCTGTGGTTCTGGACGTTGCCAAGACAGAACACCTTGTTGATTTATCTCTAAAGCCAGAGTTCTTAAATAAAGCTCTAGAGAAGAGCTCCAACGGCCAAGTTCAAACCAAGGTTAAGCCTTTTTCCTGAATATTAGCATTGTACTTCTATTTTTGATTTTCTTGACAATGTTACTGGAAACTGACTGAAAAGGGTGGTTCAGGATGACATTTGCATTGTCTTCCTTTCATGTAAATTATTTCACGTGAAATTTCTTCTTTTTCGGTTTCAGTAATAAAGAGATTGGCTTCCTTTTTGCAGTTATTATATTTGGATTTAAACTTAACTGTTGTTTCATTCCAGAATCGCAAAAGGAAAGTTTCTAAGGGCTTTGAGGTCCATCAGACGATAAATGCCATTGTTGAGATAGTGAAGGAAAATTACCTGGCAAGTATTTTGAGTTTGTGCTAGTTATGAGTTGTGCTAAAGGGATCATGTTGTATCTACAAGCTCATACTCTCTTGAAAGCAGGTTCTTTCGATTCCAGAGCAAGACTATGCTATTGGATATGCATCAATTTCAGATTACAACACACAAAAGTTGCCTCCAAAACAATTTTTAAATGGTCAAAGGTGGGTATGAATTGGGTGACTAATATACGATATTAATTCATGTCTGCTTGTCCTGTTCTTGAGGTAATAAACCATGCAAATTTGTTTTGAATTTTTGGTTAAGTATCTATGCAAATTCCTTTTCATATACTTGGTCAAATTTATTATGAAGTTGTGAATGGGCCTTAAAGAAGGTGTTCATTTTGGAAACCTTGAATTTTGAGCCATCTCTTTTTTTCTTCTGCAGCAGCTTCATTTTTTGGTATTTAAAACTTGCTCGTTATGCATATGCTTATTCAAAACTCTATAACACCTAATTGTCATTGCAGTGTTATTGCCAATGTTATGGCTCTTCCAAGCCCTTCTACTGCAGGGAGGTTGCTTTTGTCGTTGACATTCCTTAGCAAGGTTACAGGGACATCCAGTCTTAAGAAAGCCAAAAAGAAGTCTAGTTATAATCCAGGATCACTAGTTCAGGCAGAGGTACTAAACTTCGTCTCTTGTCTGAAAGCTTTTCTGCATCTGTTTTCGAACATGTTATGAACTGCGTGGTGAAGGCTTCATGCATCTTTTCTGATAGCATTTTTCTCAATTTCTCATTATGGATTTATGTGTTCTACTGCCAGATTACTGAAATAAAACCCCTTGAAATGAGAATGAAATTTGGTATTGGTTTCCGTGGGCGGATTCATATAACTGAGGTAAGTTCCATTAACTATCTGATATTTATCTCAGTGTTTGGGGTTTGCAGACAACTTGTTTGATTGTTTTGAGATGGGGGGGTGTTATTGGTCATCTTTCTCGTGTGCTTTTAACAGGTAAATGATTCCATCTTTATGGAAGATCCATTCAGTAGCTACAGAATTGGACAAACAATTGCTGCAAGGATCATTGCCAAGCCTAGTCATTCTGATACTGTGAAGGGCCAATTGTGGGAGCTGTCTATCAGACCAAAGATACTTCTTACTGGTAGGATGGTGTGCTTTTGAGGTGTTCTTTGGTTTCGGAACTTTGGAGTGAAATATTTTACCTTTTTTTTACTTTTTCCCTTTTGGGCTGACCATTCCACTTCTATGGTTATAAAGCTTTGGGGAAGGTGAATTTTTGTGTGGATCCTATCCTCCCAGTTAACTGTCTCAAAAAGAGGGTGGTTAAGGTTATGATAAGTAGGGATTGAGTCATCCATGATGCCCAATTTCCTAAAGCTTTTTGGTCGAATGGTTCTTGAACAAAAATTTGATGAAGATCTTTCTCAGATTTGTTAGAGCTCTGGGCCCTAGTTAGTGCAAAATCAGTGGTTAGTGATGTGAGCACTGGTTACTGAAGCATGCTTAAATTTGTTCTTACTCATCCTAACTACACTTTATGCGGTGAAAGAATTTGAACATTTTTTTGATTATCAACTTTGCAGTCCAATTACTTTAATGATATTGTATTAAAAGGGTTTATGATTTTGATGAGGCTTATCCTTTTTTGCCTTACTGTTTTTTATTTCTCAGATATTCCTTGCAATCGATTCTTCTCTTTTCCTTTTTATTTTTCTGCTACAGTTGCTGGTAAAGTTTCTGCCCCTGAGATCTAAAGATCCTGTTTATAATTGCAGATTCCAGTAATCTAGACGATAATGAGAAACTTGAATATTCAGCTGGGCAATGTGTTAGTGGTTATGTGTATAAAGTAGACAGAGAGTGGGCTTGGTTTACAATTTCAAGACATGCAAAGGCACAGCTTTTTATTACTGACAGTTCATTTGAACCTGATGAACTTCATGATTTCCAAAAACGGTTTCATGTTGGTAAGGTTGTTAGCGGTTATGTTTTGAGCTATAACAAGGAGAAAGCACTGGTACGTTTGGTTCTACATCCACCATCTCTTGATAGACAAGCTGGTATTGAATCAAGTATAGATGAAAAACATAAAATTGTTGTACGAGGCGATGCTATTGCTCATATTCAAGAAGGAAATGTTATAGGGGGCAGAATATCCAAAATACTTCCAGGTGTTGGTGGGTTGCTTGTGCAAATTAGTCCTAATGTGTATGGTAGAGTTCATTTTACTGAGCTTCAAGATTCATGGGTGTCCAACCCATTATCTGAATATCATGAAGGGCAATTTGTGAAATGCAAAGTCTTGGAAATCAGCCTATCAGATAAGGGAACTTATCATATTGATCTTTCATTACGATCATCTTTGACTGGCATGGTTGGTCAGAATTTCACAAGTCTGTCCAACTTTGAGTAAGTTGGAACTTTATTCTTTCTGGATATCCTATGTTTAGACCTTATTATGCTTATTTATGGAGGACCGAGTGATTTTCATAAAATGAGGAATAATTGAATTTACTGATAGATTTCTGTTGTTGTCCTAGTATCATGCTTTATCCAACTTAAAATTTAACATACTCCAATATTCATTGATAAAAGTTCTTTCTTGTTTAGGTTCTTTATTTATTGGAATGCACTTTGGTTAAATTTGTCAGAGAAGAAAAAGTGTTATGTTATTAGGGTGAAAAGTTTGTGGAGCAGTTTGTATGGCCATTACTGTTGTGGTATTTGACCTCTATTGTTTGTGCTTGCCTCTGTTCCACTCTCTGGTACTTTAGCTACTGTCCCTTGGTTAGGTTGAACAATTTCTTCTACATCTTTTAGCAAATGAAATTTTTTAGAATCTGGTGTCTCAATTCTGAGTTTACTAGCTTGTTACCAAAATACTGTGATTTTGCATTGTTCTTGAAAAGACTTGAGGATAATTCCACTCTTTTTCACTTGCATGCTGTATATTTTAATTGTTAGAGCCTAATTTCTACTCTCTTGAGTGTCTCAAGTACTCTATCCTTGTTGATTCTCAGGGAGATTCCTAGTAGACATGCAAATAACATCGAGGAACTTCATGCTGACAAGGTTGTGCAGGTAACATAGAGGATTTATGTTCTATTTCCCTGATTATAGTTCCTCTGTTCGTGCATCACTTGCATGGTTCTATACAGTCCAATACCTTATCAAATTTGATATCTTTACTTTTCTATCATTTATTCAGTTGAAACCAGACTTGATCAGTTGCTTTTGTTATAGCTATTTCGTACCTGGAATGTTACTTCTTATTTGTTCATATTCTAAATGACTTGGCACAGTTACATAGCAATACTTAATGAAAAGTTGCTTAATTTTCTTTCAAGAAGTTCAGGCTAAAATTTACCATGATTTTATTTCGTGTACAAACTTTGATTGTCAATTCTATTTGTTGAGTATGGCAGGGCTATGTTAAGAATGTCACTTCAAAAGGATGCTTTATTTTGCTTTCAAGGAAGCTTGATGCAAAGATTCTCATATCAAATTTGTCTGATGGATTTGTTGAAAGTCCAGAAAAGGAGTACCCAGTTGGGAAACTTGTAATGGGCAAGTATGTGTTGTTTTATCTTTCAATTCTTAATCAGTGATGATAGATCTGCCTTACTGAGCAGTTCCATTGCAGGGTATTATCTGTCGAGCATTTGTCAAAGCGAGTTGAAGTTACCTTAAAGTCTAGTACAAGCAGCAAAGTAACATCTGAAAGCAACATGGATACTCTACATGTAGGAGATATAATAAATGGCAGGATTAAACGGGTGGAACCATACGGGTTGTTTATTGCAATTGATGACACAAACTTGGTAGGGAGAGAGTTATTCATGAAAAATGTTCATATGTTGAGCATATCTGGTTTTCACAAATACTAACTGTTTCTGACTATTGCACACTTTGAAATATTCTTTTCATTTTGTCTGGCATTTTGTGAAGATTTCACGGTGTAATGATTTTGTATGGAACTCTCTTCATTGTGTCCATGTGCATTTTATGCAAATATATCTGCACATTGTCTTAATGTTGCTGTAACTTTGACTAATTCATTTAGTGTGATCTTGACTCCCTTTGCATAAGTTTATCTTATTGTCTCATATGCTTATTTATCTATTTATTCCCTTTTCCTAGGTTGGGCTGTGTCATGTGTCAGAGCTTTCGGATGATCGGATTCACAACATTGAAAGTAAATACAGAGCAGGGGAGGAGGTTAGGGCTAAGATTTTGAAGGTAGGACTTCATCGGTGGAAACCTGTGTATGATATATGGCAGCTTGAGTATTTTGAGTAACAAATTATGATTGCCTCCTTTGTTTTCCCTTTGTTGTGAGCAGGACATGTCTACGCTCGATGATTTGATTTAAAAAATTGAACTTCATACTGAAATTTTCTTTATGAATATCTTTTTAGGTGGATCGAGAAAGACACCGGATCTCTCTTCAGATGAAGAATATTAAAGATAGCATTACAATTTTACCCTCAAAGGAAGAGTATGATGAAGCCGACAGTGAGAATGGGTCTAGTGATGATCTATCAGAGCATTCAGATACCACCATTTGTGAGGTCCCAAGTTTGAATGTAGGATTTGAAACTGAAGAGCACTCACTACTTGCGGAAGCAGAATCAAGGGCTTCCATTCCTGCACTTGAGGTCAGTCTTGATGACTTGGACAACTCTAGTGTAGATGATGATGCAAGTCAAAATCAAAATCAAGATCAAATTGATGCGGCAGATGCAGCAGCAGAGAAGAACATGAGAAAGGCAATGAAGAAAGGAAAGGAATACAGGTTTGTTTATCTGTTTAACCTGTTCTGTGTTCTTTGATGGTTTGTTATGTGAATGCCTTGCGATACTCAATTTTCCTCGTTTTGTCATTTAAACATGGAATCCCTGAGCAGGGAAAGAGAAATTAGAGCTGCTGAAGAAAGAATGCTGGCAAACGATATACCAAGAACTGCTGATGAATTTGAGAAATTGGTTCGGAACTCTCCTAATAGCAGTTTTGTTTGGATAAAGTACATGGCCTTCATGCTCTCGTTGGCTGACATTGAGAAAGCTCGCTCCATAGCTGAAAGGTTTCACATCATATAATATTACTATCTAAATTTATATTATCCTTTTAACCAATAGTCAATTATTGAGTAAATATTATAATTAGTAATCTTTCCTGAAATATACATGAAATTGCCAACTGCTGCTTTCTGTTTCTTCAAGGGCCCTGAGAACGATAAACATACGTGAAGAAAATGAGAAGCTAAATGTCTGGCTGGCTTACTTCAATTTGGAAAATCAATATGGAAGTCCACCGGAGGTAACTTATCGTAAGAATTTTCTTACTGATCTGTGTAGAACAAGTTGATAACTAGGACTTTTCTGCAGGAAGCTGTTAAAAAGATATTTCAAAGAGCATTGCAATATTGTGATCCCAAGAAGGTCCATCTGGCACTCTTGGGAATGTACGAAAGAACAGAGCAACACAGGTTAGCTGATGAGCTTCTTGACAAAATGGTGAAGAAGTTCAAGCATTCTTGCAAGGTATCATATGGTTTCCTATTGTCTAGTGTAGTGATCTATTCATTTGGTCCATTACAATTGTTATGAGCTTTTGTCGGCATCCAGGTCTGGCTACATCGGATACAGAGGCTTTTGAAGCAAGGGCAAGAAGGAGTTCATTATGTTGTCCAACGTGCCATATTATGCCTTCCACGTCATAAACATATCAAATTCATCTCACAGACAGCTATACTTGAGTTCAAATGTGGAGTTCCAGACAGGGGGCGATCCATGTTTGAAGGAATTCTACAGGAGTATCCAAAGAGAATTGATTTGTGGAGCATTTATCTTGATCAGGTATGGTATTTATCTTGATCAGGTATGGTTTACTTAATTTTGGCCATCATTTTTTATCCCACTGTGAACTAAGCTCCAGTTTCTATGTTGACAGGAGATTAGACTTGGAGATGTGGATGTCATTAGGACACTGTTTGAGAGGGCAACAAGTCTCAGCCTCCCAACCAAAAAGATGAAAGTACGAAAGTTTCCATTTGCTTATTAAATCTTGCTTCTCCTATTTCCGTTATCTCATGCTTTCATCATCTAAAATCGCAGTTTTTATTCAAGAAATATCTGGAATATGAAAAATCTCTTGGTGATGTTGAGCGTATTGAGGCTGTGAAACGAAAGGCTATGGAATATGTTGAGAATACAATGACTGGATAGGTTGATTGTTAGTCTTTCGCCTGACCATTATGTAACCTGTGCAGTGTAACATTTGATTGAATATGTTTTTTTTTGTTGAAAATATTTGATTGAATATGTTGTTCATATTGTAATGAGCAAGTTGAAACATCCAGCTGGGTGGGAAACCCTATGAGGCCTCCCTAGTCCTCTGCTTCAACCAACTTTAATTTATAGTCATTTCAATGTATAAATATAATGCAACGCTCTTATCTTGTGATATATTGTGTGGCGTTTTAGTATAGTTTTACTCCTTTTAACTACTCAACACAAGAAATTGGGTTCATTGCACTTGGACTGCCGCATTACTGATTTAGGAAAACGTGTGATATCTGAAACTCTCATTATTGCCATCATTCTAAAAATGTTAGTTTGGAGTAAGATATATTAAATCTTTTTAACCTAAGTTTGTTGAATGTTTAATTTAATGATTGATATGATCAACTTTGTTGAAGTAAATCCCAAGATCTAATGTGTTAAGGAAAGGACATGCTATGGTCAGCTATTATTGATTAATGAGAAGTACAGAATTTGAAATCAAAATATTAATGTATCACAGCTAAAGAAGAATGCACAGCATTCTTCTGATAAATTGTAAACGAGAAACTGACTAGTCCCATGGTCCAAAACCACAGTTTTAAATTCACTGTGATAACAGCAATTTAAATTGCACTCAGTAGTTACAGTCATATTTTTGCAGCAATCGGTTTCAAGTGTAATCTGCTATTCGATGGACGATAACAATCACACTATGTTTAGTTTAAGGAATAGAATAGATAAGGAATACAACAGTTATTTTTAAAAATAGAAAAAATGAGAAATAATATAGAATGAATATTATCTTGTTTGGATTTACCAACAAAAATATTATCTTGTTTGATTGATAAATAATTTCTATGCTAATGTTTGGCTTGAAAATATAAATTTGGAATGACAAAGAAATAACTAACAAAAAAACTAATTTATTATTATTATTGTTGTTGTTGTTGTTGTTGTTGTT
>JAOQMR010000005.1:30155567-30170317 GCA_027563865.1 Erythroxylum pelleterianum
ATAATAATAATAATAATAATAATAATAATAATAATAATAATAATAATAATAATCGCGAAGGACGCCCTACTAGTGAGGCATGCAAAGTGACAACAAAATCTGACCCGCTCGAAATTACTTGACTCACATGCAAAAGTGACAATAATAGGGATAAGTAAAAGACCTGATGGTGACCATAAGCTGCTAGTATCTTACACCCCTGCAAAGATTGACTTTTCCCGTCGCTCGTTGCTCGTTGCACTAGGAGTCATCACTGAGCGACCTTGAGGGTACGACAATCCTATGGTTTAATGCATCCATCGCGGGAAAGCTTTCCCATACTTCTACTTCCTATGCGGTAAGGGTGAGGCGTGAGGACTCTAAAGTGTGCCGTTTACCCTTATCCTATCACGCCAGACTTTCCTAATTCTAGCCACTACCTCAGTGAGGACCAACTCTGACATATCTTTCTTGATCACTTCCCTCTAGTTCTTGTAAGGCCTCCCTTTTCTCCTCCTGTAGCCACTAAGGTTTATTTGCTTACAGCATCGTACCGGAGCATCAGAGGGCATCCTACACACATGCCCAAACCACCTAAGTCTTTTCTCTCTCAGCTTGTCGGCAATACTAGCCACTTGTAATTTATCTCTCACTACCCTATTCCGGACCCTATCTCTTTTGGTAATATTACACATCTACCTAAGCATATGCATTTCTGCTACCAACTACTGCTGCATATGTTGACGTTTAGTAGGCCAGCATTCTACACCATATAACATGGTTGGACGAATCACCATTCTATAGAACTTCCCTTTGAGTTTTAAAGGGACCTTTTTATCACATAAAACACCTGATGCATTCTGCCATTTGTCCCACCCAGATCTAATACGATGTACTATATCGTTATCGATACTCCCATCTCTCTAAATGATGGATCCAAGGTCTTTAAAACTTGATATCTATGGTATAATGTTAGTACCAATTGCTACTGTCGCCTCTTGTACCATCTGTCTATTCGAAAAGTCGTATTCTAAATACTCCGTCTTGGTTCTGCTCATTCTAAAACATTTCGATTCTAACACTTCTCTCCAACATTCTAACTTGGCCTTAACCCCCTCCTTAGTTTCATCCACCAGGACAATATTGTCAGCAAATAACATACACCAAGGTACCGCTCCTTGAATATGTCTGGTACGTTCGTCTAACACTAATGTGAACAAAAAAGAGCTTAAAGTCGAGCCTTGGTGGAGTCCAACACCAATAGAGAACGCTTCTGTTTCGCCTCCTATCGTTCTTACACTAGTCAATGCTCCTTCATAAATATCCCTAATCACTCTTATACAAGTTCCAGGACCTTTGCCTCCAAACACTTCCATATGAGTTCTCTCGGAACCTTGTCATACATCTTCTGCAAATCTACAAAAACTATATGAAAATCTCGTTTTCTCTCCCTGTAGCATTCCATCAGTCTCCTAAGTATATGTATTGCTTCTGTCATGGACCTACCAGGAATAAATCTGAATTGGTTATCCGATATAGAAACAGCTCTCCGGATTCTCTTTTCAATTACCTTCTCCCACAACTTCATGGTATAACTTAATAATTTGATGCCTCGATAGTTGTGACATTGTTGGATGTCTCCTTTGGCCTTGTATAAGGGGATTAACCTACTCAATCTCCATTCATCCGGCATCTTGACTAACTTGAGGATCACATTAAAGAGTTGAACTAACCACTCAATACCAACAACTCCTATCTACTTCCATACCTCTATAGGGATCTCATTCGGCCCTACGGCCCATATGCTCCCCATCCATCTCAAAGCTTTTTAAATTTCTCCCCTTGTGATCCTCCCCTCTGAGTAACAATTTAGAAATTGTCCCAACACGGTAGGTTCCCCTAACTCTATGTTGACCAATATGTCTTTGTTATAAAGGCCATAAAAGTATCTCTGCCATCTCCTTTTGATGGATTAGGCTGCTGTGAGTACCTGGCCTGCTTCGTCACGTATACAACAGAAATGGTTGCAATCCTTTGTCGTACGCGCCCTATCTCTTGCTATCTTGAAAATTCTTTGTTCTCCTTTGACCTTACCCAAATCCCTGTACATATTCTCGTAAGCTTCTCCTTTAGCCAATGAGATAGTCTTCTTTGCCTTCTATTTTTCCAGTCTATACCTTACTCTATTGGTTACCCGCTCCTCCTCTGTTGCACTTGCCAACAAATCTTTAAAAGCTCTCCTTTTTGCCTTTATCATCCACTGGACCTTGTCTGACCATCACCAGGATTCCATCCGCCCACCCCTTATCTTTTAGATACCCCTAGGAGTTTTGTTGCGGTCTTTCTTACTACAAAGGCTACTTCCTGCCAATTCCAATTCGCATCCCCACTCACAACCCAAGTTGTATTAGACCTACCCTGAGTCATAAAATGTTCCACCACGTCCCCTTTTAGTCTCCACCATCTGATTTTGCAGAATCGCTCGGTAAATTGTTGTGCCCTCTATCCATTAATCCTTAGATCCAAAACTAACAATTTGTGTTAGGTTGAAAGGCATGCAGCCGGAAGTATTTTACAATCTTTACACCTTGATCTAACTCTTGTCCTGATAAGGAGATAATAAATTTGTGTCTTGGTTGTGCTACTCTGAAAAGTCACCAAGTTTGCCTCGTTTTTCTTAAAAAAGGAATTTACTATAACTCATATGCTATAGCCATGTCCAATAAATCAACCCTACTATCATTTCTAGTACTGTATCCGAAGCCCCCATGAGTTCCTGTATATCCGTATGAATCCATCCCTATATGCTCATTAAATTCCCCTCCTAGGATGATCTACTCAGTATAAGAGATTTGTTGAATCACCCCATTCATCGCCTCCTAGAACGTACGTTTTTGTTGTCCGTTTGTGCCAGCTTAGGGTGCATAAGCACATACTACATTGAGAATCACACTGCTTAAAACAATTTTTGCCACCATTATTTTATCATTTACACTTGTGATCCCCACTACTCTATTCACAAGACCCTTGTTCGCTAAATACCTATCCCATTCTACTTCTGCATACTACTCGAGTATCATAATTTGAACCCCCTATCTCCTTTGCTTTAGCTCCTGCCCACTTAGTCTCCTGAATGCATGTTATTTGTATCCTATACTTGTCTAAAATCTCTACCAATTTCAAGGACTTTCCCCTAAGGGTCCCCATGTTCCAAGGGCCTATCCTTATTAAATCATCTCCGTCTTTATTCCAATAAGTTGCGCGTACCGTCCTGCTTACACTGAATCCATTTGCTATGTCTGAAGGCATCCTGCCTAATCCGAGCCTCTTCTTTTTCTCGCAAGTAATTAATAAAGTAACAATAATATATAATAATTATACTAAGGATAGTACACAAAATAAATAAATAAATAAATAATTCTAAATAAATAAATAAAGAAGAATTTAATATCAAAATATAAAGAAAATAACAATAAAATAATAATAATAATAATAATACTACTAATAAAACTAGTAATACAATAAAATAATAGTAATAATAATAAATAAATAAACTAAACTACTAATAATAGTAATAATATTAATAGTAAAGAAGATAAGGTTAATAATAATAATAAGAGAGTTCAATAAATAAATAAATACAATAAAATACTAAAACTAAAAATATGAATAATAATAATTTGCCAGACGCAATGATTCTCAGTAAGTGTACGTAGAAAATCCACATGAAAGCAAAGGCATGTCTGAAATGTACATGAAAAACTGTTGATGCCCGTCAATACAAGAATTGGACCCGTTGAAAGTAGGAGTGTATCGTACCCACACTTGTCTAAGGAGAAAATATTAAAAGAGAGAGTGGGCCAAGGATCAGTGAGGTGTGAAGTTAAAAGAAAAGGCAATTTGTAGGAGGTTGATGGCCCAAATTAGAAAAGAGAGAGTGGTCACAGCATAAAACGTAGGTGGCGTCTCAACGGGTGGCAACAGTAGAAGGAACGGCGGCTTCTGATAGACCACAGCAGAACTTGTCAGGATGCTCGAAAAAGTTTGCGGAGGCGACGTGTGATGAGCCAGAAAACCCTACAAAAGTGAAGGGGCATTTATCGTTTGTCGTGCATGTATCTCTGCGTTATCTCCCTTGCCCTATGAGCTGCATGTCGTGCAAAGATGATGAGTCCAAGTATATCTTGTGCAAATTCTAGTCCCATTACGCACGCTATTCAGTTGAGTAGGAGAGAACCCAACCAAGTTTACCAGGGTGTCATAAATATAATGGCCATAGAAACCGAGAAACAGGACAGGACCATTCATGGAGACATGTACCCCTCATCCCACCGTCCTTCACATACTCCAGGTACCTTGAAAAAAAACAAAAGAACCAATTTTTCACGCAGAAGAAAATAGTTTTGTTGAAGAGAATAAAACCTAGACCCAACATGAGCAGAGCCTTGAATCCGGCTTCCTTTCAAAGAACCAGCCTTCCCGTGCCTCCGAAAATATCGAAGCTTTCTATCACTGGCTTGCTCACTTCGAACGCATTTGGACTATTTGTACGCATCGGAGAGGCGATGAATATTCTATACCTATGACTAAGAAATTCTGCACCCATGAAGTAGTATTCAAACAACACTATTCTCTAACCACAAAAACCATTAGTCTCCAAACTCATCGAAGAATCCGTCGTCATCCACCACTCGCCAGGCAATGGAGTCCTTCGGCGTGCTCATGACCTGCCCACCATCATACCCTTATCATTTCAGACAAAGCCCAGTTCTTGAGTAGCCACAAAAGCATCAAACGTGCCATCGTCACAACGCGAGCGTTGCGCTGACACTTGTAGGAGAGTCAATGTCTCTCTATCAAGAAGAAAATTTTTGTTCACAAAACAAAAGGACCAGTGCTGAATCGAAAACCGCATCGATGATTGTTGGCATTGCAATTCCAACTGGCAATGACTAGCCTACTATGCCATTGGGCTATAACTTCCCACATCGTTGCCTTTCCAACTAGCTTCTCTCATTTCTCACACTTCCAATCAATTACATCTCTGAGTTTTCACACGATCCCACGCACCATCACCAACGTAATGCCTGAATCATCATAAACGATCATCATAGCTGCACTCTCCACACTAACGCCTTAACAACTATCTGATCTCACCGCCATCATCCTCTACCAAAACCACCACCATCACCCCCGCATCTTTGTCCTCCTCTCCTCTCCCTCCTCCTTCTCTCTCACCCTCCACCACCTTCAATCTCTTTCTCTCCACCGCGAAGCTCTCCTCATCGCCAAACACCTCCTAACTTCTCTACACCACTCACGTCCCCACTTCCACCCTCCTCCAACTCCTGCTCACTCCTCTACAACCATCAACCACCATGACCTTGACACCGCATTACATCTTTACCTAGCTAAAAATGCCAAAATATTAGTACGAATCCTTTCTTTGATGAAAATATTATCTTTATTAAAAAAAACTGGACATTCCTAAATATTTGGATGGTCATGATGCGTTGCTAGACCTCAGTCTTGATCTATGATTATAAATTGTTTAATTGGAGAATTAAAGATAAATTATTATTATTATTATTATTATTATTACTACTACTACTATTACTACTACTACTACTACTACTATTACTACTACTACTACTATTATTATTATTGTTATTGTTATTATTACTCACATTATTAATATTATTATTCTTAATTTTCTCCTTTTTCTTCATCCTTTTATTATTATTATAAAATATTAGTTGATAATTAATTTGTGATGTGGATACTTACATATTATGGACAAAAAAGATTATGTTAGCCAAATTATGCAATTAGTGCTTTCCATCATAATGGAAAATTAAAATTATGTTCTCATTTTTTAAATTCCTTATTTATAGATACAATTAAATTACTAATACAAATCATTCATTTTAAATAACCAATGAATTAAATATTTCCAATCATATTATACTATAGGGGTACTTTAGTCATTAACACTATTTTTTATGTTCTAACAACTGCAACCAAACATATTTCTGTCCTCGAGACGAATACATTTTATCTATTTTTCCCATCACAACCAAACACCTAATTGTCTTTATTTTTTGTTCTGATCTATCTCCAAATTTTTTTCATTTCGTCTCAGCATATGGATCACAGTAACCATATGCAACATTAGTAAACAAAGGGATAGAACAGATGAACACATCTTTATTAGAAAGAACAAGGGCAATATTGAGAGTTACAGGCCTTCTTCTAGGAATAAGTAGTCAATATTGTCTATTGTATAGTGAATCATGTCTGATCAACTGCAATTACGTTAAAGAAACTAAAGAAGAAGTGTATAGAAGGAGATGAATTGTTCCAACCTCCATATATTTGAAAATCCTATACAAATGATGTATAATGCTAAATAAACCATAAAGATATATCCAAAAAAAGTTTAGAAACTATGATACATGTGGAAAAGAAATTTCAATAACATAATTATATTAAAGCAACATTAAAGATGTTTATGAATTAGTTGAGTATGGAACTTCAAAAATTAATCGATCAGATCACATAAAAGGACCACTAACTCAAAATATATAATGAAGGGAAATATAACATAATAGTTTTCAACAGAAGATAGGGTTCCACTAACTCTATAAGAAGCACTTAATAATCTAGATGCCTCTTAGTGGATGAAAATAATGCAGAAAGAAATTAAAGCTTTTCGTAAAAACAAAACTTGAAAACTTATTCCATTACCATAGGGACAGAAATCAATTGGTAATAAATAGGTCTTTAAAATCAAGAAAATGGTGATGATAAGTGGAGTAAGATTGGTGGTGAAAGGATATGCTCAAAAAAAAGGAATTGAATTTAATGAAATATTTTCCCATATGGTTTGACATACTACAATCAAAGTAGTCCTAACAACGAGTGATGTGCTTGACTTACATCTAAAATAGTTAGATGTAAAATTTGATTTTCGTTATAGAGATCTTTGATTTTTGGAAGGAATACAAAATGGGGAGTGAATTGTGTATGTTTACTTTTTTATTTCTAAATGAATGAATGGTTATAATAAATTCATATATGATAACCACAAAAAATCACTATAATAAATATTATAGAGTAAGGAAGAGTCAATTTTGATTTATAATGATTCAGCTAAATAAGCCTTAGCCTACGTCTGCTTCCCAATCTCCACTTGAAAATTCACTGTCTTCTTCTTTCATTAAGTGAAGAACATCTCTTCATACAACACCTTCTTTTCTAGTGATGAAGAGAAATCTTTACAATCATCCTGTTATGTCATGAGTAAAGGGTAGCCACTTACAATTATTATTCAAAGTAAAAAAGAACCCTTACAAAGTGTATTATATGTAATATATAGCTCAAACACTCCTTTTGCTTATACTGATGGATAACGGCTCAATAGGTGTTATGTAATACAAATATGCATTTTCTAGCCTCTCAAGTGTTGGCCCCTGAACTTTTTTTATTTGATTAAGCATGATTAGATTAATTTTGGGGTCTTGCTAGATTAATGTATATTGGAGTTAATTAGCATGTTAATGTTAATGAGACTATGTGACATAGGTGAATTAAATTAAAGTGTTAGGAGTGTAAAGCATAAAGGGCATTTTAGGCATGCCACTTAAGAATGATAGAACATAAGCTCTTAAGTAAGGGCAAAATGGACTTTGTGCTTTCATTAAGGGTATAAAAGGGAGAAGAAAAGGTGGTATTACATTGAAGAAGAGGCAAAAAAGCAAAATTGGAGAGAAGAGAGGAGAGAGAGTGGCGTGTAAGGAGAAAAGAAGAGAAAGAAAAGATAGATGAGTTAGGTTTCAATTTTTCTTAGCCTTCAAGAGGGATTTTGGGGTTGAGCAAGAAGGTAAAAAATAAGAGGAAGGTTAAAGCTTCCATTAGAGCCAAGAAAATCATTGTTTGGTGAAGATTCAAGGTAAGTTGATGTTTAATCTTTTGGGTTTTTGGATGAGTTTTGGTTCAAAAAGCTTAGGAAATGCATGGGTATAAGTATTCTAGAATCAATTTTATGCATTTAGTTCTTTGGGTAGTCCAATTTGGATTCCTATTGAATTGGGGGTTTTTTGTTATTGTGAAGGGAGGCGAAAGGGACAAGAGGAGCAAGAAGAGGGACCTCCTTGAGCAAGTTTTCAATCAAGGAAACTAAGGTGGGTTACATTTTTATAATTGAGTTAATAAGCCATAAATGTTCTTCAACTAAATGGAATTAATTATTTTTCCAACTACCTCATAAATAAGCATTTATTGTTCTTTAAATGATACAGAATTTACCATATGTTATTGTGTGTGAAATTTGGGAATGAATTCAAATTGCTTCACAATTGTTGTAATTGTTGCTTTTGAATGAATTGTGAAATGTTGATGGGAATGTATATGAAATTTGTCATGTGCATGACAAACAAGTTTTAGAAATGTGCCTTTGGGCAATTGGTTTTTAAGTCATGAATTACATGTTATGTGGGTTTGTGGTGATCTCCGACGTTAAGTCAAGTGCACTTTGACAAAAGGCTTCTCCTGCTTGCTTGCTAGTGGCATGGTGCTCCTTTATGGACTTCCTTAAGTTCACGGCTACACAAGACCGCTACGTGAAAATATGTAGTACGTTCTATTTTTGGATCCACCCAAATCATTCTTTTTTTGCTTATGTGTTGTATGATTTATGACAAGTTTGATTAATTCATTCTTCTTGATATTATTAATTGCTTGATAAGTTGTGAATTTAGGAAATATGTGCTGCATGTATCTTAATGTGAATTTTACTATGAAAATAAATGTTTCAAGGGTTTTTGCTTGTTTCTCGTTATAAAAGTGTTACTCACGAGCGTTAAGCTCACACTCACTCCTTCCCATGCATAAGCAATGAGCAAGATATCAAGTGATCGAGTCGAGCATCAAGGCATCACTCCAATTTGCACATTTTGTTCTTTTAAAGTTAGAATTTAGAAAACAAGGCTTTAGTTGCATTTTGAGAAATTATTGTTTTTGCAAAGTTTGTATTTTGGATTATGTTGACTCGAAATGTCCACTAAAGCATTGTAAAACTCTTATTTTGATGTGAATGAAATACACATGCATTATGGCTGTTTATTGCTTTTCAAATCTTTACATTGCTATTTTCAAGTTTTCATAAGGGTAGGAATGGTGTTCTGAATTCAAGAGAAAATCTGGAATGATTCAGGTAGAACTGATAAAAATTGTTTTCTTGGAAGCTATAAATGATCTTTCTAGCTTTCCAACGATATAAAATTTGAAATTTTTGGATATTGGAATGGAAAGATATGATTGTCACAAGTTGGGATGTTGTTTAGGACTTGTGTATAGGATAACTATGGTAAATGATGGGAAATTGTGGTTTTGATGAACAAAATGGGTTGAGAATTGAGAATGCTGTGAGATAAATTTAGTGTTTGAATTGAGATGAAGTGATTTGACACTAGAAGAATTGAATTTGGGAAGATTATGAGTGAATATGATGTTAGTTTGGATGTAGGAAGCATTGGAGAGGGTTTGGAGGGGTTTGGGGAACCCCTATGTCTGTTAGACGGACATTAGGTCTATTTAACGGACCTTCTTGGGTCAAAAATGACCACCGGCCTCACCAATGTCCATTTAATGGACATCAAATGGACATGATGTTCATTAAACAGACCTTCTCGGGCTAAAAAGAGCTCCCAACCCCAACAATGTTCTTTAAAAGGACATTCACGGGTCAGTTTCAAGAAATTGCGATTTTGGACCCTTTTAGAGAGGTAGAATCACACTTTGTGGTCTCATGAAAGTTGTAGATATAGAAGTCTTCTTTCAAATGGTCTAAAAACGAACTCAATCGGACATTTCTATTGAAAGTTATGGCGATCGCGCCAAGGTAGGTACAAATTGATTGAGGGTATAAACATGCTCTATTCTTTCGGGCATAACTTTCTCATCCGACCTCCAAATGAAGTGACTCTTAGACCAATAGATTTCTAACACATGTATCTATCTCTTAGTAAAAATTTGTATCTTTTTGAGCTGATTTGAAAAAGTTTGATGGAGAGAAAGTGAGGGGTCAGTTGGGAGAGTACAATTGGGGTATGAGCACACTTAGGTTTTTTAAGCATATCTTGAGCTGTAGAACTCCGATTGAGATGATTCTTGCTTCAAAACAAACTAGAGTCTTAGAACCACAATTGTCTTGAAGAAGTCGAATTGTAATTTAGGGCGATTAACTGGTGTGGACACACTGCTCTTGTGGGATGATAGACAATGACCCTACAGGGTAATGAGCTTAAGGTTTTATGACTCCGAAAATAGGGTCCAACATCAAGACTCTTATCAACTCTCTATTATGCCCAACCCACTTCATATAACTTATGTGTGATCAATTTATACTCAAAACTGCGTAAAATAGTTGTTAGAAGCAAAAACTAATCATGCCAACAATTGGTAACGGTGGCACTGGTCTAGCATTCTATATATAAGTCAACCATTCTAGTGCATTAGTTGACTAATGTACCACACTGGTTTTGAAATCTCTGTTCTTTTTGTGACTCATGTGATCATAAACTCACAATACATATTTTTGAAAGACATCTATTGACCACACTTCTATATTGATCGACTATCCTATCACACTGGTCAACTACAGTGCCACATCGATCAACCAATCTATCCAAAATCTTAACATTGGTCAATCAAATGACCACAATCAAACTTCCTAAAAGAAGTTTTTTTTACTTCTTAAATTCTTTCAAAGATCAAAATATATTCTAACAACAAAAACTTGATTTAAAACCATGTTAAAACTTCTTTAAAAGTTTGTTTAAAGATCAAAATAAACTTTGTCTTGATTATGCCAATGTGCAAATGATCATACAATGATTGAGCATCTAATTTATTGAAATGACCAAAATAAGATTATGAGAAGGATTATAATAATTTGTGTAAGTTTTGATCTGCTTGATTCCTCCTCGTTCTTGATTCTTCACTTAAATTGCATATGTCCTTTATATTACTCATTTTTTTCGTTCTTTGATTGCTTAATTGATTAAATTAACCCTTTTACTTATTTTATTCTTCCATTGAACTTGATCTTTAACATTTAACTTAATAATATCTCTAAACAATAATAATATTAGCAGTAACATATTCTTTATCATTAAAATTACAAATTAGAACTTTAGATATTAGAGATTAAATTTATATGCTCCAGCAAAAGGGTTTTGAAGAGGAAAAAAAAAAAAGGATAACTTGAACATATCTCCATATGGCCTTTGAGCAGATGCTGATAAGTTAGTATAAGAGATCTCATTTCTTCATCATAAGCCTCGGATACAATAGACATAATAAAGTCACATGCACATGTTTTTAATAAGTTTGGTGATAATACTTTCATTATCTTTCTATTATATATAGAAAACATGTTGGTTGTAAATTGTAACAAAGATTGCATTAAAGAATTAAAACTATAGTTGGTTAGAGAATTTGAAATCAAAAGTTTAGGAGCAAATATGATAAATGCTCAAGTTAGACCAAGTTAATAACCAAAAAAAACATATGACCTAAGCCTGAGAAGACCACTTAAAATATTTTGGTCGAACAAGTAGGTTGTTTGAGCTTTTTGGGCTAAGCCTAAGGTTAATCCCTCGTACCTAAGCTCAATTGAATTTCAATCAAATTGTATATAACTTGTTGACTTCAGCGTGATCAAGTTTTACTTTATCTACTTGAGACCAACATACAAGATTCTATAAATACAAGTTTATAGAAGATGAAATAGAAAAGATATTCGACTTTTGTAGAAAAATTATTTGGAAGTCAAAATTTGCCTCTTCCTATTAATTTAGACTATAATATGCTATTAAAGAAAATATAATAACGAATCAATATAATTATAATAAAAATCACCGAAATTTAGAAAACGGTTATAAATTCCGTCTACAAGTTACAAAACACCTAGATTCTACTTTCTTCTTTGTTTGAAATCTCTCTTCTTTGCTTTCAGATCTTTCAATAAAAGCATGGATATTCTGATCTTTATTTTGAAATAGTAAACAGTATGCTAATTTTTAATTACACTAGATATGGATATGAATAAGGATATAGATAACAGCTTTTAATCTATGGATATTATTTTTGTATATTCATATCGCAATACCTTACCCAAACTCAAACCCTTGCCATTCCCGTCAACACGTAAACACGACGACGTTTAAATAATGTCAGAATTGTACAAGTTTCTGATTGCACTTATAAATATGTCCAACAGGGTATTAATTGACAAGTTCATAAACTATAGTCGTCTCACACATTAAAGACGGTAACAATACGAAAATGAATTATAAGCTGGCACGTTCTCGACGATTACACTCTACAAACATTAGTTAACTAATACTTACAATTACAACTTTCTCCAACCCTTTGTTGTTAAGACCAATAAAACCAGAAACTCGAGTGAAATACAAAAAGAAAGTAACGCAAGCATAGAAATAATGTTCTTTTGGGTTTTGAGAGACCCTAAGATCCAATTCCGCCACATTGTGTTGAAGACACCAGGTCGCAGGTAAGGGGGGCCACCACCAGGCTCCCTAATTACTCTTCAAAACTAAACGAGCGCCTATACAAGAACCAATATGTAATTTGCTCCTCCAAGGCCCATTTGGCCAACGCATAGATCATGAGTTCTGACAAAGTCATAAACACCAATGAAAACTACGACGTAGTTATATAGGAAGAACAACATACGTAAGGGGTTAATTACATGGTACATACTGTGACTCAATAATTCAACACATAAGAGACCGTTCAGCTGCATTGCATGGAAGATCATAATATGTGAACTTTTGCTGTTTTGCATCAGTCAGTGTTGACTCCGCGTTCTTCAAAATTGTTATCATGGAAATCGATTTGCAACGACCTTGGCAATTTGGCTTTAAGGGTTAGGTATAGGGCCTATTGTCACTCATTACACAGGTAAAATGGCAGTAAGAGAAAATATAAGCACCTTCACCCTTGGATTGAGGGGTACCTGGTTTCAAAATTTTCTACTCCTCACAAGGCGATCGGCATTTATCTGATGAAGGTGCACTTAATTGAGGGCATAGTGAACCCGTTCAAGGAGCTGTACAACCTGATTTACAGGAAGAGGCAAAGAAGAATTTGATTTTGGAGATGCTTTTACTTTGTCAGAGCTAAGAGGTAAAGATAATATTGCCTCTTGTTGTACACTTGTTAACTCCAAGAACTGTGCGAGCAAGTCACCATCGAGTACTTTAGGCACTGCAACCTGCCAACCAAAGAAGCAGGAAAACTTTAGAAAGACAGGAAAGAAAAAAGAAAGTGTGGAGATTTGCTTTGTCGAACCAAAACTATTGTATCCTAATATTCTTATCAATCTTGTGGCATAAGATAAAATGGGGCAATCACTGAGCAAATTTCGAGCATTCAACTCAATTTGCAGCGGTAAGGGTCAAATATTGCAGTAAAATTAAGAATTGGCTATCATTTCTAACTGATCCCACACTTAAAATATCATAATTACAACTCCAGCAGGATAAAGTGTCTTTAGAAATATCTTGCAAGCGGTTTTACTTTTCCATAATGCTAAAGCTCAACTAAGCAAGCGGTTTTACTTTTCCATATGTACTAGGTTCAACCTAAGTAACATTGACAGGCAAAGGGAACACACCGAAGCCCATAAATAGAATAATAGCACGTTTCTCTTTCTAATATATCATTTCAATCTAATGGCAATATGTGAAACGGATGCATATTTTCTTACCAGATTCTCACGGCTACGGAACTCACTGTGATCATTTCCCAAGATAGGAGCAGTCAAAGGATGAAGGGCAAGTCTAGCTTGCACAGCTTCTAGGAGTAAATTTTCGTCCCTGTAAAGAAAAATCAAAGATGAATCCATTGGAAAAGTTAAACATCAAACACGTACATAGTTACAAGGAACTCAGTTTAGTATTATATAATCTTTTTGCATCTGAATAGCTGTAAGAAAAACTGAATCTACAGTGTGTATGGATATAACGTGTGCACACAATGTGTGCTTTTCCTTCAATTTTGCTTCATAATTCATATCAAATCATTCTTCACATCCCAAAGCTCTATGAAAGAAATTGGTGTCAGGTTATTACAAATAGAATTCTGACTCAAGGTTCAGTTGAAGATCAATAGCATTCAGAAATCTAGCTGTAGGGTAGATATTCAAATCAATGAATTCATCTTTCAATGGTTTGGAGGATTTGGAATGCATCATTCCATCTTTACAGCAGTTGAATTATCTAGAACAGTCTTTGAAAAATTTTATTGCACAATATTTCGTGACTATCAATTTACATGCAAGCAGGTGGGTCAATCAGGGGACACTTTTGGAAACAAAGATAGCTCCCAAATCTATAAATCCGTGGATCTCAAATCTCAATTAAGAATTAGAGACCTCTGAATATTATCTGACCATCAGAAGTCCACAATTGATCCCTGCAGATGTAACGCTTAGCACAAGGTTCACCAGGACATAAGTTGTCAGCTTAAGGAGCTCCAGATATTCAAGAGAGACTACGCAACTCTAAAGAACCAGAAGAGGCCCCAGGGAAAATAGTGAAAGAACACACACCTCCTCTTCCTTAACAAAATATTCTTGTCACTACTCAAAAAGTGGAAAGTGGTCACATAGTTTCTTATTGTGCAGCAACAGAAGAACTTTTATCCTCTATAAGACATCCCAAGGAAATTTCAATTGGAAAATA
>JAOQMR010000005.1:30170622-30183954 GCA_027563865.1 Erythroxylum pelleterianum
CTAAGTTGACAAACAACACTACCAAGAACTAGCAGTATGCTTGAAGAAAACAGAAACTACATCCTCCACAAAAGAAATAGATAGATAACTTACCTGGATAAAGGAATAAAGATTACTATACTTCCTATAAGTGTACTAGCCATGATAGTATTGTTTGAAGCATCGATATTTGTAATTGCACTATCACATTTCATCAACATGTCATCGGCCGCAAGCCTATAAGGGAATGAACCCTACAAAAGTAAAGTCAACAAGTAGCAGAGGACTGTTAAAATCAAAATCTAAAAAGAAATAACCATCTCCCTCATGTCAGAATAATCATTACACTAAAAAGAAGATAACTAGCAACCTATCTAATCAAAACATTTTAAGTAAAAGCAAACAATGAATAGACAAAATTAGATTAAAATAACTAACTAAAATACAAAGTGCGCCAAACTTTTTGGATATCCCTTAACACCAAACAGAGGAGACAATCTGGAAGTCATTGTTTTATCATTACTGTAACTTTTAGCAATCCATTGAAAAAAATGAGAAAAAATACACTTTCAGAGTGTAACAACAATGTAGATTGCAACTAAGGCTAACCAAAATAATTGTGAATGACAGTGTTGCCATGAAGGGTACAAGAAAAGCATATTAAGGACCATTGATTGTGCATGGAGGATCTGAAAGTCAATGCCTTAGGATATTGTTGAAGATTATGCAGATTCACCAAATAATAAATATTGTGTCTGTAAGAATATCAGGGGACACAATGGAATAATATCGTGGGTATCCTATAAACACTATATGCCTACATATAGGAATATTCCATTATCCTATAGTAAAATGTTATATTTATTATGTACTACCTATTATCTAATGTTATAATTCTTACTATTAGAAACAGAGTAACAGATGAACTAAACATAGTTACTATATTTGAGTACTCTCGTGATTTTTGGATCCGTGAATACTTTCACATGGTATTAGAGCTCAAGTTCCAATCCTAAAACTCAAACCTCGGTTTCTCCCCCTAATTCAAAACCCTAACCTAGTTTCTAACAGCTGATACTGTAACCATTTTCAGGATTTTATGCTACTGGAATCACCACCTACCTCTTATATTCTTTCTTCTTTCTTCCTTGCAATGTTGCTGGAATCTAACGGCAGTGCCTCTCTTCTGCTCCCCACTAGTACTAAAATCTATCATCAGGTGTCTATTCTATCTCTATTTCCCTTTCGGCTGAAAAAGAAAAAGAAATCCGACAATATTGTTTGAATGGTTTCCAGTTCTTCTACATCCGACATTTAACATTAAAATATAAATATTCTATATCTTGGAGATTCAGTATGTAATACCATAATAGTAATTAAAAATAATATTATATGTATTCCTTTTTGTATTCCACAAGAATATTATAAGATATTGCATTGTCCTACTAGAAATAAATGTGCAAAACTTGGTTAACAGCACTCTTTGAATACTTTTGTGGTCTTTGCATTTGCAAATGTAAGTTCTACAATGGAACCAGGTTAAACCTTTACCCCTTCGTTTTCTCCTTTACTTTTACTTTTTACATTATAGTAGAGTCACCTTCATACTTACGAACCTGAACTAGGAATAAAACTCGTTAACAAACAACTAGAAAATTGATTTTGCCTGTAATGATCCAGCAACTGCTACTTTGTAAGCCTTGTGAAAGACAATGGATGTATTGTTTTTAAAGTTTAAATATCAACTCCCTGAATTATTATTTCTATTAACTATACTTCACGAGTTCAAAAGCATCTGTAGGCGTCCACCAACACCCAGTACTAGTAAGATTTTTACACCAATCATATCATCAACAGACTAGATGTTAGCCATCTTCTAATATAACTTATCTGCCTAACTGTTATTCAGAAAGGAAAGGACAAACTGGTAAGTTCATGCACAACCAAGCCTTTAAACACAAATGACCTTAATCTAAAGTGGGTCCCCCATTCCAGGCTTGATTTATCAATGACAACAGAACATCTCTTAGAAGTTAGAAAGATGATCAGTTCAGTGACTTGGCAATAACTACATGATTTAAAGTTTTGTATTCATATATAGCTTCAATTAAATAGGGCCCTAAACAACATGTGACTGGAACATTACCTTTCCAATGCTCATAGCTATCTCACCCATGTAATAAGCACAGCTCAATGTCAAGTTGCATTCTGGACTGGCATTACCTAAAGCAAAGAAAGACAAGATATTAAGTACATAAATATGAACTCCCCAGTTACACCAAGCATTCAAGAGTAATAATCAGACAACTAAGCTAGACAACTTATTTAGCTTCAACCAATAGTATAAGTTTTATCACTAACGACTGCCCCTTATGATGCAAATGCCCCAAAGCTGAGGTTCCTCTAGAGCAAACTACGCAAAGAAATAGGACCCTGGTCAAAATGCAAACATTTGCAAGGTAGAGTTTGAAGTATTCCAAAACTTTGGCACTGCACATTCCCTTGATCCGGTTAAGGTGAAATGAATATAGAATAATTATAGAACTAGTTCTCCCTTTAGACTAAAATTAAAGATTGCACTCACATCCTACCGTAGAGGTTGAATACTGCTATAAACATTAATAGTTACCTTCTAAACGATCCGCAGATGACAAGACAGCAATGCTTCCCTTACGATCTGAAACAACTGCTGTATCAACGTCCATAAGGACACAATCAGCAACTAACCTCTGAGTTGGGTCACAATAAAGCTGCTCCAGTTTTTTCGAATCCTAGCAATGGAAAAATGAGAAAATAAAAGGAACAAATCACTTCTGCAACAGTGAAATGAAACCCAGACAAGAATAAGCACAAGCAACCATCTAATGTATAATCTCAGAAACTGAAAGGGAAATGCCTTTCACCAACCTCGTGATAAGAATAGAAAAGGATCCCATCACGACAATCACCAACAGCAATCCTAGTCAAATGGGTAGTCAATGACATTATCATGAAGCGTGTCCTCCCCACAGCAAGCCTTCTCACTCTATTGGGATTATCATTTGGAAAACCGCATACATAGAACTAAAAAAGAAGATTGATATCTTTACTCAGTACATAACGCAGACAAGCAACAGATAACCTTACTTCCAAAGACCATAAGATGTTCACTTACAGCATTACCAGCAGATACCAAGAAATATTGATCAAGGTATGGACAGATAGCGAGTACCATTCCAGGATATGTAATTACATAAGACACACGAAGCTGCCATGACTCGTTCTCTTCAAGTTTGCTTCCATCACAGCTATTATTATCTGGGCTACTGCAAACACTACTACTTGATAGCTGTTCCGCAGCACAACCAACTTCACAAAATGGTGTTCTTTGCGAAGATGACCCTGCCTTTGAACAGACTGTCATCGATCCACTATCTGAATTTTGAGCAGGTGAAAGGCGGAGAACAAATAAACGACCCTTGGTGCTGTTGGAGAAATAGGAAATGAGGTTTATAACTAAGGAAGGCAACTAAAATGCTCATATATAACTATCATGAAGTAATGGAACAGCAAGAATGACACAGATTATATACCTCTCAGCTTCGCCACTATGCATAATAGCTGGACCAGAGAACAGGCTAGTTCCAACCACTAGAACTTGCTCATTTCCAGCCCTCACCAACTCCATGGATTTTCCTGTTTCTCCAACATCAAACTTGTAAGATGACACTAGTGAGCCACTGATGGGATCAACACAACATATATCTGACAAACATGTGTCGCCGTCACTGTCGCCGTCACTGTTAAGGTCAGTCCGCATCACAAGTAACAATTTGCTATCACTATGATAAAGGACCTTTCGCGGGGTACCTCCGAGATGAAATTTCTGCACATTGAGTCTCTTACTATGCACCATCTCAACCTGAGGCATAATAATAAAATTCATAATGTCAACCAAATCACACAGATAGTTAAAAGGACTTCTACTTCAAATATGAAATATGGTGGAGTACTTGAAACGTTCATAGAAGTACCAATTCAAAATTGCTCTCACTCTAATAATAAATGATGGCTCGCAGAAACTAAATGGGAAGATATAAGCAATAGAAATAGAAAACCTAGGATGGTCCATTTTAACTGTTCTTTAACTTAAAAAGGGACATCAAGAGCAATCAATCAAATTATCACTCCAATATTTCAATTTGGTCCATCCACCATCAGAGATATTCAGAATGCTGATTTGAGAACCCAGCAGGGCACTACAAGTGATCAGAAGCTAATATCAATCTTTTTCTGAACTTAGAAAGCGGGAATTAATTCAAAATTGTAGAACTATTAAAATTCCTTTCTAATAGGTCTTTAGTTTGTTTTTAATCTTATCCTATAAGCCAGATTTGTTGGCTGAAATATCTATTAAACAGTTATTGAGTTTTTTGTATTTTGCCTATATAAGGCAACCAAGTTCATTATTCCAATGGCATAATAAAACTTGAGTGTTACTTATTCTTTTATCTTATCTTATACATGTTCATCTTCTATTTTTTAAAAACACTTCAACATGGTATCAAAACTCTCAAAGATCTTGAGGGACTTATGAGTGATTAATGCTTTAGAAGCTCAAGAGCAAAGAAGGGCAATGAGAAACCAAGAAAGTGAAAAGATGGTGGAGGGAGCCTATCTAGCAAATATCATTCAATACCATGCCAATAGTGCATGCAGATGATCCAAATAAAAGGGGCCTCCACACCCCACCAAACTTTCATTTAAACCAAATGACCACTTCAGGGAAGATCCATGAGAGGATTCTTTATTAATTAGATTTTTTTGCACAGATCTATAGCTATATCTATAAATACAAAATTTCCACATAGGACTAGAAAAACATGTACAGCCTGTTTGGAAACCTTCAAATTGAATTCATTAACGAATTGAATTCAATTCCATTAATGAGATTGAATTGAATTCAATTTACACTGTTTGGAACAAATCCAGTAATATTAGAATTGAATTCAATTACACTGTTTGGAACAAATCCAATAATATTATAATTGAATTCAATTATTTCATATGACACATTTACCCCTGACTAAAAATTAATGTTATTAACTAATAAACATTCACACTTACATAAAAATAAAAATTGTCATTAACTTAAAAAATAAAATTGTCAAATTTTGTATGCTAATGAAATTTTTAATGTTACCATTGTTGTTATTTATATTATAATTTACATTATGTTTTTTTGGATAATTTTGTCCTTTTTCATAAAGTTGGACAACTATTAAGTTGGACAATTATTAATCACATTTTTTATTTTTTATAATTATTTATAATTATTAATATTCAATAAAACTGCAAATTAGTAATTTAAAATTAAATTAAACCACTTGACTTCATGAAATATTTGTGTTAAATCAATTCGTGATGTAATGTGTAATAGTTGTTTGTATGTATAACCACCACCACCTTTTATGGGAATCAGTAGAGGGGCTTCAAAAGCTGCTGCAGCCATCACCCCACCACCTCTGAGTAGCTCGTCGCCTTTGGAGTTCAATTCACGCGAATTTTAGCGTGAATTGAATTTACAAAGGGAGTGGGGTTTAAACCCATGCATGAACTGAATTCATGCCATTCTTTTTGCTCCAAACAAGTGAATTGAATTCAATTACAAGATTGAATTCAATTCCTTGTGTTCCAAACAGGGTGGTAGAATATTGATCAATTAAATACAATGCATTACATTGTTTTAGTACATGCAATTAAAAATTTTCTTTAAATGATAGTTTAGAGAGGGCTTTTATAACGTTAAACATTATAATTTTAGATTCTAAACTTATAAGTTTCTCAGATTTTATTAGTTCTTAAAAGGTTTTTCACATCTTACCTTATGTTATATTTTTCAAAACAATCATATAAGAAAATTGAAGGGCATACAATAGTGATGGATTAGCCAATTAACTACAGTATTTAAATTTTTCAATATCAAGACAATGAACATTTAACAGTGTACAAAAAATCAATTTTCCAAGAGTTAAGTTCTTTCATTATGATAAAATAGTAATGACATAATATTTCTGAAAGCTTGAATATGTTGTTATACAATTAAAAAATGCCTAGTTTATATGTTACTTTTTATTTACTACTTTCTATTTAATTGATTTATTATATGTTACTTTTTATATATAGATATCAACATCTAATTAATTTAAATTTTATTTGATCTGAATTTTTATAAATGCATGTTATAAGACTAAGGTTTTAATAAATAACTGTTAAGATGTTAACTTAGATCTTATATTAAATTAAACACTAAGAATAAATTAGGTTAAACTTTATTTAAATAAAATATTCACAAAAAGTGCAGGTTTGCAATTAGCTAAGTTATAAAGTTTGACAAAAGATTGTTTTCGAACAAAAGTACAAGTTGCCATGAAGAATGAATCTACCAAAAGGTTCTTACCAGATATAGACTGCTTTCTGCAACAAACAAAATTCCCTTGGGGCATTCACCAGAGCATACAGGTGTTGCATGTGTGGAAGGCTGAAATGCTATTGAAGAATAAGATAGACCATGTCTTGCAGTGTGCAATAACCATGGCCTATCACTAAGAGCAATCATATCCGCATCAAGTTGATCGCTTAGTGGAACAAGGAAAACAGGAGTAATGCCGATACGGCGAGTTGCTATCAGTTGTAAATTAACAGGTTCATCATCCATTTCCTTTTCTGCATCTCTGTTTGACATGGCAGCATTAAAATTTACAGCACATGAACCAATAGAACATCCATGACTAGGTGTTTCTAATGTCGAGGGGGTATAGGTAGCTGGCCACTCAAATCTTAGCAGCATTCCATTCCTCAAACCAGAAAGAACATAAAGCCTATCAACCAGTACAAGTCTTACATCCTGAGGAATGCAACCACTAACAGCAGTTCCCATTGTATTTGTTAAAGAAATTGTCCCAAATGCAAGAACCCTTAAGCCTGAATCGGGCACAAATGACAGAATTTCCACTGATGGCTTGTGTGTACCAATAATAAAGGTATTGCTCATGCCAACTCCAATTGGTAGGGCAGCTGCACGTTCCTCATCCAAAGAATTGATTGAATAGTCCCTTTGCTCAAAATGCTTTTGGGGTATGGATATACAAGATAACTCATACAGCAATCTCAAATGTTGCCTTTCAAATATTTGATAATGATATGCTGAAAGTTTTCGAACCCCAAGGACATACAAAATGCATGGATTAGAAGTTGAGACAACAATTAACTTCTGTCCAACTGCTCCCAAACTGATACTTAAATTATTTGGAAACCATGATGAACAAACTGGAGATGACAGAGGTAGGCCTTCAATATGAGCAACCTTGGTTGGCAAACAAACTCGAACTGCAGATTGATAAATTTGGACTAGCAAACCATCATCCACAAGACCACATGCCAAAGTGCATACATCAGGCTTGAAACCAACTGGATCAGTCACATCAGTAAAGCTAACACCAACTGATAGTACCCTCGTCTCTTCAACAAAAGATAGCACGAGAAAAGAATGATACAAGTCATTTATAAGCATTCTAACTGTCCAAGCGCCAGTAATCCCTTGATAAATAGGGGCGGTCTTCAATAGCCTTTCAACACTGATACCACTTCGAATGATCCTTAATGAGCCTTCAGGAGCCACCCCACAACAGGCAAACATTTGATCGCACTTTTCGTCATGGTAATCAACAACTGATATGTCCAAGATTGGTCCAACGTTTTGAATAGGGCTTGTGTACAAAAGTCTTCCATTTTCCACTTTCAGAACAATTCCGTCTCCCATCTCAACAAGAGCAGCCAAGAATCCACCTTCAACCCACAAAATTTCCTTGCAAGGTAGACCTTTGTATAGACAATCAGATACATTAACTTTGAGACCCTCAGCTTCAAAGCAAATCTCAATCATGAAAAATTCTCCTGAGTCCACACAAAAAATCATCTTTGGATTTTTAACACTATTTGGTTCCCAACTCCAGCAACATACATATTTGGCATCAGATTTCCCATTTCCATCTTCACCATCTACAGACATGGGATCATAATCCCCAAGTTCCAATAAAGCACGCGCAGCAACATTGAACAAACCATCATCATCATTATCATTAACTCTGCATGTATCTTCAATAAAATTTTGCTCCTCCACTGCAGTTGGCATGAAATTTAAGCTTGTCCTATAGACACAACGGGGATTCTCAGCATTTCTAAGATCCATTAAGAGAGCATCACCCACCCTGAACAGAAAGGCAAATCCATTAGAATGAGGCACTTCAACAATGTTGTGTGCCAATGGTCCTCCTTCAACATATCGTGAAATAACATGTATAGTTTGTTCTCTAATGTTCCATTCCAGCAATATCAGTTCATTTAGCAGTGCTCCCCTCCTGCAGTAAGAAAATATAATCACTGCGGTTAACTCGGCTAATAGCACGCAAAAAAGATAAGAGAAACTCAAGTGGCTGTTACTAAGCAATCAAAAATATTATTTGATGATCCACAAAGTGTAGCAAACATGATCAGCTGCCATACCTATTCTGAATAATGGCAAGTAAAGGATTATGCTCTTTACTTGGTTGATTGGAATCTATTGAGATAAAGCACATGCTCCATATTGTACCAGCGATAATAAGCCTTTGAATACTTCTGGCAATACTTGCATTCTGCATACTCCTGGAAACACTTGCATTTCCTTCATCGTCGGGAGGATAAAATATTCTCTGAGATTATGGCAAAAACAACTGTTCATGTCACTTGGTTTGTAGTGTCATTACAATTAAGTAGAATTTCTATTTTATGCTTTTTGTATATGCGTTCATAAAAAACTTCCATAACATGTGCAAAAGATATAGACATAAACCTCATCAATGATATCACTGCCACCAGATAGTGATAGGGAGAACAGAGCCAACCGATCCTCATATGCACTAGTAGCAATGAAACTTCCACTGCAAAAAACAAAAAAAAAACAAAAAAGAATGTAAGAACCAAATTACAAATATATTAGACTAATCTTCTTGAATGGAGAATTAAAGGAGGGGCCAACAGATTGCTCTATGAGACCAAAATAGCCAACCCAAGATTTTGCAACCTACAAAGATTGTCTGCTTAAAGGAAAGTTTATAAATGGTCTATTTCTTAATATGAATAGTAATCGGATTATGATAAACTCTACACTAGTATCTTTATCATCTAAGTACAAAGTATTCCATAACGCTATAAAATGGTAAAGGAGAGCAACTAACTATATGCTCTTCTATGTAACACTGACCCTTCATTGAAACTTTTTGCTTACTGAAGCATGCTTATTTAGTAATAAGATAAACGCTTCTTAAGCTAATGAAAGAGAACAGGATCATTTAGGGCCCTATTATAATCAAAAGATTGCGTGTTTGAAGCAAATCAATCTCGCAATTACCACAATCAATCAAATCATCATAATCACAGCTAATTTACTAGCAAAATGTGAAATATCGTTCTTGCAAATATATGATATTGATACATTGGCACTCCTAACCCAAAGCTTGATTCTTACAAAATATATGAAAGCGATATAAATGTCCATCAACAAGGCTGCATTTCCTCTTTAAGACATTCAAAATCCCCATCTTCTGCTCTGTAAGCTTAATCCTAACTTCTTAGAATCTTTGTATGATTTAGTAATATTACATAATGTAACACACAACCATTTCTTTCTTTTCATGTGGGTCATTTGGAAACAACCTCTCTGTTAGTTAGGAGTAAGGCTGCATACTATTAGACCTCCCCAAACCCTGAGTATCAGCGGGATTAATACTGAATGTTGTTGTTATTGTACACAATGCAACACACAATTCAACTATATCACCATTTTTTGCTACCATTAATAAAGAAATGCTTCCTCCAAATTGTAGCATCACTAAGGAAAAAAAAATATAATTTTAGAAAAATTCCTAAAGTGTGATTTCCACTTTGGTTTTAGTGCTTTGGCATAGGGTAATTGGCCATGACACTAAGTTGACCTTTTTTGCATGCATAAGGATTACTAGATAATTACCGAGAGCTATATTGTCATCCAAGGCTTCCCTTTTCAATTATTGCTAATTTTCCTATTTCAAATACTGATACAAATCCTCTTTTGGCAATAACCCCCCTAACCTCTTACAGTTTCATTTTGTAGCTTCTAAGTTCACAGCAAACAATGACCCATAACCAAATTTCCTGCATCATACAATTGTACCCAAGAGTGGATACTTCAAAGAAAATACGCACACAACATTTCTTAGAGATTTCATCTATTGAAGAAGGGCCCTATTTGTGATCCTAATTTTGGAATTGATAATCCAGAAGCCAGAATCAAATTCTATTATCAGCCAGTATTCTCAAAAAGCTCTTTCAATGATGTATAAACCCAAAAAAAAAAAGAAAGATTTAGTTTACTATATGCACACACAAAAAAAAGCTCAATTTTTAGCAACATGAATGGTACTTGACAATAGAAGAACTGCTTACGTTGTCGCACAAGAAATAGGCCAAACATGTACCCCATGATTCAATGCTACCCGTTCTATGAATAAAATCCACATAGAAAACAAAAAGTTGAGCACAAAACGAATGACTAAACATTATGACCATAACAGCCAGATGTTAAAAGGATGTTATCATCCATAAAATAAACTTGCCTGGAATCAACAGCTAGCATCTTTCCAAGCTGATGTCTTGAATTACCGGGATTGGAAAGATGGACATGCGTCAAAGGGAAAAACCTAACACAACAGCATTGTCATTATAATTAACATTCCTGTACAAAAAGCAAGAATTCCAAAGACAAGAAATAGAAAAGAGAACACAAACCTGTACATAACATTGCAAAATGTCAGAAAGGTAAGCTTCCCAGAATCAGAAATAACAACCAACAGGTCTTTCCCCTGCATCTAATGGAAGAAAAGGAGGAAACACACATTCAGAACAACGACTCAGATGAATGTCCAACTTTCCACTAAATTGAGGTTGTTTCTGTATGCAGTGAAGATAAGAAAAGAATCTCCATGTTTTTCATTTTTATCCCTAAGCTAAATCGCCTTGAACACATAACATAGATGTCCTTCTCATTCAACCTGTGGAAGCTTAGACTTTTACCTGAGGGCTTCGTGCATTGAATTTGTCGTTCCAAGGTACAACAGCAAGATCTTTAATTATGCCAAATACAGGCTGCTCGCAAATGGACTGCACAATTCCATCTTCCCCAATTATTACCAACTCTAGCGAAGTCTCCTACATAATTACCACCATTGATTCCAGTAAGACAAGGCTAATAACGAAGCAAATTAAGTGAAATTAAAAAGTATATAGAATTTTGCATGTGATGCAAAAATTAAAACCATAACCTACTTTTAATCCATAAATCGAAGTTCAACGAGTCAGTAAAGAGAATAGGTACCAACAATTTTCAGAACACAGCGAGACATCAATTACAAAACTAGCCGTAACGAAAGTTACTAGCCTTGTAGTCAAATGTATTGTAACAGTAACTAAGTCCTGATACCATCACCCAAAGGGTAATCAATATCAAAAATTGAAAGAGAGGTGACCTTGCCGAAAACGATGTCGTTTGAGGAAGGAGAACGGATACGGCCACAAACAACCTGCAGAACAACGCTGCCTCGAAGAACTGTCTTGGCCAAGTAGTGAGCGTAGGTGCATGGCCCGGCGGAGGAAGAGGCGGAGGCGGAGGATGATCGGGACTTGGCATTGGAGCATTCCTCCTCGGATACCGCCATGAATTTGCGGAGGCCTGCTTGAGGGTATTTTTGTTTATCGAGAAAATGAAAGAAACTTCCAGTTCGAAAGGTACTCTAGTCAGAGAGCAGAGGATCTGTGGACAAAGGAAGAGGTTTCACTTTGCTACATACAAGTACATGTGGTGCGCCAACAAAATCACAGGTGTTTAGTTATTCCACGCTCCAAGTTACAGAGAGACAAGAAATCTACATTTTGTGAAGTAAAGCAAGATGTGATTTTTAAGTTGCATCATTAATTTAAAAAAATTGATACTTTCTTCTTTTAGTTAAGTTTCCGTTGTCGAAAAATGAAAACTGAAAAAGAAAGGCTGCTTGGAGGATCAACAGGAAGTTTAGTTTTGTTAGTTCAATTATTTCTATGATTATACTAATTAAAGTTGGGCACCATACTATCAAATCTTTTTAATTTATTTTAGTATTGTTATTGTTGTTGTTACGAATTAGATAAGAAGAGAATAATGTAATTCATATAATGGTTATTAAATGAGCCTAGATTTATAAACTCATACATTTTTTGATAATTAGTGAGTAGAGAGAATGGAAAGTTTAGAAGCGGACAGACTCAGCATGACTTCATGGAATCAGAATCAGCACCTACCCCTTTTCCTAATTCTTGCTCAGAGTTCCATTCTATTAACCATCAAGCTAATGTTTCCACTCTGTTGGAGAAACTTGGAATTGGGATTGAACCTAAGTGTAAAGTTCTTGGGAGGGTGTTGAAGCACATGATTAACAAAATGGATTATGAGAAGACAACTATTATGAAGAAATGGCTTGTCATGAACTTGAAAATGGATGGCTTCAATGCTTCCATTTGTCACACCTCTTGTGTCACTTCCTTGGGATGTCCCGTAGGTGGGTCTCTCCATATTTTCTTTGTTCATTTAAGGTGTGTCTAGAAATGTTTTGTCTTATCCGGGTCATTAGGGTTTGTGGCCGTCATCAATCCAAGAGTGTCTCTTGAGAAAGATCTTCTCTTTTTTCTCTGGTGCAAGCCTCCGATTTCTGCATAAAATTTGTGGGGTTTTTGACGCGCACCGCGGAAGAATTGACGTCGGTTTGATGATGTTTCCGATGGGGTTTTTGGTTTGGTGTGTTTTTGACCTAGAGGAATGAAGAAGGATAGATATTTGGAATTCAACAATCAAGAAAATAAGGATACACAAGGTTTGATTTCTAAGACATCTCTCGGAAACTTGTTCAAAGCAATCCCGATGATCAAAATAAAACCCAGAAAAACGAACAATCGACACGCCACAATTGAGAAAACAATTGATAAGTAAAACATGGTTCGAAAAGTAACAAGAACAAAAGAATAGTGTTTCTACCTATTGAAGCAGATGGCACTCAAACAATATGATCTAAAAAAAACCCTAAAACATAAGTATTTATACCTAGGTCAAATAATAAAAGGGTTGGGCTAAAATATATGGAAGCTCAGAATAAAACGAAGTCCAAAAATTAAATACATAGGTCTGATATGCTCTTGGGCTTAAGTGATGAAGCATTAAATAGCCCAAGTCTTCGTGTCTTCAAGCTCCAAGTGTATCCGGTCCAAGGA
>JAOQMR010000005.1:30197643-30212264 GCA_027563865.1 Erythroxylum pelleterianum
AATCTGAATTCATATCAAAAGGAGAAAGATCAGTAATATTAAAAGTTGCAGAAACAGAATACTCACCTGGCAGGTCAGTTTTGTAAGCAGTGTCATTTATCTTTTCTAACATCTGGAACGGACCATCGCCCCTAGAATCTAGAGTAAAAACACTAGGCAAAGTATCAAGAAGGTTAGTGTCAGAAACTAAACGCCCTCTGTATCTCACCACTACTAGTGCTCTTTTCGCTTTCTTTTCACTTTTTTTTCTCTCCCTGAACTTTTCTCTCCTGCACATCCCACTTTCTTTTCCTCACTTGTGCAGTCAGTCCCTATTGGGCCAATCTCATTGTTCTTTTAGGCCTCTTTTCTCTCTTCACTTCTTTTGTTCTCACTACCCAAACCCTCCTCACTTTTACTTGATTTGATCTGGTCCAGGTACAATTCACGAGGTGATAAAGGTAGTAGAATAAAGTTCCTACCCTTAAACGTAAAGGAGTATGTATACCCATCATGTGCTACCTTTTTGTCAAACTGCTAAGGCCTCCCCAATAGCAAATGTCCTGCCTCCATGGGTATCACATCACACAACATCTCATCCTCATACCTCCCTACAGAAAATGGCACCAATACCTGTCTAGTAACCTTCACATCCACACTATCATTAAACCATTATAAATTATATGGCTCTGGATGTTTCCTACATGTCAAGCCCAATTTCTCCACCATAGTTCGACTAGCCCCATTGGTACAACTACCTTCATCTATGATCAAGTTACACACCTTTCCACCCACTAAACACCTTGAATGGAATAGGTTCGCCCTCTGATCCAAAATCTCATCTCTAACTCTAGCACTTAACACTCTCCTAACTACAAGTGCTTCTCCTGTGACAGCTCTTTCCACACATTCATCATCATCATCACAAACACTATCACATGGCAAATCATCAACATCACTATCCTCAAAATCAATAAACTCATTATCTCTCATATACATCACTTTTCTATTAGGACATTGAGAAGCAATATGGCCAGTACCCATACATTTAAAAAATTTTATAGATGAATGTTTACCAGAAATAGTTTGGGTATTAGAAGTACCTTTTTCTCAGATCTTTCAATTGATTTCTTAAGTGTTTCCTTGAAGTCCACCCCCTTATCCTTGGATTTCTCCTCCTTCTGGGGCCAATTTGAGTTCCAAGAGTAATTAGAACTTGCTCCACTCCTTGTTGTCATTATAGCTTTGAGCTGTCTCTCCACCTTCATGGCTATGTTTATCATGTCCTCAATCTCCAAGTAATGCTGTAATTCCATCACATTCGCTATCTCCCTATTCAATCAACTCAAGAACCGTGCCATAGTTGCCTCTGGATCCTCCTCTATATTGGCTCGGATCATAGCTATCTCCATCTCCTTGTGGTAGTCCTCCACTGATTTAGACCCTTGAGTGAGTCTCTGAAGTTTATGATGCATCTCCCTATAATAGTAAGAAGGCACAAACCGCTTCCTCATGCATGCTTTCATATCATCCCAAGTAGTAATTGGCATCTCCCTATTCCTCCTCCTGGATGTCACCAATTGATCCCACCATATTAGTGCATAATCAGTAAACTCAACAGCGGCTAGCTTTACCTTTTTATTCTCAGAAAAATTGTGGCACTCGAAAACTAAGTCCACCTTCCTTTCCCACTCTAGGTAAGCTTCTGCATCATTCCTTCCCTTGAAGGCTGGGATCTGCATCTTGATGGATTTAAGGTCTCCATCTCTCCTATCAAATAGCTCAGCTCTCTGAGCTCTCCTAGGTCTACGTACCTCAAACTCTTCTTCCTCCTCTGGTTCATACCGAGGTGATGGTCTACGAGGTGGCGGTTGCTGCTGGCATACACCTACGCGCCTCGTCTGAGGTTCCTCACATCTCCCTTGTCTGAGCTCATCCATATGTCCCCTAATCTTAGTTAAGGCTAGATTAAACCTCTCACATTGTTGTTGCATGGCTCTCAAGGTAAAAGTGATATTTGCATCTCCCCCTTGGTTGTCATCATTACTACCTCCCTGTGACATTGTAGATAAAATAATATACCTGCAAAATAAGGTTAGTAATAAACAACCTCAAACACTCCCTCACGTGTTTCCCTCAAAATGATGTCACTCCCCTCGTGTTTAAGTCACGGCAATGACTCCCTCAAATAAGCTCACACACTCTTGCCTTTTACCACTCAAGTGATGTCTTTAAAGTTACTTTTCGGAAATCAATTCAGCAAAACTAAGCAAACAGCAAGCAACACAAATTAATTGGAAAGAACAAGTAAATCCTAACAAGAAACGAAATAAGAACAATTCTAGAAGCAAAGTAATGTACGGACAGAAATAAAATAATATGCTAATACACGGATGGAAAAGATGTGTATGCAATGATTTTTATTTATTATTGAACAATATGAATGCAAAATTGTTCAATTAAATGTAACGGAAGCAAAGAAAAGCACAAACAAGAAAACAAACTAAGAATCAAAGGAAGACACTCAATATATTGTAAAAAAAAAAACTCAACAAAAACCCAAGAGCTCAAAAAAAAGAAAAATTAAATCTCAAATCTACCCAAGGTTTTAAAATAAGCAACTCAACGTGTTCTGCAATGTTTTTTTCCCCTACTGACCACTTTTTTTTTGTGGTACCGCTCAATCTTTTTTTTCACTCTTTTTTTCAGTACTGGTTTTTTTTGTACTGATCCTTTTTTTCGGGTACTGTTTACGGGTCGAGTTGGGTACGGGAACTGTTCACAGGTACAGTATCACTGTTCACGGATACGAATTACTGTTCATGGGTACAAAATCACTATTTACGGGTACGGAATCACTGTTTACAAGTACGGTTGGGTACTGTTCATGATTTTTTTAAGGAATCAAATACGAAAAATACAATAAAGATACCTATGAGTTCAATAGAATTAAGCCAAAGCTCTGATACCAAGATGATACGAAAACCTCAAGAAATTAAGGCTCTTGAAACCCCTTAATCTTATTGAATTAAAACCCTAATCTTTCTATTCTAAGAACATGCTAGATCAAACCCCAAATTATAAGTTTGAGACCCAATCTCAAAGAAATCAGAAATCAATTTACGTTGCAAGAATTTACTTACCGATGCAAATCAATTTCTTGAAGTAACCATGAAGACATTCACGCCTCCCTTGAAGAATTCACTCTCAAATTTTATTCATCAATCAAATCTAGGGTTACAAAGTTATAATGAGGTATAAATACCCTTGACCAAAACCTAACCCTAATAGGAATGAGTTTGCAAGCCCATTAAACCTAATCTGATCCAAGTCCTTTTAGGAATGAGCTAAACATATTAAAACAAATAAATAAGTCCATAAATAAGTACTTAGGCCTAAAATAATATAAAATAAATAATAAGCCCAAATTATCAAAATTGGGCCTAAATGTCTAAGTGCTAGCCTCGTCCAACGCCTTCTCTAATAAAGTCATAAGCTTGGGCATGCCTTGATGTTCTTCTATGGATGTTTCGGCATTCTCATGTACTTGACTTGTGATTTGGGCTTGAACAAAAGCTTGCATTGCTTGTTTAAACCTTGAAGCTTGTTGTATTGTAACTGGACCACTCGGCAAGTGTAACTTGTCGGGTTGATGTGTAAGGTGGGGAACTTCATTCCGAAGGCTGGTTGTATCACGGGAGTCTATTGTAACTTTAACAAGTTTGATCTCAGAATCAGACATTGTTGGGTGAATTGGTAAGTGATACCCAATGCCACGGGCCATCGTCCTCCCCCCTTGCAAAACACGGTTGGCCAAACTGGGAAGTTATCGCCTGCTTTTATATAAATACTTACAACGTTATTATCGTGTACTCTGCATATGGAGCATCTAAAACGCGTCCCCACCTTTTCTCATAAAATCGCACAAAAGCTAGTAGGCTTCACCCAATCAAATTATTCTTTACATCCCAATGATTAAGTGCATAATCCAATAGTGTCCATATCAAAAATAAAAATGCCCCGTACCCAGTAACCGGAGGAACTGTGATAAACAAAAACAAAATATTATTTGTTCAAAAACAGAAATCATCCGAAAGGTTCAAAATAAGGTTACAAGGACATAAATACCAAATAGATTGACAATTAAGCTTACTAGTCGATCCATAATCAACAAAATTTGAATGGAACTGGCTTAATCATAAGTGGAGCCACAAGTCCACTTCTCCCAATTGTCTAACATCTAAGCACGAGCCCCCCTGTTGAGACTAACCATGCGCGTTGAACCATCCATTTGGGATCCCCTCACACCAGTTCTTCCTGACCCACCATATCCAACATCTTGATACCGTGTACCTCCAGTTCCCCTCAACTGACCTGTCCCTCTCGAATAACCACCACCCCCAGCAGTTTGGCCTAATGCCACTGATCTACCACTTCCAGCATTATAACGCCCTGTCCCTTGCCTTCCTTGACCTGAAGAATAGTTGTCCTGCCACTTGCCACCTGCAGCAGCCATGCTTGCATAATCTTGCCCATCTCTTCGCCTCAGAGGCAGATCCAAACCACCACCACCAATCCTTGCCTCTGTTGCCCTTTCATTACTTTCAGCAAGAATAGATAGTTTGTCTGTCAACTGGAAGGCCAAAGCCTGCAGCCTTGAATAATCGACATCATGAAAGACAACACAACTAGTAGGCTGGTCCCAACTAGCATGGAGCTCTTCATTGATCATCATTTTGCTCACTGCACTGTGTGCTTGGGCTGTCGAGAGATCAAACATTTTTGTGAGCTGTTCCAAGCTGAGTGAATCATAAGAAGAGGAGTAAGTAAAGAGATAAGTCCGTAAAGCTTCTTCTTTTATCTTGGCTTTAACCATCTCAAGAACACTGTCTTTATTCCTGAGAAGCCTCCAAACATCAAGAGACTTGATCACATGAAAGGCCTTCTGGAAATCTCCCTTGCTAAGGGCCCGAGTGGCAGCCATCACATGATCTCTGACATTTTCAGGTGGACCAGTGAAAGTTTGCCTCTCACTCACCTCAAGCAACCGCCTAAATGTCTTGCTAATGACTTTGCGCTTAGCATCATGAGTATTAGCTGCCATATTGGGGACCTCGAGAAGCATGGCACAAATGAGATGGACAGCCTCCAGGAGCTCAAGATTTATATGCATATGATATGGCATCTGGCGCCTCCTTTCCAGCCTTTCCTATAGAGATTAATTATCCAGCAGAGTAAGTCAATCAATTGACAAGGGGATTATTCACATTTACTAGCAGACCATCATCTTAAGCATACTGAAACTTGTAAGCACTGCATAACAAATGATACATCAATGTAAAATAAACTTCATATATTGAGAAAACTTAAAACAACAATAAATCATATAACAAATCATAAAGGGCACAATATTAACAAGCACTGTGAGAACCAGCAGTCTTATCATCATATCTTCCTTCGAATATCATGCAAAGAATCAACCTTAAGAAGACTACAGAGCTACTCATGAAATCCCTCTGTATGTCAGTAGGAAGTAAGGACTGAAGATTAGGTTCTAGCTATTCACTTATAAGATGAAATCCAACTTAACAAATTCATCATGTACATCAAAAGCACAGAAGCAGTACCTGTTCTGGAGTCTTCTCATGATATCGACTTTGTGAAACACCTTGAGCAAGCAGCTCTTTAACTCTTCCACCAGTATATAATTCAGAAAGACAGCCATGGCCTTCAGTGATTAGCCCAACCCTGAATGCGCATAGGCCAAGCTGTGCCATAGCCCTATTGAAAAGAATCTGGGTTGATATGTCCATGTGCTGAATGTTATCCTGCAAATGACTCATTAATAAAAGATCACGAGCAGTAGAGAACTCGTCAAGAAGAGCATGATGATAGATATCACATAGCATTGCTCGAGCTTTGGTACGTTCATCTCCAGACTTGTATATGAGAGAGACTAAAGTATCCATCATGGTTCTGCTATACTCAGGAAACGTAGGCTTCCTAGGCACAAGTTCAGGAGTTGAAACAAATGCAGAAGGACCTCTAGTTTCCTCAGCTTTGGGATCCTCACTGGTCCTTTCACCATTTTCTCCATCTTCTGACTGTTCTGCCAATTTCTTCATGGCAGCATAGACCTCTTGAGGTTTGTAATAGATCAGCTCAACCCGCCTCAAGGCAACCTTTGCTGCAGCTCTCAAATCCCCAACCCGCTCCAGATATTCTTGAACATTTTGAGCAAGTACCAAAAACATAGGTTCATCCCTCAATCTCTCAACATACTCTCGTGTGTGAGGATCAATGCATTGCAAGCTTTTAAAGAACTCTGTGTCGATTTTCTCAAGGAAAGCCACCAAGTTCCCCCAAACACGAATGGTACCATCATGGTCCGCTTTCTTTTGGGTCTCATTTTCATCAGGCTCTACCATGTCATCCACAACAATATTAGGATACTGAACCAGAATGTCAAGAATAACCAGCAAATTCTGCACACACTTCTTCCAGACATTTATAGGCATGTGCCCACTCAGACCTGGATTCACATCAAACTGAGCAGAAACAAGACTGAAAAGAATTTCAAGCTTCTGTGCAGGAGTCTTTGCAACCCTTGTCAAGAAAGTTAGCTGCTCAACTTGCTCATACCTCCCAGTTCCTTTTCTACCTCGAGCAGCAACAACTTCTTTGAACTTTTTGTTTACGGTATCCCAAGTAACTTCATTAGGATCTTTAAACTGCTTATCCATAAGCTTATCTTTCTTGCTCATCATCTTCTCCCAGCCCCCATCATCATCAGCCTGATGATCCTGACGATCCTCCTCATCTTCCTCATCTTCATCAGACATGGCAACCTTTGAAGGATCCTCCTCAAACTCCAAATCAGACTCTTCCTCTTCTTCTGACTCATCTTCGCCCTCTTGTTCCTCCTCACTTTCAGGATTTGCTCTATACTTGTTAATTAAATCCTCATACTGCTTATTGTTCTTTTTAAGTTTCTGTTTCATAGAGTTCAAAGCCTTAGCATTGCTACTGCTCATCTTTTTCTTGGCCTCCTTGTTTGCCAAAGCTTGATTCAAAAAGTCTTCCAACATCACTAGAGCTTTAATGTAAAGGGTAGGGACCTTGTCCGATTCAGTCACCCGCATGACTTTCTCAAGCTGTTTATTGATTTTGTCAAAGCTCTCTTGCAAGCTGACCCAATCGTTGATCTTCATTGCATTTTTCATCTGATCAACAGTTGCTGACATCTCCTCAAAACGTTTGTCTTTGGCAGACCTAACAACACGTTTTTGGTCATCAGAGTCATCACTGTCACTTGCAGTACCTCTAAGGTATCTGTTCTGGGCCTGGGTTGTTGGCTCACTAACTCCCCCATTTTCAATCTCATCTTCATAATCACTCTCCTCCTCCTCAGAGTCACTACCACCCTACAGCAAATCAAGAGAATACAAACGTAAGAAGGAACACAACCTCAACATCAAAGAGTACTGCCCTCAGCATTTTCTTACCCTAGAAGGTAAAAGCTTTAGAATGTTTGAAGAATCAAAGTTCACAAACCTGTCCCCAGAAACGTGAGGTCATCTTGTTGTACAAGCTAGAAGCAACAAATTAGAAAAATCTCAAGAATCTGCATCAGAAAGTGAGAGACGATTAAACAATACTATAAGAACAAATAGCCAATTTAGACAGGTGTAGAAACTCATTAATAAGCAAGCAATATTTTAATCTCTGATGTACAATAATCAAGATTAAGATACTTTGGTGAACCAGTACACAAGTAGGTTCAAAGTTCATAAGGTCAAAAGTGTTATCACTGACTGATAAGGTCATAAAACAAGTTCAATCAACAAATATATCACTGTTGTACTTCCTTCTCATTCAATGACTATTTCTTCCCCTTTTTTTTTTGACATATATACTAATTCTGCTCTTACTTAACAAGTCACAATTACAAAATAACTAGCAGATATATGTGTTCTTTAAACAATGAATTCAGGTTTATTTTGACACCATCTAAAGGCCATAGAATCAACAGACATATCATAACATGAAGCAAAACTAGCATAATAAAGCAGAATAATAATGTTGGGGCGATAGTAGTAAAATTGACAACCACTGAAATTAAAAAATTTAACTATCCATTACAATATTTCTCTATTATTTGCAAACACAATCAGGCAATTATGCTGGGAACAATTTAAAGAAAAACAACTCAAATCGAAACTAGATGTAGGCAATAAAAAGAAAGATGGCTTTAGCAGTTCCAAAAGAGAAGAAAGAAACCTAGTTCTCGGCAGGAAAATATAGAATACCAACAAAATGAACTATTGAATCAAAAAGAGCTAACCAAGCAAACAATGGTGGAAGAACAAATACCAACACACAACAGGAGTTTAGTTAGGAAGTCTAGTACGTACATAAAGACAATGGTGAACAGTAGGAAATCGGTTGAAACCATACCAGACACAAACTTTAACGAACAAAACATTGGGGAAAAAGCCTTCAAAATAAACCAAAGGGTGCGGGAGGTTTCACATATACCTAGAGCAGCCAACATATAACAAAAACAAGAGCAGAACCAAAATAAAGAAAATCAACACGCACAGAATAACAAACCATTCCAAACAGAAATTTTCGTAGATGGTAAACCATCGAATCGAAATTCAGGGGAAAAAAAAAAGAATCAACACTAGCTCTATAGGGAACAATGTGATTATAGATATAACACCTGAGAAAATAACTTACAACAGGCCAAAATAGGCAGATGATCAACACTTTTCAGAGAAAGATAAAAACCAAAGACCTAGAGAAACATCTATGCGTAAACAAAAACAAAAAAAAAAGGAGCAGAAAGAAAATCAAGGACTTGATTAGATCTAAAACATGCAGAAACCGTAATTGAAACAGTTATCCATAAAGGAAAATACTGTGAGGAAGTGAAATTGAGAACAATGAGACTAACCGGTGCAAACAGCAGAAGCAGAAGATGCGTGGTTTGACGGCCAAAAAGAGGGAGACTGCAAAGAGGAAGAGTGCGGAACCTAAACTGTTTTAGCCTAGGGCTACTTCTAAAATTGGGCTCAGAGGACCATTTTCATTTTATTGAACCAAATTAGACGAGGATATTCATATGCGGAAGTTGGGCCGACATGACATCAGCTATTCGATTATATTTAAATTTAATTAATACTATGATTATCTCTTTGATTGTTAATTCGTCAATCATTTAGAATACAAAAAAGCTTTAAATATATGAAGGATATATGGAACAAAAGATTTTAATTTTAAATATGGGGCCAAATGATACTTACCCGTTACTTCACCGAGTTAAAGATTTTTCGGCAATTATTGTGACTGTCACTATCAACAAGATCAATACCAACTGAATGAAGGGATCAGATATTAAATCTCATCTATACAGTTATATAAAACATACATAAATGTGTAGATAATTGAAGAAAAATAGAGAAATATATCGAGAATGTATTTTATTTCATGTACTGAAACAATACAAATTGTTCGTATATGTAGCTACTGAAAATAAACTGAGCGGGAAAGTGTTTTTAAAACTAGTTTGTTAAATCAGAAAACAACTTTTCTAACAACTTGTAACTAATTATAGTAGCCCTTTGACGTCGTCTATCTTCCTTCCATTTTCTTCTGCATGTATGCATGAAGCCAACACGCCCTCCTCAAGATGAAGTACATTGAAATAACCTCATTTTGGTTAACACTGAATGCTTTTGTGTGGAAGTTAACGGCTTGGTAAGTAGATCATCAATCTGACTAGCAGAAGAAATATAAGGTGTGCTAATAAAACCTGAAACCAAATGCTCCCTGACAATGTGACAGTCGATATCAACATGTTTCATACATTCGTAGAAAACTGGATTGGCTGCAATGTGAATAGCAACTTGGTTATCACAGAACAAGGGTATAGGTAGAGTTAGCGTGATCTTGAACTCGCCAAGAAGATATGCCAACCATTTTAGTTCACAGGACATTGTAACCATCGCACGATATTCAACCTCTGTTGAGCTTTTGCTGATAGTATTTTTCTTTTCTAATTTCCATGAAATCAATGAGGTTCTAAGAAAAACGCAGTATCCCGTCACCGAACGTCGAGTAATTTTGCATCTCCCCCAGTCGGAGTCACAATATGCTTGCAAATCAAAGACGTTATCAGTTGTGTAGAACAGTCCTTTAGTATCAGTACCCTTCAAATACTTAGCAACATGCAAGGCTGCATCCATCTGAAGTTTTGTGGGAGCACTCATATACTGGCTTAACTGTTGAGTCACGAAAGATATATTAGGCCTCATAAAACCTAGATATAGTAACTTTCCCACCAAACTTCGATAACTATCGAGGTTGGCATACAATTCAGAATCCGCAGTCAATTGAACCCCTGAAGGGAATGGATTAGTCACGGGTTGTGCATGTAATAATCCTGCAATTTGCACTAAATCTCGAATGTATTTCGTTTACGAAATTAACATCCCTTTGTGATCTAGCTAATTCAATTCCTAGAAAAAACATGGCCTCTCCCATGTCTTTGATAGTGAAATAATCATCCAACAGTTGTTTCACATTCTGGTTGAGCTGAACAAAATTCCTGTGATGAGAATATCATCAACATATACTATAAGAGCTAGAAAATCTGTTGATGTATTTTTGGTGAAGAGGCTGTAATCATGTATGGATTTTACGAATCCCATCTGCAGTAGCTTATCAGTAAAAACTTTATTCCATTGTCTTCCTACTTGCTTCAGACCGTATAAGGGTTTTGATAGCTTACAAACTTGATCCTTATGAGCTTTAGTGTAACCGTCTGGAGGAAGCATCTAAATCTCTTCATCAATTGACCCATGCAAATAAGCATTGTTGATATCAATCTGATGTAATGGCCAACATTTTGCCGCCACAATTGCTAAAAACACCCTGACTGTGACTACCTTAGTAACAGAAGAAAAACTATCATGATAATCAATTCCAAATTCTTGATCATATCCCCAAGCTACTAACTTGGCCTTGTAGTGAGAGACTGATCCATAGGGAGCATATTTAACCATGAACACCCATTTAGACGTGATTGATTTCTTTCCTTCTGGTAGTGAAACTAGCTGCCAATTCTGGTTCTTCTCTAAAGCTTCCAGTTCCTCCTGCATTGTTTTGATCCAATTTGGATCTGCCTTTGCCTTGTGGTAGGTTCTTGGTTCATGAATTTTTGTAATGCTAGCAAGACAGGCTAAATGAGCATATGTATATTTAAAAACATCTGCGGAAGCATCAACGTGAATCTGATTAACAAAAAAATCAGATAACCAGGTTGGTGGCCTGCTTGGTCTGGTTGAGTGTCTACGTACAACATTGTGGATAAGAGGTTGCTGTGGCAACTGTCTTTCAACTGAAGAATTGTTATTTTCTGCTAGCTGAGATTCTGTATAAGATGACTCTGGAAATTGTAAAATCTGTTGTACGTCTGCACGAACACATGAACCATGACGATCACTTTTCTTAACGAATTCTGAATGTACTGGTTCTTGCAATGGATCAACATTGAAACTATTCGATAAAACAATATATGGTTGATGATTATCTTCGTTCTGGTGAGAATAAGAACAGCTGGATAGGTAAGGAAATTGTTCTTCATAGAACTTCACATCTCGAGACACACTGATATGGTGTGCTTCCATATTATATATTTTCCACCCCTTTTATCTAGGGGATCCTCCCAAGTATATTCCTGGAAATGATCTACTATCAAACTTGTCTTTATAAGGGTTAACATTCAACACATACCCTAAGCAACCAAAAACCTTGAACTGAGTATAATCAGGAGTTTTTTGATACAAAATATGATGCAGACTTTTCCAACTTAACGCTTTTGTTGGTGAAACATTGAGCAAGCAAGTGGCATGGAGCAAGGCTTCTCCCTAAAATTTTGTTGACATGTTAGATTATTTTAATAAAGCTCTGGCAGTAGCAACTAATGATCTATGCCGTCTTTCAACAACCTCATTTTGTTGTGGGGCTTATGAACATGTTTTTTGATGAATCACACCATGGTTGTGTAAATCAAGTTGCATATTATGCCCAATAAACTCTATCCCATTATCAGTTCGAATCGTCTTCACATGTGTATCAAATTGTGAGCGAACCATTTTAAAGAACTCTTCAATTAAATGAACAACTTGATCTTTGCTTCAAAACAAAATTGTCCATATAGTTCTAGTAAAACCATCCACAATAGTTAACATGTAACTATCACCAGTTAAGGATTTCTGTTTGTATATCCCCCAACAGTCAATGTGTAACAATTCAAAAGGTTTCGTTGATTGAATTCTGCTGTTACAAAAAGGTTTTCTTTCTTGCTTTGCTTTGTGACAAGTATCACAAGCAACCATCTGATTCAAATGATGAAAATTACACACATGTTGCAACTTCTCCTTGGACATGTGTCCTAATCGTCTATGCCAAAGCTCAATACTACCTTCTAGGTTATTGCTTACAGTAAAAGCATAGTGAGAATTGCTGCTAAATTGCTGCAATACCGAAGGATCAAATGAGGACTGATTGATGCAATATAAACCATTGATCAAACTTCCAACAGCCACCACCTTTTCATAATTCTGGTTCTGCAAAATGCAATGCTTAAGCAAAAAATAAACACTCAAGCACTAATCCCTGAGCAATTTTCTGACTGATAGCAAGTTGTGCTTAAATTGTTGTACGTAAAGGACTTACGATATCTTGAATTTTGAACTAAAAAATACATCTCCGATATAAGTCACAGTTTTGATCGAGCCATCTGGTAGGTATACACGCTTAGGAAAATGTAACTTTTCAATATTTTTCATATAAGATAATGAATTACTCATATGTGTTGTTGCCCCTGAATCTATAATCCATGGTTCAAGACTTATAGAATTAGATACGAGATGAGACTTACCTGCACAGGCTCCTGCAAATGTTGTGAAGTCTGAACCACCTGAGCCACAATCTTGTATCATTTTTCCTTTTAGAATTTTCTGAACTTCTTTCTGCACCATTAATTGTATATCTTGACTACGAGTTTGCTCCATATGGGATTTTGAGTCTGATTCTTCCAATGGTGTCTGTGCCTCGTGAGTCATATTCGCTTGGACTGCAAATTTTCCAGGTTTTGTGAACTTCCTACCTTTATATCATTCAGGGTAACCATTCAATTTGAAGTTGTGGGATCTTTCATGTTCCACTTTCTTACAAAACGTGCAATACTTGTCTTCCTTGTTCTTACTTGCTATAGTGTTTCTCTTTGTATTACTGTTTTCAAAATGGTTACTTTGAAATCTGGTAGTTGAGGTAGCAGCATTAGCGAAATCATTTTATGTGTCCAAAACTGCATCTATCTGTTTTTCAACAACATCGAGTAAGCCTTGGTTACTGATGTTGGACCAATGGTGGTTGACAAATTAAATCCTACTTATGTTTTGATAATAATAAAATGTATAGAATTGGTTAAGAAATTATTTAAGGTGTGGTGGATTGAATTTTAAATAAAAGATTTGTGCAAAATCAAGACAACATTGATCTTTGATGGGCAAGAGATAAATCATTGTGATATCAAGATGGAAATAATCTCCGACGTGAAAAAGATGGTTATCGTGAAGATTATGGATAGTGATTTCAAAGATTGAAGTTTATCTGGAATATATTCGTTGAAGCACACACAAGTCGACTTACACTACACAAGTCGACTTACATTTTCAGACCTATCAGCTTAATAACCACACAAGTCTACTTACACTGCACAAGTCGACTTATCGAAGAGTGGAGATGAAGTTTTTACGAAAAACGTTGTTACAAGTCGACTTACACATCACGACAAGTCGACTTACAAGTACAACAAACTGATTCTAACGAAGTCAATCAATCATAAATGGCAAGGAAATGATTTAGCAATATCTATGAGGAAATCAAGCAACGGCTAGGAGATCCACAACGGCTATATTCATCTCAAGTCTGCAAATAAATATCAAAAGCATCAAAGGATCGATTAAGAGGTCCAAAAAGCAAAAGCATACAACTATAGTTACTTATTTGCTCTCAATTGCTCTTAGCTAGTTCCAAATTTGTATTGAGCATTATTCCATTATCTTTATCTTATTGTTATTGTGAGTTGAGTGATTAGAGGAAAATCACTGGTCTGGTTGGATTTGTGCCGGAAATCAAATCGGGTTGTGAGGTAGGATTTGTGCCGAAAAACAAATCGATTGTTAGGCGTAGCTTGAGCCGGAAGTCAAGTTGTATTGTACGAGTTCAAACTAAAATAAAAAGTGTACAGTAAAGTGATTTGCCAAATCCTAAGTGGGAGCTTAAGTAGAGGATGTAGGTCTTAGTACCGAACCTCTATAAAAACAGTGTTTGCTCTTCTTCATTATTCTTTGAGTTTAAATTTGTTTAACTTGTTTTTGTGTGAATTAACTTCTAATTTTTGTAGAACTTTACGAAGAATTTTAAAGATCTATTCAACCCCCCTTCTAGATCGCTTTCAATTGGTATCAGAACAGAAGTATCCAGGGATGACACACAATAACCTAGCGGAAGAAGGTAACACTAATAATCGCCCTCCTTTGTTTAATGGTACTAACTATTCTTCTTGG
>JAOQMR010000005.1:30252029-30270926 GCA_027563865.1 Erythroxylum pelleterianum
AACAAGTAAAGGCTCCCCGGGGGTTGTTTCCCGGATGGCCCCTCCGACGCTCAAGTCAGTATTTTGAGAGAATTCAGATTTTGAGAACAAAGGAGCAGCTAGGGTTATGAGTTTTTTTGTACCTCAATCATGGGCGAATAATACCTTATATACGTTGCTGGTTGTTTCTAGGTTTAGGTCTCTACGTGAATTGTTGTGTCTGCATGGAAATCGATCTCTTACTATCGGACTGCCAGAGTATGGGCTTGGAGTTAGACCCTTCTAGGCCGGGCCTTATGAGGCCGACCCGACCATTAATTAATCTAAAAAATTAGATGATCAATTATAGATAAAAATAATTTTCTACATTAACTTATACAATTCTAATTTTGATATTGGTAGAATTTTCAAATGTTTATCCTTTGAACCCGTTAATGTGTCCTATCTCGTTATTATATAAAGTTCTTCCCCTTCCACAGAAAGAAATTTTAAAAATTACTACTATACGGAAGCCACTAGCAAAATTAGCATACGCAAACACGTCCCCCAGACGCGACACGACCTCTTCGATTGTCGTGTCACCGATCACTGTAACCCTACTAAGCTGTCGTTCACCCGGCACCTAAGCCAACCACCACCACCCCGACGAAATGCAAGGAGAAGAGCAGCTTAAAACAATTCCCCAATACACTTATAACGAACGCGGCGACGACGACGACCCTCCGACGCTCAGCTCGCACGCCCTAGCGGCTCTCAAAGAATTCGTGGAAGAACAGAACCGGACAGTGGCCCACGACGACGAAGAAGAAGAAGTCGGTGAGAAACTGTGTTTAGTGGCAGAGGACTGGAGGCTTAGTCAGTTCTGGTACGATCCTCTAACGGCAGAGACTGTAGCGCAAGAGGTAATCGCTTTAGTGTGCGATTTTGATAACACAGACTCCTCCAGTCTTCGCCGTCGCGTCGCTTGCATTGCTTGCCCCACTCTCTATGCTTATATCAAGGTGCAGAATGAAGAGAAATGAATTTAATTGAATTGTTATTTGTTTTATATAATTAATGAGTTTGGTTTGTTTTGGTAGAAAGTCAATCCAGATGTGAGTGTGCAATTGCTTGAATACGACAAGAGATTTGAGCAATACGGCAGCAATTTCACTTTCTACGATTACAATCGACCAGACGATTTGCCTTGCGAGTTCAAGCATGGGTTCCAAATTGTTGTTGCTGATCCTCCTTATCTGGTCCGTTGATTTTGGGATTTGTTAGGGAAATTTGTTATGCTTCCTTATTGATTCACTTGATCTCAAGTTTTTAGTCTGATTTTAATGGATGGTGGAGGCAGAGTAAGGAATGTTTGGAAAAGGTCGTTCAAACAGTGAAGTTTCTTGCTACGCGAGAAAAACCCTACTTGCTTCTACTCACAGGTATTTTTCTGTATATTCTTTTCTATTTCTGTCAATTAAACGAGAAGATTATTGGGTTCAATTTTGTTAATAGAAATGAGCAACATGGTGATAAGGATACAAATGTTGATACATTGTAGGAGAGGTGCAAATGGATAGGGCTGCTGAGTTATTGGGTTTGCACCCATGTGGTTTTAGGCCCCAACACTCGAGCAAACTCGGAAATGAGTTCAGGCTGTTCACGAACTACTACCCTGGAACCAGATTGGGAGGATGGAAGCAGGATAAATAGGGGCACAATGTGTGGTGAGTTCACTTTAAATGCATACATGCCCTTTTTCTTCAGATGTAAGAAATTTCACTTTATGCAGATACAGAATTAGTTGAGAGTGAAAATTCCAAGTTCAGAGTTGATTTGTTTCATTATATGCTGACAGACTACAGACTACAAATCAGATGCTGAGTCTTGCCTGTTGCGATCCATGTATACCTAAATGGATTGGGTGCATTGGATCACGATGGGTCTGCTCTTCAACTTATCTTCCTTAGTTACTTTGCTCTGGTCAGAAGTTTTCACTTGTAATATTTGCGTTAAAACTTCTTAGTGAAGTCTGGTGCAAAATGTCAGAACCTTGAAGGTCCTCTCCCTGTATGTCTCTCATACTTTTAGGGATTAAATACTCAAATTTCTTGTAGAAAAATGGATTGCAGACCAAAACCAGCAAGGTAATACGGCTCATCGTATGAATCTATGTTCACATCTTTTATTTATCTCCTCTTTCACCATTTCAATTACTCTGAAACCGGATTACATAAAATTATAGATTTACATTATCTATGGCAGATTGTGACATCAATTGGTGTTGATCCTATGAAATCCATTCTTTTTTTGAAGAACTTGACAATTTGACACTAGGCAAAAGATCAGTTGTGGTTTTAGTAAATCATAATTCTCTGGTTGGTTTTGTTTCTCCAGACAAAATAGCACTCACCCAGATGAAAATTTTATTGGCAATTCTCCAAGAAGTTTAAAGCTGTGGATGGTATTATAGTAAAGTAAGTTTGCTTCTAACTACAGCATTTATATTACGTGGGTCTGCTGAACTTTCTTGTTCATTCGGGAGCCATGTCTATCTTACCAGAAAAAAGCCACCCTGAACATAAAAATGTTGCAAAACAATTGACATTTCGTGTTGTATTAATCCGTGTCTTTATTTATTCAACCAAGAAACAAAGAGAAGATTCTAATTACATCAGCAAATCGAAAGATATACAAGAATTGTAATTACATTAAGATTTTGAGTTGTTAACCCGAAAATGAAGTTCAGGACGAAAGCAGAATCGCATAGAAGTTAAAAAAGTAAGAGATTTGACTCCTTATAACACCAATCATGAGTTGTCTAACATCGTTATTAAGTTAATAATACGGCACCATAAGACAATCGTCTGATTCACTACGTAGTCTTTCTCTCAGATATAATCGTAAATCGTACGCTGTTTCTTGAGGACCGACTCTTAAACTACTGCATCAAAACTTGCGTAATTGCCTAATTGGTTTGATGTCTCACTTGACGAGTCTCTTGTCCAAAATTGTTATAGCCACGAGATCAGTAGGAAGAGTGGAAGATGTTTGGATTCATGGTTGTAGTTCTCGATCAATTCATGGTTGTAGTTCTCTATGAATTCATGTTGATCTATTACCAAAAGTAATATCAACAAAATTGTGGGTAATGTCAGTCATTGTGAATAAAAATATGGAGAGGTCTCCCTTAATCCCTATATGGTTGCTTAAAGGGATTAAGGGAGACCTCTCCATTAAACACTCCAGACATTGCTTGTACAGGAATCAAAGGTTGATAAGATGATTTCACTTTTGTTAAACTACCTACTACTTCCTTCTAAGCATCTTCCTCTTCATCCCCGACCCCCCCGACCCCACATAAATTATATTATTTCTTTTTACATTCATACTCAGGTGCATATTATTTATCACATCAAAAACAAATGCCTTCCACTCTTGTATTTGTTATCCTTGCATAGTTTTATTGGGTATATTTGAGTAGCAATAGATGGTGAAGATAACAAAGTAGAAGGGCGAGGTTCAATGGTCACTGATGGAATGCTATTAGCTGAAACTAGTATTAGAGGTTAAACAAGCCAAAGATTATTGGGATTCAACCCTACTCGAGGGATAATATATATATTGTATCTGTGGCTTGTTCCTTTACTAACATATAAGCTTATTGTAAGGACTTAGGATTTAACAAATTAATAGGTATCTAGCTCAAGCTTTGACCCCTTCAACAAAAAACTAAGACTCACAAATTTGTGTACCTTCAAGAAAGTGCAATATTCACCTACATAACTAGTTTGTCTCAAATCTTTGATATCTCCTCCAAATCGTTAAATCAATGGTGTCTTCTCTCCATCTAAGCTCTTTATTTCTTAAACAATGTCACGCATTCAATTGGTATCAATACAGTGTCATTCCTTCCAAATAAATTGTTTTGATCTTGACCCTTAATTCAAATGGGGTTCTATCCACGTTAAAGAACTGCTATGCTTTGTAAATCTAGTTGTGGACATGATCACTGTCAACTACAAGAAATTCAACTATGCCCAATCTTTTCGGAGCAACATAAGGAAGCTTCCCTAATGGAGGTGAGTTATAATTAGTCGAACTAACTATTAATTCTTAGGATGCTTTAATAGCAATTGAACTTTCGGACTTACGAAATGTTACTTACTATTGGAACAACTCCTTGAGCTCGCTTACTTCCTTTCCTTCTTTTGCCTAAGTTTCTTACGCTTTAAGTTAACTATTTGCATCTCTGGTTGTAGTTCTTTCATCTGATTGCATAAATGCTTCCTTCATTGTTTTGAATTCTTAACCTTTAATCCTTCGTTCATGTTTAATATAAAAAATGGTACAGTGAACATGATAATAAGGTGTCAAGATTGACAATGTAATACCAATACTATATCTAAAAAACGAGTTTGAAAAGAAACAATAATTACATAAAAATAAGAGAGAGAGAGACTTGATAGATAAATTTTCGTATATTCTGTTTTGAAATTTATATAAGAACTATTTTTTGGACTATGTATGTTTGAAGCTAATAACTTTTTAAGTTGTTATTAGATCTTTAAGTCCTAATTAGGAATCGTGTGATTATTGGCAACCTTGGTCAATGTTTAATAATCGGGATAATAAAACAATGCACAGACTTACAAGTAGGAAAAGAAAACATACATTGTTGATGAAAGCACGAGAGTAGGTGAGTGTTAGAATGCATTGGTACATATTAGTGAAAATCTTCAATGAGATGAAGATTCGAATGTAAGATCGAAAGATAGCTTAAAATAGACCTTAAGTTGAAGGTTAGATAGGTCACACAGTAGAGGGAGGCATGTGAGAGCTCTAAGGACTTAACATGTGCTCAATGGTCATGTGAGAGCTCTAAGGACTTAACATGTGATCAAATAAATGGACCATTGCTAATAGACTTTATATGGGTAAAGCTTTAAAAGATAAAGATTATGGGAGGATCATATGAAGATAGTGGAGTTCTTCATGGATATGGGTGTATTTTTCTTAATTAAATGTAATCGCTTATCTTGTCAGTTATGATGTAGCTAAATCTTATTATATCGAGTCCTATTTGGATGAGGGCATCATTCAACTGATTAGTGTGATTTAATCTAATAAGGATGAGATGAGATCTAATTAGTTCAATTCAATTAGAATTTTGAATTGTAAAGCTAGAGGTACCTATAAATAACTTATTTGAGTCTTGCTCCTCAATAGATATAGAGAAGAGGAGAACACATTAAGAAAGAACATTCTTTTGTATACTTTTAAGAGGTAATAAATGTCATTTTTTACCATAGATCTTATGTGTTTATTGTTGCCTTTGATTATCCATTAGTTACGTAGTATTCTTACAAGATTGTGAGAGTTAAACACTACAAGGGTAGTGAAGCTTTCGAGAACAAGTTAGTTGTTCAACGATCACGTGGGCAGCTAAGTTTTGCTTAAACTGATCTAAGTAAGATTATCATGCAATGGAGTAGGTACAACTTTGATATAAGTTTTGTGCTTAGAAGACCTTTGTAATAACTAGGTGTCAAAGCCAAAATATCAATATGACAGGAGGCAGCAATTTGACAAAGCATGTCAATAGAATGAAGGCACTTATAAGGTCAATTCCTCAAAGGTAGGAAGAGGTCACTTCCTACTCATCTCAGTTCTAGATTTTGAAGGCGCAAATCTAACATTTACAGCATCAAATAGCAGACTTGATGAAAGCACAAGAGGATTCTAGATTAAAGATCACAATCCTAAGGCATATAGTTGTAATGCAAGATGCTAGGTGTGCCAAAAGTACTTTGGCAAGGTACGAGATCCCCAAGTGTTCAATAGCAAGTGAAGTGCCAAGGAGCTCGAAAACTTTTTGTGGGATATAGAGCAATACTTTACAAACACTAAGGTGTCCAATGAGAATGTGTCAATCATAACAATTTATATGGTGGAGAATGAGAAGCTCTAATGACATCAATGTGGGTAGGCCTCTCATTGACACTTGAGAGAAAATAAAAAAGGAGCTAACAGACCAGTTCCTCCTCAATGACATTTTCGCGAGAGAAGCTTTGAAGCGTTTGAAGCAAGATACCTCGGTATGAGATTATGTGACAAAATTAATATCTTTGATATTGGATATGCAAAACATGTTTGAGAAACACAAGTTGTTCAACTTTATAAGTGACTTGCAAGATTAGGAATAAATGGAGCTTCGAAGGTAGAATGTAAAAGAATTCCCTAGCCATAATTATGAATTTTGTACCATACTGGTCGGTATCATTTGGTATCCATTAAATCGATCAGAAAACTAGAACAAAAAATTTGTAAGTTGTACTAGATGTTAGTATTGATTAGTATTAGTAGGTATCTAGATCAAGCTTTGACCCCTTTAAGAAAAAACTAAGACTCACGAATTTGTGTACCTTTTAAGAAAGTGCAATATTCACCTACATAACTAGTTTGTCTCAAATCTTTGATATCTCCTCCAAATCGTTAAATCAATAGTGTCTTCTCTCCATTTAAGCTCCTTATTTCTTAAATAATGTCACACATACAATTGGTATCAATACATCGTCATTACTTCCAAATAAATTGTTTTGATCTTGACCGTGAATTCAAATGGGGTTCTATCCACGTTAAAGAATTGCTATGCTTTATAAATCTAGTTATGGACATGATCACCGTCAACTACAAGAAATTCAACTATGACCAATCTTTTCGGGGCAACATAAGGAAGCTTCCCTATTGGAGATGAGTTATAATTAGTCGAATTAACTATTAATTCTTAGGATGCTTTAATAACAATTGAACTTTTGGACTTATGAAATGTTACTTACTGTTGGAACAGCTCCTTAAGTTTGCTTACTTCCTTTCCTTCTTTTGCCTAAGTTTCTTACATTTTAAGTTAACCATTTGCATCTCTCATTGTAGTTCTTTCATCTGATTACATAAATACTTCCTTCATTGTTTTGAATTCTTAACCTTTAATCCTTCGTTCATGTTTAATATAAAAAATGGTAAAGTGAACATGATAATAAGGTGTCAAGATTGACAATGTAATGCCAATAATATATCTAAAAAACGAGTTTGAAAAGAAACAATAATTACATAAAAAAATAAGAGAGAGAGACTTGATAGATAAATTTTGGTATATTCTGTTTTGAAATTTATGTAAGAACTATTTTTGGACTATGTATGTTTGAAGCTAATAACTCTTAAGTTGCTATTAGATCTTTAAGTCCTAATTAGGAATCGTGTGACCATTGGCAAGCCTTGGTCAATGTTTAATAATCGAGATAATACAACAATGCAAAGACTTACAAATAGGCAAAGAAAACAGACATTGTTGATGAAAGCACGAGAGTAGGCGAGCGTTAGAATGCATTGGTACATATTAGTGAAAATCTTCGATGAGATGCAAGATTGGGATGTAAGACCGAAAGATAGCTTGAAATAGACTTTAAGTTGAAAGTTAGCTAGGTCACACAGAAGAGGGAGGCATGTGAGAGCTTTAAAGACTTAACATGTGCTCAAATAAATGGACCATTACTAATAGACTTTATATGGGTAAAGCTTTAAAAGATAAAGATTATGGGAGGATCATATGAAGATAATGGAGTTCTTCATGGATATGGGTGTATTTTTCTTAATTAAATGTAATCTCTTATCTTTGAAATGTGATTTAATCTGATAAGGATGAGATGAGACCTAATTAGTTCGAGTCAATTAGAATTTTGAATTGTAAAGCTAGAGGTACTTATAAATAACTTATTTTATCCTTACTCCTCAATAGATTTAGAGGAGAGGAGAACACATTAAGAGAGAGAACATTTTTTTGTATACTTTTAAGGAAGTAATAAATGTCAGTTTTTAACATAGATCTTATATGTTTATTGTTGCCTTTGATTATCCATTATTTACGTAGTATTCTTACAAGATTGTGAGAGTTAAGCACTACAAGGGTCGTGAAGCTTTCGAGAACAAGTTAGTTGGTCAACGATCACGTGGGAAGCTAAGTTTTGCTTAAACGGATCTAAGTAAGATTATCATGCAAAGGAGCAGGTACATCTTTGATATAAGTTTTGTGCTTAGAAGACCTTTGTAATAACTAGGTGTCAGAGCCAAAATATCGATATGGCAGGAGGCAACAATTTGACAAAGTATGTCAACAGAGTGAAAGCACTTATAAGGTCAATTCCTCAAGGGTAGGAAGAGATCACTTCCTACTCATCTCAATTCTAGATTTTGGAGGTGCAAATCTAACATTTACAGTATCTCGGTTCTAGATTTTAGAGGTGCAAATCTAACATTTACAGTATCAAATAGCAGACTTGATGAAAGCACAAGAGGATTCTAGATCAAAGATCACAATCCTAAGGCATATTGTTGTAATGCAAGATGTTACGTGTGCTGAAAGTACTTTGGTGAGGTACGAGAGCCCCAAGTTTTCGATAGCTAGTGAAGTGCCAAGGAGCTCGAAAACTTTTTTGTGGGGTATAGAGCAATACTTTACAACAACTAAGGTGTCCAATTTAGAGAAGGTGTCAATTATAACTATTTATATGGTGAAAAATGTAAAGATATGGTGGAAAATGAGAAGCTCTAATGACATCAATATGGGTAGAGCTCTCATTGACACTTGAGAGAAAATAAAAAAGGTGCTAATAGACCAGTTCCTCCTCAATGACATTTCATGGTTCGCGAGGGAAGCTTTGAAGTGTTTACAAGATTATGTAACAAAATTAATATCTTTGATATTGGACATGCAAAACATGGCTGAGGAAGACAAACTGTTCGACTTCGTAAGTGACTTGCAAGATTAGGAATAAATGGAGCTTCGAAGGTAGAATGTAAAAGAACTCCCTATCCACAATTATGATTTTTTTGCCATATTGGTCGGTATCATTTGGTATCCATTATACCTATCAGAAAATAGTACAATAAATTTGTAAGTTAACTAGATGTTAGTATTGATTGGTACCAACAATTTTGCTTGGTATCAAAGAATACTAGAAAATTATTGGTAATTTTTACAAATTTTAAAATTTTGAGGATCAAAATGAAAGAAAAAATCTAATCTACATTGCTTCTTCTTCCATTACTCCATCTACTTGTTTGATGGGACTTACTGCTTCTGAGCTTCTATATTGTGTGCTTCTTGCTTGCTGCTTCTTCTTCGTTGCTGGCTCACTGTGGCTTCTCTGTGTTATTGCTTCTCTTTTCTGCATTGACCTTCTGTTACTTCTTTATTCAAACAAGAAAGAATTACTTAGAAACATATATTTATCTTAGGACAATAGAGGATAGCAAGATAAATGCAAGAGTGAAGAAAATTATGAAACAATACAAAAATAATTAAGTCTAAATGTGTGGTACATAAGAGATGTAGTAATATTTGGGATACGTGTTATACTAACCTTACTTTTGTATTGTTTAAAAGTAGTAGTAAATGCTTAGATAGAATAGTGAGAGGCACGTTGAAAACTTATCTAGCATTTCTATTTGTTCATAAGTTAACTATATAAATTTTCTCTACTTTTGATTTATTATAATTATGAAATATACATTTTTAAGTAATATATTGTGTGGGAAAATTATTAATCTGTATTAAGATATAACAATAGTGTTCAAAAAATAAAACTAAAAATTAGAGAGAAGATATTTATCTTAAATTAGAGAAGAATTATTTGCAATTTAAAAAATTTTAGTTATTATTTTATTAATTTTTAAAATTTATTTTAAACGGTACCCGACATTGATCAGTAGCGATACTCTTATCATACCAAAATCAAATCTGGTATTAGTATCGATATGGTATTCTTAACATTGTCCTAAGCACGATAGTGGTTGCAGATGCCTTCGTGGATCTGCAAATGTCGCCATCAATTTAGCTGATTAGTAAAGGTAAAAAGAATGGTGGGATATGAGACTTGGAGAAAGGAAAGGAGAAGTTTAGTAAATCTTTTCAAAATAGGTATAAAAACAAACAAGACGAGATATTGCTTGTTTCATTTGTAAAGGGCCACACTTTGCTTATTAATGCTCAAAATGAAAGGTGAGTGAGGAAAAATTGAATTTTATAGTTAGGAAGGACTAAGGAGAAGGAGATGATAACTCGATAGAAGAAGTCTACCTTAACAAGCTTTGATGGACACAATGAACCTTATAAAGGAGCATCTGAACAAAAGCAAGGACAAACCTGATGGAGAGAGAAAATGATAAATAAGCGATGTGCTTATGCAAATTGTAACTAAGGAGTCTTCGAGAGAACTACATTTAGAGGAGTGCCCATATATTATTTCGATAAGGGTATCGAGTTCTTCTAGTAGGGGTGATTTGTTAGACCTCTTAGTCCTAATTGTAGAATCGTGTGAGCATTAGCAAGCTTTGGCCAATGTTTGACACTCTGAACGATATAACAAGGCAAAAACTTACAAATAGGTAAGGAAAACAGATATTATCAATGAAAGCTCGAGAGTTGGCAAACATTGGCATGTAATGGTAGAAATCTTCAATGAAATGCATGATTTGGATATGAGACCAACAGATAACTTAAGATGGACCTTGAGTTGAAAGTTAATAGGGTCATACATATGAGGGAGGCATGTATGAGCTTTAAGGATTTAATGTGTTCTCAAATAAATTGACCATAACTAATGGACTTGATGTGAGTAAGTATTGGTCTATACTAGTATGCTATGAAAGACTTTGAGTTTGGATGACTCGTCATCATTGGATAGAGATCGAGGAGAGGATCATCTGAAGACTCTGTAGTTCTTCATAGATATCGATGATTCTTTCCTAATTAAATGTAATATCTTAACTTGTTAGTTGTAATATAGCTAAATCTTATCAGATAAAGTCCTATTGAGATGGGGTGTCATCTAATTAGTTAGTGTGATTTAATCTAATAAAGATAAGATGCAATTTGGTTAGTTCAGTTCAATTAGAATTTTGAATTGTAAAGCTAGAGGTGCCTATAAATAGCTTATTTGAGTCTTGCTCCTTAACAAAGATAAAGGGGAGGGAAACACATTGAGAGAGCACATTCCTTTGTACACTCTTAGAGAATTAATAAAGGTTTGTTTTTACTATAGCTCTTGTATGTTTATTGTTTTCTTTAATTATCCATTGGTTACGTAGTATTCTTGCAAGAGTATGAGAGTTAAGCACTACGAAGGTTATAAGGCGTTCAAGAATAAGTTAGATGGGAAGGTTAAATCTTGTTTAAATAGATTTAAGTGAGATTGTCTTGCAAATGAGTAGGCACATAAAGTTTGGTGCTTGGAAGACCTTTATAACATTTGCCACCAAGTTAATATGATAATCTCATTTATTTAATAAAGTGGTATAATATTATCCAAAGCTAAATTGATCACAATACAGTAGTTTAATTCCTACATCGTCTCTCATTTAAAGAAAAGATAAAAAGTCCCTTTTGGATCATAATGTTTTAGAGCATACAAAAAGAATCCTAACACTTTCAAAGTTAGTTGAATTAAAATTTCTAACTAATAAAACACTTAACCCCATTAACATTTAGTTAGATAAGTGTTGACTTGTCAATTTTTTTTACCTTTTGTGGATCCCACCAATGCCAATATGGAGCCTAAGTGACATTGGTATGAACCACTATCCAAACTTAACCTAAAAAATATATCCTTAATTCCTACTCTTATATGGTCGTTCTATTTGTAACTATCTTCATCACCTTTGGCATTTACTAACGTCTTTTTCACCTCTTTCGCTTAGTTAGGCCACTGTTGACCAACATTTCCAACTTTCTTCTTCATCACTGTCGACCAAATACTAATGTTTTCTTTTAACTTGAGCCAAAATAGATCAATATCACTTGCGGAAGCAATTTCTTTTAAATTGATACTCACCCATTTAAATGTACATAATGAGATAAACCATTACATTGTAATTTGCTTCCAAAACATGTAATGTAGTTTTGACAATTTGAACTACCTCAGTTAGTTTTTTTGTTGTAGAAGAAAGAAAACCATATATCAACAATTAGAGAATCAAGAAGTCAAAAATTGTACCCCCGAACCGAAGGTTTTTATTCCAAAATGAATTGAAAATCAGATTCATAAATACTAAGCGATCCCATCGACATCCCTATTCTCGAAGTCGAGCAAGCGGTTATATTCTTTCTGGGCAGAGTAGCTGGCTCAGTAGAACGGGAGGAGCCCAGAACGAGCTGGATCCCCACCATGCTGCTGGCTCTATGATTGGTTCAAAGAACGTCTCAAGATTCAGGCAAGAAAGAAAACCATATATCTAGTGTCTAATTTATGTGCAATATGTAAGGAAATTTGTGCATAGAGAACCTTCAATATCTAAATTTAATGAGACAAAAACATTATAGAATATGTAGAGTGAAGGCTAGGATTTTTGTTTTTATAGTTAAGGACAAGTCTTTAGAGTTGTTCATTTAAGATAATCCTTTCAATTCTTGATGGAGTGTGCTTTTTGCAGTATCCTTCCAAGTCTTGTCTGGTTTGCTTATTAATATTTACATAATTGATCTTGAACTTCATATTTGTGTATAAATAAAATAATCATCTTAACCAGGAAGTAGAAATTAGGGTTTTAAGTGAAGTATGAATAGCGAGTCCCACTAGTGCCATCTAAGCTCTACACTGGCATTAATGAGATCCACTAAAGATAAAAAAAAATAAAAAAAAGTTAATAGATCAATATTTAATTAACATAATTTCATGAGATTAAAGATTTCTTTAGTTTGAGAATTTCATTCAATTGATTTTGAAAATGTTTAAGTTTTTCTGCACTACAAAAAATTAAAATCTAATCTAAATTTTGGTGAAAACCTTAATGTTTGGAAATGAGTTTTTGCCAAGAAAAAAATTTGTATCAATAAAAAAATTGTCATTGGATAATGTATGAATGTATATGTCAAGTTCATAATTATAGTCCTTTTTATAAGTGGGCAGTAACTGCTAAATAAAATAAAAAATGGTAGGGGAAAAAAAGATGTCTAAAACAGGAGTCTAAATCTTCTGTCCAATATTATAGTGTCTTATTATGTCCAATAAATCTCAGTCATTTATTTATGTAGGTCTCGCATAAGTCTCACGTGGGTCCTGCAAAATAAATGGCTGAAATTTTATGAAACAAAATAAGATAAAGTAATATTAGACAGAAGATTTGAATTCTCAAAACAGAGGATCAGTCGATGATAGAAGAAAAAAAAGAAAACTCTAGAATATATATATATATATATATATATTATTGGAGTTTGAGCCGTAGAACTCAAATTTCTGATTTAAAAATTTAAATTTAATTATATAAAATCGAATTCATTCATTTGATCAGACCCGAATGATCTTATTTGTGGTTACTAGCATCACGGGTCCAAACAATCCAAATTGTTAGATCCGAATCGGGGTCTGAATCTGAAATAGAAATACAATCAGCTCGGGAGCGGTTTTTCTATATAGTCGAGTATTGTTTTAGCAGTTTAAGAAATGAGAGCAAACATTGTGTCCGAGGAAGCGAAAGAAAAAATTGGAAAGCTTCCGAGTCTTAAGAAATGAGACCGAACATTGTATCCGAGGTAACAGCTACTCTCACTCTTGTTTAATCCAAGCTCTAGTTTTAGGATTACTTAAATTCCTCTTTAAGTTTTTCTGACCTTTTTTTTGGTTGTCGAGAAAATTTTCGACCAGACATTGGATGTGTAGCTATTCGATCTCGAAAGGTTCTGTTATCTTCTAATTTTTTTTGAAGATTTTGGGATTGAGGTTTAGTTTTGGCCCTTTAGTGTTATCTTCTAATTTTTTTTGAAGATTTTGGGATTGAGGTTTTAGTTTTGGCCCTTTAGATACTAATGGCAAAAGACTTTTTTCTGATTAAATTGCTCTGTTTTTGAACAATCAGGCTGATGATCTGGGGGATAAAATCTTCTGTTTAGTCTTTGCTTGCTTGTTTTGGTGGGCTTTTAGATTGATATTGTGGACTGCTGACAGTCGAAAATTGGAATATGTTTAGGGTTATATTTTGAAAGAATTGTGGGAACGAGCTTTATTGTATTCGGATTACAGTGCATAAAATCAGTTTTTAGCAAGCAACCGTGAAACGAAAGGGAACACACTGATATTTTGATAAAACATTGACCCTTTTAGCTAAAGATGATTTCAGGAAAAAGTTCAATCTTGGCGCTCATTACGGTTTTTGTATCTGCTTGTTTGCAGGCCGGTATACCTACTAGGTTAGGGCAATGGTGGGACAACATTCCATTCTTAACTTCCGCTGTGGTGATTGTTTGTGGTGCTATATACTTGATCTGCCTCTTGATTGGCTATGACTCCTTCTATGAAATTTGCTTCTTACCTTCTGCCATCGTATCACATTTTCAAGGTTATTTTGTTCATCAATGCAGTGTAATGGATGGTTTGAAAGTTATATGAGTTCATGATAACTTATTTCATTTTCTATACCCTGCAGTGTACAGAATTTACACCTCCATTCTTTTCCATGGGTCACTGCTTCATGTTCTGTTCAACATGTTGGCTTTGGTGCCTTTGGGTTCTGAACTGGAGAGAATCATGGGATCTGTCCGCTTGTTGTACATAGTAATCTTGTTGGCTACATGCAATGCTATACTTCACCTTTTTATTGCATTGTTGGCATCACATAGTCCCTTTTATTTGTTCCCAAATCTCATGAATGAGTGTGCAATAGGCTTCTCTGGAATCATATTCTCCATGATTGTTATAGAGACAAGCTTGAGTGGAGTCCAGTCTCGGAGGTTGGTTTTCCATTTAAAATTTCAAGTAATGTTTTTGTACAAACTTGCAATTTTATTGATGATTAGCTTATCTACTCAACTGCAAAACTTGCCCTTTTGGATTATTGATATGATCTATTCATGTGAAGAAGCATGGCATATGGAACGATGCTTATGAATGTGGAACTTCATTGTGTTGTTCTCTTTTGCGTTACAATGTTTTTACACAGTGAACTTTCTATTTGATATTTTGTGCTAGTTTGGGTTTTTCTTCAGCTGATATACAGCTTTGTTTACTTTTGCAGTGTTTTTGGTCTCTTTAATGTTCCAGCTAAGTGGTAACTACTGAGTCTATGATATATTTTTTATATGAAATTGTCTTTTCAATATCATAATTCTTCATTTATGCGGAGATGTGACTTTGAATTTCAAATGGATGCTTCAGGTATGCATTTATCTTATTGGTGGTGTTTCAGCTGCTTATGTCAAATGTCTCATTACTCGGTCACCTATGTGGTATTTTATCGGGATTTGCATGTATGTCTTCGTGTTTATACATTTCTTCCCTTTTTCTTCTGCCTACTTGTTTTCTATTCTTAGCGTCTGAATTTGAAATCACTTCTAACATTTGCAGATACGTATGGCTTATTCAACTTCCTTATACCAGGAACATCCTTCTATTCTGCTATTGAGGCCTCGTCTTGGTTTGTAAGTATACTGCTTGAACTTGCTTGTGACAACAAATTGATTTCTGTGGCCACTTGCTGATGGTGATTGTCTGTTTCTTGATCGACACTTCAATAGACTATAAGCTTATAATCTATTGAAGCATTAGGCATAATGTTACTTTTGTTGTCTATCAAGAAACAGACAATATAAGCTTATAAAAGGGATACTACTGTGAAATGGATGCATCTTACCCTTTCTCTCCCGCTCATGCAAATGAATTTCTTGTGGTCAGCCACATCATGTGTCTTGTTCCACCTAACTCTGCTTGGCTTTTGCTCCAACATCTTATATTATGGAGTTCAATCCCTCAGCATTTCTTGTTCTTATAGCATTTCCCCGCCACGTTCAATTTCATATGTTAATTGCAAAAACTTCCTCAGCATCTGGGACCGTTTCAATTGATCAACAATTTGCTTTCTCTAAACTTGTTTCCACTCAATTCTTGTTAACATTGTTTCACTTTGCCTTTGTCTTAATTACTGCTAACTTTGATGTAATGTTACTTTGTTTGTAACGGCCATACTTCTTTTGATTATGTGCTTTCATATGATGCTCTATTTTATCACATATGGCTCAAGTTCTGTTTGATTACTTTCAGTCCTCTTGTGTGAGACGCCCTAAATTTATCTTGTGCACTGGAGGTAATTCTGCAGGCTTCATCCCCACTTATTCAGTCCCAAATACAACCTCCAGGTAGTTTCAGCTTATTAGATTGAATTGATTAAATTACTGCACATGTATCTTGATACATTTTCTGAACAGTGGATTATTATCTGGAAACTTATGGAGAAACCTAACTAGATGGATGCCACGACAGGAAATCTCTGATCAGGTACTTATATATCCAGTTTAGGTGTTTTTTTTAATCTTTGCATGGCATGCATATGTGTAGTTTGATAAAATAAAATTTTTATTCCTGTGCAAAGTTCTACGTGAAGCTATTAGTTAGCAGCATTTATGGAATTTGATGAACATATTTCATTTTCCTGGTTTTAACTGGTAAGGCATCAGAACAAATAGAAACTTATGGTTGTTTAAAGGGTTAGACAAGTGGATATTTTTTATGTCTTCAGAAGATCTTAGTGTACCCATTCAAACCAGGTCTTTGTTTTAGCCTAAAAATGTGACTGATGGGTTCTATATCTGTGTGCGTGTGTGTATATATATATATAAAAGATATATAATCAGTATTCCTTAAAATGTAGTCAACACAAGACAGTATGTTTCCTGGAAGGGGAAGGACTCTTGGCTCTGGGCAAAGCCAGGTTGGAAATTCAGATGCAGACTTGCAGGCTAGACTTTTGGACAATAGCAGCCCTGACCAGTTATCAGGCTTAGCAGGTGCCGGTGCAGAAGGGAGGATGTCAGATGGCAGGTAATTAGCAAGATTCCTTTGTGTCTGAAAGCAAATTCACTAAAGGGAGCAAAAAAAATGGGTTTTTCATGGCAGCTTACAATTGTTATTTCCAATCATAGAACACTGAGCAACCTCTTTATATAAAATTTTAGAGCAAACTGATGCCGAGTAAAATGCGAAAACTATTATTTGCTGATAAGTGTATTCCAAACTTCTTGGCTTCTACTTGTCTAGTATGGTCAACTTACTAGCATACCTGATGCAAACTTTGGATGGTTCTAGAGCCTAGTGATTTTGAAGATTATTGGCTCTTGTGAATTACCTACTACCCTAAGAATCTGGTATACAAATTTCAGAATTACATATCACAAAATTTACTGCTATGATTACTACTATTGTACACTTGTATTATCACGTTACTAGATCCAACACAAAAGGCGATCCAAGAGACCCTACCCTTATTGTGCTAATGGTATCCTGTCCCTATTTGCAGTTACTAGACCATTTGATTTCCTGCCACTCATTGGATTTTTCTTTGTTCTTGGTGATTAGGAGGCAGACGGTAGATAATGCAGTTACTGCTGCTCCTGGTGATCGTGCACATAATCAGGTGTTTGCTTATATCTCTGTTCTAGTGTGATTTACCACTCCTGTTGTCATACGTTATGTAGGTCTTGATTTTTATGGTCTGTTGTCTATTGAATGCAGGGATCAGTTGCTTCTGAGGAACAAATCCAAAAACTTGTATCTATGGGTTTTGAGAAGGTATTAAAATGCCTAGAGTTCATCTTCAGTTCCCATACTTTTCTTTGCATCAACCCTTGCAGCTTGGAAGATTTACTAAGATAATGGGTTTTATGGGGCAGATTGGACCTGGGTGGATTTGAAAGCTGAAAAATGCTACATCTAGATAGAAAAGAGAGAATCTTGTCAATTTTCAATGTAAAATGTAGTGAAGATATGATAAAACTTTATATAGTTTTTATGGCTGATGAAAGTGCCTACGAATTGTTTCAGACACAGGTAGAAGTGGCGTTAGCAGCTGCAGATGGGGATCTAAACGTTGCAGTTGAAATTCTTATGAGCCAGCAGGTATGTATTTGAGGAATTGGTATTTAGCATGTGTCTTCGATGCTAGTTGTTCCGTGTTTAATAAGAATCCTGCAACTAATGTGCAGGGATAATATTCAATTTTCACGGCAATTTCATCTGTTCCTGACCGCCCTTTGAGCTCATATCAATTGTCTTAATTTGACCCGACTCTTTCAATGTTCATACGAAGCAGCACACAGCGGACAATATTGGACAAGGGAAAAGTATGAATATGAAAACACTGTGCAAAGAAAGCGCAACAGTTGCAGTAGTTTTATATAACCTTGTAATGACACAGAAGCATGTTTGTGCTGTTGAATTTATTTCCTTTGGTGACGGATAGATACGTTTGAACCATAAATCTGCTATCGCAACTTGTTACATGAATTTTCCTTGCGTTGAAGCCTTTGTACCTTGTCAGTCACTGTAGATACTGTGTCTTTTGTGGACCCATTGCCTTTAGACTTACCCCTTGGGTGGCTTCACAATCAGGATCGGACATTTTGCGTGATGTGCACAGTAGTCACGCTACCTTAGAATGCTCTGCAACACAATAAATATAATTACTATTATCTGTATTGAATTGGAATCAACAGGTGATATAGTTAAAAGAACATACTTGAAATTATAACCTCACACGTCTTGCTTACAGACCCATTCTAGGCTAACATGCTGGAAGATGCTACAGCTCTCTTTAAATTAAGTGTCATCTATCACAAGGTGACGGGGACAAAAGGGGTTCCTTTTTGGAGCACTTGAAAAGCTGATTACTTTGATACGAGTTTTCCTGGAGGCTTCTACTTCTTCACTAAGTTTTCTCTTTCTAGACATCTCAATTTTCAGTAAACGTAAGAAAAACATACCCGTGAAGTAGTAAGGCAGGTTCCTGTGTTAAGTGACAGATGAACATATTGCTGTAAATTCTCGCATGCGCAATGGATGTAATTGCTTGACTGTCGAGCAATGAAATGGAAGTACAATTACAAAAAATGTGTCTGAATGG
>JAOQMR010000005.1:30271026-30290153 GCA_027563865.1 Erythroxylum pelleterianum
CTCTTGTTGAGGGTGTTGGTTGGGAAATATTGTTTTGTTGAATGATGAGAGAACATTGTTTATAGTCAAATGGGGGTATCAGCTTCAAAATCGAAACTTTTAAGTTGGTAGAAAGGTCTGACTATCCTAAGCTCTTAGTTATTTCAATATGCAGAAGGAAGCAATGAAACATTTGATTTGAATCAGCTTCCTATTTTAATGATCTTCTATTCTTACTCTTTGTTGCCTTTGGATTGGACAAAATGGCAGATACGCAACATCAATTCAATGCAAGAGAAAGTGATTGGGGTTTTACATCATTTATGCCCCTGTGTGATCTGTATGACCCTACCAGAGGGTATATTGTCAATGACGCAGTTGTTGTTGAAGCTGAAGTTGTTGTCCGCAAGGTGCTGGATTATTGGTCCTATGACTCAAAAAAGGAGACTGGTTATGTAGGACTGAAAAACCAAGGAGCTACATGTTACATGAACTCTCTTCTACAAACTCTTTACCATATTCCTTACTTCAGAAAGGTTAGCACATTTGAAGTTTTCTTTAACTTAAAATCTTTTGTGTGTCCGTTTTCTGGGTGGATTCATATGATTCTAAAATAAATGTCTCCAGGCTGTGTATCACATGCCGACAACTGAGAATGACATGCCTACAGGAAGCATTCCGTTGGCTCTTCAGAGTTTGTTTTATAAGCTTCAATACAATGATACAAGTGTTGCAACAAAGGAGTTGACCAAGTCCTTTGGATGGGATACATATGATTCATTCATGCAACATGATGTGCAAGAATTGAACAGAGTCCTGTGTGAGAAGCTAGAAGATAAGATGAAGGTAACTTTAAGTTTTAACAGCTTTGATGTAGAGTTTTTCTTGGAGTTAATGTATCTTTTTTTTCTCCCACTCTAGAGGACAGTTGTGGAGGGTACAATTCAGCAGTTGTTTGAGGGTCACCATATGAATTACATCGAGTGCATCAATGTGGACTACAAATCAACTAGAAAGGAATCATTTTATGGTAAGTCTTATTTGACTATTGTTCATATGCTGTTTTGTCAATGTGGTTGAGGAAAACTTGAATAAAAATATTTGATTGCAGATCTCCAGCTTGATGTGAAAGGTTGTCGAGATGTTTATGCTTCTTTTGATAAGTATGTGGAAGTTGAACGGCTTGAAGGCGATAACAAATACCATGCTGAAGAACATGGGCTGCAGGTATTTTACTGCTTACTATGAACAGCTGATTCTTTGTTTTAGTGCTCTTCATGCACTATGTATTCTGAAATGTTTTTAACTTGATCTAGAGTTATTTAGCATGCTTTAGTCTCGTATAGAGTAGAGTGAGGGAAGCTATCTGTATAGGGTTAAAAAGAGGTGAAGTTGATAGGCAATAAAGTTACTACCTGGTATTTTCCATTTGACCATTTGGCCATATATGCTGAAAAACTAGTTTATAAAGTTTACCATGACATCCACTACAAATTATGATTGTTACAGGATGCAAAGAAAGGTGTCTTGTTTATTGACTTTCCTCCAGTTCTTCAACTACAATTAAAGAGATTTGAGTATGACTTTGTGCGTGACACTATGGTGAAGGTCAGTATCGGAAACTGTTTATAGATGTCTTACACTTCTGGAATGTTTTACATGCCTTACATCTTGCTACTTAACTTTGCACCCGAAGATATAATTACTGTTGTTGGTCATGTTTTCTTACACTTAAGATGTATAGTTTTCTTCTGTAGATCAATGACCGCTATGAATTTCCGCTTCAACTAGACCTTGATAGAGAGAATGGAAAGTATCTATCACCTGATGCAGACAGAAGTGTTCGCAACCTTTACACACTTCATAGGTATCTGCTGTTTCGATGCTTTGTATGCTTATTTTCTTATCCACGTTGATATATTGCCAAAGATTTCCTTGTTGTGAATTCTCAATTTCCATAAGTTATTTGCGTTTATGTGTTGAAATCAGTTAAAGTCAGCAAGTTGGGTTTTCTGATGAATTTAACATGTTGATACCACCTGAAATGAACCAGTTATGATTTTATCCTTTCTGTATGATATCTGCTTGATTTTGCTTACATCTTGTTTCCTATGCAGTGTCTTAGTTCATAGTGGAGGGGTGCATGGTGGACATTATTATGCTTTCATAAGGCCAACCCTCTCTGACCAGTGGTATGTTTCACATGCCTTGGAAGATTTTGGACTTGATTCTTGGTATTTGCTACTCTAAACAACAAGATCATTACTCTAGAAGGCCAGATACTCCTATCAAACAATAGGAAACATGCCTAATTTTGATGGAAATTTACCATCAATATCTGCCGATTAGTAATTCAGTCATCAGTTACTGGTGAAACAGAATAGTAAATGGAAAACAAGACTGTACGCATGCTAAGTAGGAAATGGTTGACTATTATTCTTCAGACAAATCCAAATAAATGTACTAGTTGTGCTCTCTCTCTCTCTCTCTCTCTCTCTCTCTCTCTCTCTCTCTCTCTCTCTCTCTCTCTCTCTCTCTCTCTCTCTCTCGGAGATGCTCATCAATCAGATTATTGGGTTACACACTCAATCTGTTCCTTTCGAACCTGTGATTGTCACTGTTTCCTTTCTTTTATCAGTGGTCATTGTAGCTACTAGAGGAGTTGTGTGCCAAAAACAAGATATACAAATAAAACTACTACATGTACTATTTCATGAACAGAAGTGTAGATCGTAACTTTTTTATATCTTTATGAGTGTGTATAAACATTGCTCAGTTAGCATGGTCAGATGATCTTCGCTAGGATATAGTACATTGTCTATCAAATTGGGCATTCATTATGACATCCTTTCTTTGCATGGCAACAATTCATGCTGTGATGCTGGGCTACATTGTCTATCAAATTGGGCATTCATTATGACATCCTTTCTTTGCATGGCAACAATTCATGCTGTGATGCTGGGTAATGCTGTTGGATGTTACCTAGTGGATCTGAATTTTTCAATGGGTTAAGTATGTGCATTTGCTTACAAATATGTAGGACTAGTTACATTCAACATTTTGCTTGTTCCTTTTGATTGTAGCTATAAATGTAAACACTTGTTAATTTATTTAACCTGAAGGACATTCTTCTTGTTTAGGTACAAATTTGATGATGAACGTGTGACCAAAGAAGATATGAAGAGGGCATTGGAAGAGCAGTATGGTGGTGAGGAAGAGGTACTGACGAGACAATTTCTAATACTGCTGTCATGATATACGTGATTTTTGGTGAAGTAACTTCGTCGTATTTTTTGCCTATTCCACCAGCTACCACAGACCAATCCAGGATTCAATAACACTCCTTTCAAATTCACAAAGTATTCAAATGCCTACATGCTTGTATATATACGCGAGAGTGACAAGGACAAGATAATCTGCAATGTTGATGAAAAAGACATAGCTGAGCACTTGAGGGTAAATTGCTTTTACTTGTCTTTGAGATGAGCTCTACAAATCCTCTTTTCATGGAGACAACTTTTTGAATGTAGTGGACTAACGTTTTTTGGCATTTAATCACCAGATTAGGTTGAAGAAGGAACAAGAAGAGAAGGAAGACAAGCGAAGATATAAAGCACAAGCCCATCTTTTTACGATTATTAAAGTACTTACTTCTTCCTTGACATCTTTTCTTTTTCTTTCTAATTTCCTCTTGTTAGTGGCTAGTATCTAAAGTAAATGATTATTTGTAACTAGGTTGCACGGGATGAGGACCTTAAAGAGCAAATTGGAAAGGATATATATTTTGACCTTGTGGATCATGATAAAGTCCGTAGCTTCCGCATCCAGAAGCAGACAATATTTAATTCTTTTAAGGTACTATTAGTTGGTCATATGACTTTATCCTGCCATCAAATATCATTGTGTTTGCTATACCATTCTTTTATTTAAGATATGGAATTCCATCTTGTTCTTTTCTTTAGTATGTTCTTTACCTACTGCTACTGCTACTTCGACTAGGCCGCTTGAGTTCAGTATTGAAAAATTACACTCTCTCTCAGTGGGGTGCTATTCCTTTTTTTTCTTTCCTAAATAAAAAATTGAAATACTGTCTATTTTTGTTCCTTGATTTGTTTTGGTAAAATTTTTTGATGTCTTATGTTGAGCGGTTTACAGGAGGAGGTTGCCAAGGAATTTGGTATACCAGTTCCATTTCAGCGATTTTGGATATGGGCAAAGCGTCAAAACCATACATATCGTCCAAATCGACCCTTGACACCCCAAGAGGAAGCACAATCAGTAACTACTTCATTTCAAAATTTCTTTAAACATATTACAATATTGACAATTGGATAATGATAGTGAAGTTTATTATTTAGATGGGTTGTTTCTAGTCTTGCAGCCAAGTTTATTACTAGTTCTTGTAGTGAGAATCTAGATAAGATTGATGAATTTTACAACAAAGATGCTAGACATATTCTCTTCTTGCTTACCTTACTAAGTTACAAGCAACAATGTGCTTTTGCATCCCTATTGTATTATGTATGCTTGTGTTTTGGTAACAATTGCAGGGGCATTCTGTAGAGAGTACTGTGATATGGGTGTTCTTGTTACATAACTATAACACCATAATGCTTCTTGTATCCTCATAAAGAAATTGTGGAACATTTTTAGGTTGGACAGCTGAGGGAGGTATCAAACAGGACACACAATGCAGAGCTAAAACTTTTTCTGGAAGTAGAATTCGGAATGGTAGTGTTGACATTTTAAATTTCATCTTGGTGATGGAACTTTTACTTATATGTTGAGCAAGAATTTACGCTTGTATTGAGTTTCTGTAACACTTTCAGGATTTACGACCTGTTGCTCCACCTGACAAAACAAAAGAGGATATTCTCCTTTTCTTCAAGCTTTATGACCCTGAAAAAGGAGAACTACGGTACTTATTATCTTCACTCTCTTTCTCTCCCAGTTATTTAAAATTTTTTGACATCATGTCCTTTTTTCTATGCCAGATACGTTGGTAGGCTCTTTGTTAAGAGTTCTGGTAAGCCAATAGAAATTTTAGGAAAGCTAAATCAAATGGCTGGCTTTGCAGCTGATGAAGATATTGAGCTTTATGAGGTTTGTTCTGTTTAGATTTTTATGTACTTATTTTTGCTTTGGCACTTGATATCTAATAAGTCAAGATATATGATTTATGATGGCAAGAGAAATTAGTTTAGAGTTTTGTCAACACTGTTTATGCGCTTTTGTGCAGTGGATAATTCTTCTCTTCTGTTTTCCCTTCCTTTAAGCAGCTTTGAGTTATGGCGGGCTTAATTAACTCGGGTTTTGTTGCTTTCTTGGCACTTGTTAAAATTGAGCTATCAAGCATCTTTGTATATAGTATCCAAAGTTCGGTTTTAATTATTGAATGCTTCGCCCCAAAATTGAGAATGTGATTCTTTCTTGCTTTGAAGTGATTCCTAGATCTACTAGTGTGAGATTACTAACCATATAATTGATATCTAGAATTTATTGGTCTGATGCTCTTAAGGAAATCCTCCATTATTTTCCTTAGTCTTATCTTGAACCTGAAAATTTTCAACCTCATGCCTAATTGCTACTAGTCCAAAGCTTTTCTCTGCCAGTCCTACATCATTTCTTAGTTTAAGTATTTTGTGCTGTCCATTTCAGGAAATAAAGTTCGAGCCTTGTGTCATGTGTGAACACCTTGACAAGAGGATGTCATTTCGGTTAAGTCAGGTGCATATTTCTTGCTGTGAACTCAATTTCCTGCAACTTTTAAACAGATGTAGGACTTAGCTTTCATTCATTTGACTGCAGATTGAAGATGGGGACATAATTTGCTTTCAAAAATCACCTCCTCTTGAATGTGAAGAAGAATGCCAATACCCAGATGTGCCTTCATTTTTGGAGTATGTGCACAATCGCCAGGTATGGTAGTCTTAAGTAATATGTGCCTGGGGTATGCTTAGTATTATTTGGATAAGTGGGAATGCATATGTTCCTGCATAGACAACTGGTCACAGAAACTTTGTGGAAAGTTATCTTGATTCTTGAATCTATGTGCACTTAAAAAAGTAATGATCTCCTTCCTTATGGCTTTGAGCTCCAAATATGATTTTTGCCAATACAAAACCTCTTTATGACGCTGATGAGGGGGAAAAAGGAATAGTTTGGTGTGCCTTTAAGAGTGCTCTGTTATATGGACAAGTATAATGTTATCATATACTAGTAATTGACACGGGTATATACTGATTAATTTATTGTTTATAGAGCATGTTATGTGACCCAAAAATTCTGTAGTCATTGAAGTGTTTGACTTTGTTTCGTTGTAGAAGATGGAAGTTATGCCAGCATTAATTGCCCGTCTCAATTGAAGATGGAACTTTTTATGAGTTGGCTATTTGTGCAATTGGCGATGTTTTAATGGAGCTCGGTCACTTTTGACTCTTCAATCTTAAGTTTCCATTGAAAGTTGTTGAAGATCGTGGGGATTTAGTGTTTAGTATAAGAATGTATGCAGTATAGGAAGATTTTGTCCATCCAATGATAAAGTAGTTTAGATATAATTTAGGAATATTTTATTGTCTTTGAATATTGTATTGCACTGCTATTATAAATAGATGGGTTAAACCTAGTGAATAATACACCTTAATACCTTCATTGTCTTTTTGCCTGCGAACGTCGGTGTAATAGTTGAACAAAGTTAAATCAATGTATAAATTCTTTCTCTACTTTCTTCAATTCTCATGGTACCAGAGCCAAGTTCTGATTCTAGAGCCAATATCCTTTGTTTCTTCTTCAATAGAGTCATTCTTTTTCTTCTTCTTTAGATTCTTCTCTTCTGGAAGCCAATTGAGAGTGTTAAGTATCATTCTTTTGTCTTCTCTTCTGGCACCACATTGATAGCACCTTACTTTCTTCTTTATTCTTTTCTGGCAGCTCAGTAACAGTGTCATTATCCCTCTTTAGTCCTTCCTTCTGGCAGCCCGTTGCGAGCGTCGATACCCTTCTTTTAGTTTTTCTTCTGGAAGCTTATTATCTCTGTTCTGTCTTTTCTTCCATTAGCCCATCAAGAGCGCCACTACCTCTTATCTTCTTACTGCCTGTGATCTTAGGGTTGACCAAACAAAAAAGATAGAGAAAAAAAGTTAGTGAAAGAGAAGAAAGAAAAAATATTTAGCAAAAGGAAAAGAAATATAGCCCAAAAAAGACATCATTATTCATAGAGTTCTTTTTGCAGGTTCAAAATTCATATGCAATCTAGTCATGAATAGCACCCACTTACCATCTTGAGGGGGGATTATTGATGATCATGAAATCTTAGTATAATATCCAATATAGGAATATTTTGGATATACAAAATAAAGTAGTTTTGATATTATTTGAAAGTATTGTATTTTATTTGAATATTGTATTACCCAACTACTATAAATAGATGGGTTAAACTTATGATTTATATACGTCAAACCGTTCATGGTTTGTGTTTATGGATGTAGGATTTATAGTTGAATCATGTTAGACCAACGTGTAAATTCTTTCCCTCCTTTCTTGATGTGGACCTTCCTAGGAATAAAACCTTGGTTAACTTACGAACAAGATTGAAATATAACAAAAGAAAAGTTAAATTAAGCAATTGAGACTGAGGCTTTGGTTGTAGAGAACTAATAACTGAATGTATAAAGGATTACCATAAAGAGGACTATGGTAAGTTCCAAGTTTGTTTAATGAAGAACAAAGGATGACAGATGCTCTCTCAATTTATAATAAACTAAATAAATCTCAAAACCCTATCCGATGAAATTCGTCCTCCTTTACACATAAGGTCACATATGATTCCTACTTCAATTGAAAAACTTACACTAGACTACTATTTCAGAGAGAACTCTAATCTATTAACACTATTTCAACTAGAAAACTAGGTACATTATTAAACAATATCAAACATGTTTTGGGTTTAATAATTAAGCAATGTTTAGCTCAATTATAATTAGACAAAAAAATAGAATACTGGATAAGTCTAAACTATCAAAATTAACCCTAATTTTATGGGCTTATGTCTTCAAATCTTCTCAAACTTTGGTACTTGTAATTGGTCTAATAGGCACATGTAGTGAATTTCTTGATTGGGTATTTGTGCTCGCATCATTTCTACTCTTTACTTTCAATTTCACAAAAGTTATTCCAATACTTTGTTTTAAAACTTGAAACTGCTTTGACAAGGTTAAATGTCTCAATCATAAGAATGCTGTCTAAATGTTAGACGTGATTTGTGGCAAGGACATTCCTTGATTTGCCTAATTGTCTTCTCTTTTTTTGGTTCTTTCTAGATTGTTCATTTTAGATCTTTGGAAAAGCCAAAGGAGGATGATTTCTGTTTGGAGTTGTGAGTAACCCTACAGAAACATTACTTTATTTTGCGAGCTTAATTATTTTGTTAAGACATTCATGATCTCTCTTGTTGAATATCAAGGTCAAAGCAGCATACGTATGATGACGTGGTGGAAAGAGTGGCTAAACAAATTGGTTTGGATGATCCATCCAAAATTAGGTTAACTTCTCACAACTGCTACTCTCAACAGCCTAAGCCGCAACCAATTAAATATAGAGGGGTAGATCATTTGTCAGATATGTTGATACACTACAATCAGGTAGTTGTCACATCATTCAGGGCTGTTATTTTGTTTTGTGCTTGTAGATTCTTATGCAATGTCCAATTCTCTGTTTTCTTGTTTGTAGACGTGTGATATCTTGTATTATGAAGTGCTGGACATTCCTCTTCCAGAGTTGCAAGGTTTGAAAAATCTAAAAGTTGCTTTCCATCCTGCTACTAAAGATGAAGTGAGTTTGAAATCTTAACCGTAGCTTTTGTATATATATCATTTTTGAGCCATTTTTTTCCCTGACCTGGTTTTAATTATTTCAGGTTGTAATTCATAATATACGATTGCCCAAGCAGAGCACCGTGGGGGATGTTATTAATGAACTTAAAACAAAAGTATTACCATTCCACCTCTAACGTTATTGACTTCCAGTACATGTATAGAAGCATGCTTAAAGCGGAGCACCAAATTTTTGCATGCTTGACCTAAAAAGTGACTTTTGTACATTATCCTATGATTTTTGAGTAGTTCTTATGCTTCCCTTGGTGATTTATATCTAGGTTCATTGCAAAAAATATTTCTTAGATTATGACATCTACATTGTTTCCATTTGTAGCTTCTGTATGAGAGAATCATTTATCTCAGTCAACTTCTGGAAAACTTAACGATACCTGTTTTTTGTTGGATTAGGTGGATTTGTCTCATCCAAATGCAGAACTTCGACTCCTTGAAGTTTTCTACCACAAGATTTACAAGGTAAAGGCTTCATATTCCTTGCACATGTTTGCTCAGATACTATGTGCCAATCAATGCTATAATTAATTTTTGTACGATGCTTTAGCTTTTCAACATTATGTTGCAGCATTTACATTTTCATGGCTTTAATACTATATTCTCCATGCTTTCTTTGCAGATCTTTCCGCCTAATGAAAAAATTGAGAATATAAATGACCAGTACTGGACATTAAGGGCAGAAGAGGCAAGCCTTTACTATGTGTTTTTGAGATAAAAAATTTCCTTGCTTTTGGTAAATCATGTTTTCTCTCTTTATTTTGCTTGTAAAGAGTTACTAATCTTCTGCGAACATATGCCAGTATGTAATTGATGCTTCTAACTGGCTTATCCGAATTTCGCCACAAGCATGAAGATAAACTGTCTTTCTTGTTTAATGATTTTAAACCAAGATGCAGAATTTTTTCTATAGTTAGCTACTTACTAAATATGGAGAAACTGGAGTAATACCTGACTCTGCATGTATTCCCTATTCTCTGTATTATTCAGTCAAAACTAATGTCTTTCTTTATCTCCAGATCCCCGAGGAAGAGAAAAATCTTGGTCCCAATGATCGCTTAATTCATGTTTACCACTTCATTAAGGAGTCTGCCCAGAACCAAATGGTATCTGAATGGACGAATCCATTATCTTTTTTCCAGTTTGTAGCTATTAGTTGCTGGAGAATGGCAGTTAAAAATTGAATGTAGAAGTTTGCTACTCTTACGTGCTTTTGCTTTGTGTCTTGGACAGCAAGTACAAAATTTTGGGGAACCATTTTTCTTGGTTATCCATGAAGGTGAAACGTTGGCTGAAATAAAATTGCGTATACAAAAGAAACTTCAGGTTCCTGATGAAGAATATGCTAAGGTAACTTCCCTCCTGCAATTGTACCACCCCCATTACCTCTTCCATAAATGGAGAAACAAGCATCACAGGTGACAATGGATAAAGGGAGGAGCCACAAGATTGTTCTGCTATCTGCATTAAGACTGGCTAATTATGATAGTGTGTAGATTGGGTTTCCTTGTTGCATTATGAAGCAATTCTGATGCATGTCTCGTTGTCTTTATTCTTGGTGGTCAGTGGAAATTTGCATTCCTTTCACTGGGTCGTCCAGAGTACTTGCAGGATTCTGATATCGTCTTCACCCGTTTTCAGGTTCTTCAATCAGTACCTTTTTTTCCATGTATTTATTTTCTCCTTGAATATTTGTTGACTTTGGGTGGTAAATGTTTTGATACATGTATTCAGAGACGAGAGATCTATGGTGCCTGGGAGCAGTACCTTGGTTTGGAGCATTCTGATAATACCCCCAAGAGGTCTTATGCTGTAAACCAGGTTTGTGTCGCATGCTTCTTATGCATGAGCACTGAGTTTGACAACCAAAACTTTACAAAAATTGTTGATGCGTACTTGTATACGATGGCAGGGGCCAGATACCCGATTTGCACATGGATATAAAATTGTAATTGATCAGTTTTAAAATTTTGCAGAACCGTCATTCTTTTGAGAAGCCAGTTAGAATATACAATTAGGAAAGCTGATGATGAGCCTTAAACCCAGTAAACTGAAGTGTTTTTGCTACCAGAGTATGGTGGAAATGAAAATGGTGTGGACGAATGGACAAATTTGAAGGAAGAAGTGATGGTAGGTTTTGATGGTTGGTTTGTAGGTTGTCTTTCCTCTTGTGATGCGAGATGGGGAGGAGAGGAGGTGATTCGCAGTTCCTTACACCTCTCATGTTCGGAGAGACTGGTAGCTCTTCATATCAAAATAATATAAAGTCACACAGCTTCATTGTAATTTAGAGATTTTGGCTAGCAATTATGTATACTGGGTATAGGTGGATGCGTTTGATATTTTCAATTCTTTGCCATTATATTTTTCATTTTTGTCTTCTTTCCGGGGATGGCTTCTGTAAAATGATTGGCTTGATTTAGATTTTTGTAATTGAAATTCTACTGCGTTGCAGTCCAAAATGGATTTGCTTAGGTAATGATAGTACGTTTATCTGTGTTTTTATTTGTTTAGCTGATATGACTTAAATACCCCCCAGAAGAGTTTTTTATTACCAGAAAGCCTGAAAAAAGAGTTCTGAGACAATGAAGGGAATGAGAAATAGAGCTTTTAAAACGGAATTACGCGCTTTACAGCCATTCTTCAACAAGCATTGATCATTTATATGTCATCCATACGTACAGCAACAAACATAAGTTATTGGCTTAGGTCTTGCAACAGCTAGACAGACATGATGATGAGAACTAATTTCGGGATTGTCATGCTTAGGCTGATTGATAAGTCCGATATAGCCAACTAGGTTTCTTGGAGTTGGCTGTTTGAATAAAAATATCTGAGCATCAATTGGAAACGTTGTCGAGAAAACTATAGTAGTTATATTCACTATTTATAACAAGATAATCCCAGTGCCTATCGTCTATGTTTAGATTAGATTAACAAAACAAAACAGAGAACATAGAAACATATACGACAAACTCATATATACATTGCCAAATCCTCAAGTGGTGAAAGTTTTCTGGTTCACTACCATTCAGATGAGTTTTCCTTCAAGAGCAATAGCAGCTCTTTCAATGGCCCTCCCAACTCTCCATATCTCATGCTGAATCACTGCCTGTCCCTCATGCTTGTTCAAGCCCTTTGATTGAAATATAGCATCTGCTATTCCGGGAAAGAAATCAATTTTGCTTTCATGATCACCAGGAGGCCCATAAATCTGCATATCAGAGGACCTTCATCAGAAAGTACATTCTGTACATAATGCTTCAGAGTGTGTTTTTGCCAGTACTGGTGAAATGAATCACTACATATCACAAGCTTTTATGCATTTAATACGTTCTTATAAGACTGTCGAAAAGGCCTTACTGGAAACTCTTTATCACAAAATTCACAATAAGGTTGTAAGATAAAGAGTAATCTAGATATTACTCGGTTGGTCAAAGAATCAAGAGCAATGAGAACACTAACAAGATGCTTGAACCACTGCCTTCCTTGAAGCCCATTGTCATCCAAGAAGCCTCTTTCTGCAAGCAATAGCCGATCATTCAACGCTCGCACTTTCAAATTGAGGGACTCACCCCTACTTTCAAGCTCTCGTAGATGCTGCAAGCATGTTACATATGCCAATATAGATTAGAGCAGACAATCACTTATCTCATAGATGTTTAGTAACGCTTATTTATTCACCATGAGGTTCTACCTTTGCTTCATCCTCAACTTCTCTAGCAGCAGCAGCAAATCTTTGAATCGAAACAGTTAAAGGACGAAGAGATATGCTCTGATCCAATAAGGTAGCCAAGAAATTATTATGCCTCTGTAAAAAGAAAAGAAAATATTCATCTTTAATAGGTCACTAACCAATTTCTTAAACCGTAAGTATACATTTGAAGTATTTTGATTATAAATCGTAATGAATAAACTAGGTAAGACACCTCTAGTTGGTCCGCATAGGAGAGGTAGTTGAAAGGAAGAATGTAGTCATCAGCCACGTAAAGACCTAAAAGCCCCCAAACTCCAGCAACTGAAACACATCATACGAGTGGTGTCATATTGAAGTATTAATTGTCTTCTATTTCTTCAGATGACAACTGTTCTATGCTTTGAAAGAAAAGACAACCAACCGGCCATGTGACGACGAAACAAAGGATCCCCATATCTTTTCATCCAGTCATAGGAATCAAAGGCTGTGTGATAGACAGGGAAATCTGAACACGTATGAACATTTAATGAACAAATGGTTTATCATATCAGAACTATCTACTAGAATTACTAGTATTTGCAAAAGCAAAGAGCAATTATCTGTCCTTGCTGCCTCTTTCTGAGAGACTGTGGATAACGCAAGACAATTTTAAAAATCCACAAAAAACCTGAATTTAAGTGCTCAGAAGATAACTTATTTGACTTTGCTTTTATGCTCTATAAATGCATATAATCTAACTTAAGATTAATCAAAAGAATACTTATGATGCTGCTGATATTACAACCAACATATATTTTACATACCTAGTCCATAATATATATCAACACATGGAACCCCAGCATGTTGCAGAAATGGAACAAAATCAGAAAACACTCCACTGAGTCTTTGGATCTGCATTGAGCGATGAAGTCCCAGTTAAATACCAAATAAAATTCTATGAATGTAAGGTAAGGCAACTGCATTGGACATGTTAAAGCCAATTCTATAATTGCTTCAAACAGAGCAGAAAAGGGTTAAAAATTTTGCTACCCCTGCTTATAGGTTCCAAAACAAAAACACCACTCGCATCAAGTGCAAATACTACACATCTCTTGACAGATGTTACAAAGGTCATGCGCTTTAGGAAGGTTAGAAAACAGAGAATGAAAGTAAGATCAAACTAAATCAACCACTGCACAAGAGGTAACAATTAGCTATAGGTGCAAGCTATGATGACAATTATTTATTTGTTCATGAAACAAATTGCTTCACCAATAATCTATCTAAGCCTGTTCATTATTTATTTAACACAAAAATATGTCCACGCGCAATGAATGAACACCCACATCTATGGAAACAAAAAATTTCATAAACAATTGTGTAACTGATTAAAACTTGAAATCCCTGGTAAGTTCTACTGAAAATAACAACAAAATTCAAATCCTGGAAAAGAAGGGGATATAGCAATCATTTTCAAATTTAAGCCCATGTTTCCTTCCAGCATTTGACAGATATAATATCAAGATGACGATGAAACTGAAAAACATCAATATGCAATTTTAAGCATTTAAAACATTCTTAGATTTTGAGATGGCTTACACAAGTGGCTAGGTTCCCACTTGCCCACTTCTCATATATTGTTGCACCAACTGAGTCCGGATCCTCAACCTGAAAATTGCTTTCCATTATTAGTTGAGAACAATGTATAAGTGACGGTATCTTCAAAATAATTCACTTGAAAGCAACCGTTAGAAACTTTTTAGAACCCAAAGTGGTACATTTCCCTTGAGTCACCTTCTTTGTAACCTCCAGAAGAAGATCATCTAGCTGAGGCGTCGCACCAGCGAAGAATCCTGGCCCTTGAACTGCACAATCTACATTAATATAGGCCACAGCTTTGGCACCCAAATTGATTATATTTTGTTCTACCCATTCAGTAGATCCTGTTCAAGCATAAAAACAATCTTGTTGAGGGCCATAATGGAGAGAAGTATCTTTATTACCGTCTAATCTCAAACTTAGTCCTAAATGCACAAGATATGAGAAGTCAACTATAAATCTGCATAAACAATTAATCTATATCAAGTCAACCCTCAATAACAAGTTAACTGAACTTCATTTGTACATAGAGCCATTGCAATTGCCCAGGTCTTATAAGGCTTGTTAGGTTCATGATCCTAGTCATTGTGGAATATCAACATACTTAACAAATCAAATCAAATGATTGTTTTTTAATTAGCAACCCTTTTTTGGTATGCAGATCCTAAGACTGCTCTCATTACCAACCAGTACACATCATATGGCTGAGTCTTGCTGGTATCAACAACGAGGAAAAAAAAACAAATAAAAACAGCAAATAACCAAGGCTCTTGGCCCAGACAACATCCTAGGTTTGGGGGGATCGGAGCAATGCAAGAGGGAACGCCTAGACTGACGTTTAAAAAAAAAGATTTGAAATTGTTTTATTTAAATTTGACTAAGGTAGTTTTGCTTGTTTTCACAGGAAGGAAACAAGAAATACAACACCGAACCAACCACAAAGAGGGAAAGCAATATTCCCCAAGACTACGAGCACAGACTCTTTAGCTCTCGATACAGACAATCATGGTAGTTGTTAACTTGCTCTTCTATTGTGCTCCCCATTACTCATCCATAGGGAACTGATTTCGTCATTAGTGACTAGGTATAGGAGTGACTCTAATACCGTAATAAAACTGGGTCTGACTCCAACTCAAAAGACACCTTGAGCAGGATTTCTTAAGCCTTATAAGGCTTGTTAGGATCTTGATGTGGGGTATCAAGACACTTAACAGATATGACCAATCTGCCATTAACAACATGCAGTACTCTAACGAATGATATCATGGTCATTCGAGTAACAAAAGTAGAAGGTATGACCAGACAACATAAAATGATATGTACAATACATTCCAAAACAAAAGAGCTAATCAAAGTACCACTTGTGCTTTTCACATCAGCGGTACCAATCCAAGGTAGTTCGGAGATGATTAAATGTCGATCGCTCCCACACCATTCATTATATAGGTCGTGTCATCATGGACCAACATATCATTTGGAAAACAATTCAGAGACTGACATCCTACACACCTACAAACCATATGGTGCATAAATGACAGAAGGAAGTAATATTACCTACCATCCCGAACTCCTCTGCATCCCAGCTTGCGAGGATAATTGTTCTTCTAGGTTTCCATCCCATCTGAAGTAAAAGAGCATATCGTCTAGCTATGTCAAGCAAGGTAGCAGTCCCACTGTTCGGATCAACAGCTCCATAAGTCCATGCATCTCTGTGATTGCCAAGGATGACATAGCGATCAGGTTCCTCTAAACCCCTTATGACAGCAACAATGTTGTGAATTGTTACAACTTTTTCCTCACCCTAAGAAAAGCAAAGACATAATTTATTACCAATAAGAGTAAGTGAATATCAAGAAGGCACAGTAAAATAGATATATTCGAAAAGCAATTTTTTTATGACCTTGTCTATACTGTCTTGCTTTTAATAATTTGTTAAAGAAAGCATCACGAAAGAGATGAAGTAAAATCCAAATTAGTATCATCCTCAAATGGAAAAAGGCCCTGGTGGCAATTGATTATAATCACTAAACCTGAAGGCAGGTCAAGGACATGGGGTCTTTTTCACTGGCAAATCTGTAAAGCACCCATTAATCGAAAATATAGCAAGCTGTCATCTAATGACCTAACATAGTTGTTAAGGTAAAAGAAACGAGAGCCAAAAAATTGTGATAAGTCAATGCTTATCATGGATTTTTTGCGAGGAGAAGAAGTGCACTAGATTCCAGCCCAAGAAAACTGCAAAGTGGTGTGAACATACATACTGGTTTTTGCTGTCGTAATAATTGCTAACGTCATGCTTATGGGACCCCAACAAGCAAGCAAATTTTACCCTGCTTGTGCTCAACAAATTCAATAAGTTACAAAATTTCCAAGTTCCCAGTTCATCAAACTCGAAATAGCATAGCAGACTTCCAATTAGCAGCAACCACTGAGCTGCATAACAGTAAGTGGACAGACACTTCCATAATTTGGACTTGGAATCTGAGTTTGAGTTATGTAACCTAGAACATGTCCAAAAACAGCAGCAACAACAACAACCATTCACATTTTTCACACCAATACAGCATATCAAAACCTATGACACTAGGAAAACCACCACAGCATCCAACATAAAAGGAAACAAACGTCACCAACCTTGTAACTTAGGTTGATCATAGTTGGTCCGGGTCCAACCCGACCAACCCTAGAAAAACCCGAATCCCTCCACTTGACAGGCGCCATTGGACCCTCAAGCGACCGCAAAATGACGTCAGCATTCTCAAGCGATAATGGCATTGATGGAATTTTAGGAAACCTCTTCAAGACCTCACTACCGTCCAACCCCAGCCTCTCTCCGCCGTCAACCGCCGCCCACCCAGGGCTCAAAGGATCTCCAACACCTCTCATAACAGTCCCTCTCTCCACACCACCTTCACCTCCTCTTAAACTATCTCGCTCGGTGTACAATAGCACCGCCACGGCGCCTTTAGATTCCGCCAACTTAACCACCAGCCCTCTACTTAAGCCGCCGCCTTTCCTCGCTAAAACTACGCACCCACTAACGTTCACCCCCAACAACCCTAACGCACGGTAGTCCTCCTCACCACCATAATTCACAAACACCAACTTAGCAACCACCGCGCCGGACGGAGAATATGCATGGTATGGCATAACCACCTCCGGTGTGAACTTGGAGAAATCAGCGGTGCTGCCGTTGGAGAAGTATGCTGTGAGGGAGGAGCGAAGAGGGTAAGACAGGAGAGGTGTGTACTCGAGTTGGCGAGTCTCAAGACCGAGGCTTTGGAAATGGGAATGAACGTAGTCGGCAGTATCGACGGAGAGGGGGGTTCCGGCCAGGTGGGGGTGGATGGTGAGGCGGCGGAGGTAGGAGGAGATGGTGTCGTTAGAGGAGGAAGAGAGGAAGAGATGGTGGTAGTCTCGTCGGAGAAGAAGATGGGGAGTGGGAGCGTTGCGGAAAGTGTAGAGGCCGAGAATGCAGAGGAGAGTAAGGAAGAGGCAAGTGCAGAATGGGGGCGGTGGAGACATTTTGAAGTAGAGAACTCACGACCCAATTCCAAAGCTTTTTCTAATCTCTACAGACTACCGAAGTGGTTGTGGTTGTGGTTATGGAAGTGAGGGTGTGAGGTTGAAGGCAACAGAGAAAGTACAAAGTCCATAAATAAGTGTACGAGAAACTCCAGGAAGGACTTGTAAATGAAACAGTCGCTTTCACAGTTTAGGCTCTTTGTGGACGCAAAACAAAACGCACAAAGAAAAGATGATTATACGGCTCTGTGACGAGGTGATGTATAATCAAATGCATTTTCAACATAACATAACTTAGCATGATGTTCGGTCGATTTAGTGCTCACCTAAGATTATAATTCCTAGCAAACCACCATCTTTTATATAGTTCTTAGCAAAAACAAGTGTCTTATTTAACTCCCAAACTTCAATGTAAAGGGTCATGCGAATGTGGTATATCATATAGAAGTGCATGATGGACAGAGTATATTTATACCTTTATTAGATACTACGGCTGCCAAACTTGCGTGGCCACAAAGAACACATGAGGAAGTGAGTGGTCATGGCTTTTTCCTTGGATAACGACATCAGGCTTTTGTTCTTGTCTTTGTTGTCTGTAAAGGAGATTGAGAATCTATGTTTTGTTGCTCCCCTTCCACTTTCTTTCTTTTTTGTTATTTATCTTTCACTGTCATTCTACATGTGATCAAGCACTCTCGCCTAATAAAGAAGTAAATGAAATAATTGTTGAGACAGGCAGACAGATATACAATAAGAATGACTGAATTGAACCAAATATGAAAAAGAAATAATTGGTGGTGAATGGCAATGCCCGTAAGTGATAAGTGGGGAAGGCATTGGCATCCGTATCATCTATCCCTGAAAAAGAAAAAGATTATCAGGGTATATGCCATCAAGTAATGCATTATAAAAGATTTTTGTATTGCAAAGCATTTGTCTTTTAGTGAATTTGCTAAGTCATCAAACATAATGTTTCATTTGCTAAGTCATCAAACATAATTTTCAAGTTATTTCCAAGGTTAAAAGCTAACTTTATCTAAAAAAATTATATTCAAAATTGTTTGACCCTAATAGCACACTAGAGGAGGGTTGATTTGGGTTTTAGTAAATTTAAACAACTATTTATTATCTAATGAATGCAAATGAAGAAGAATCAAAATATGATTAAAAATAACTTAATATAAAGCAATATCTCAATTAAAAATAATTTAAAGTACGGGAAAAAATAATTTATAGTTCAACAAACAACTTTTGCGCACGTTTAAGTTTCTTCTTTCAATAAGGCGAAAAGAACCTTCTTTTAATAACCTTGTTTTTTACAAGTAAAAAAACATTTTTTTAATGTAAGATCATTACTTAGCTATAAAATTTTAATATTCAATTATAAGCACGTGAAGATAAATTATTTACTAATGTAGAGAATATAATTTAGATTTGGACATATTAAAAAGATAAATGAATATTGT